>CP139506.1:400890599-401490599 GCA_021014915.2 Artemisia tridentata subsp. tridentata | reverse complement strand
CAGGTTTCAAGTGAAACCACCCAACTAAGGTGGGAATGAAATCTATTATTCCCTCATTCCCTCATTCCCAAATTGTGGGCCCCGCCTAGAAACCAAACATAGGTTTTAATATTTCTTTCATTCCATTCCCTCCAAAAGCATGAACCAAACGCACCCTAAGTTGGCAACAATGTAACAGTGTGTTCTCTACTTTTTTTTTAAAGAAGTAAATGTAAGTAAAATGATGAATCACAAAAAAAAAATCATGTTCTCCACTTTTTTTGAAGGAATTAAATAGAAGTAATGCAAGTGAAAAGGATGGATGGCCTTTTGTTTTTTTCATGCAATAATTTCCGCCCATATTTGGGCTGCAAATGAAGGAAAGAGAATAAAGACAAAAATGAAAAGACTAAATGTCAAAAATAACCTTTGTATTTTAGTGTTTATTTATTATAAAGAATGTTATAATAGTAATTTCACAAATATAAAAAGTATAAAATGAGACCACCTACTTTCATTTACTTTACTTTACTTTACTTTACTATAAACTAAAGAACATGCAAAAATTTATAAACTTTACTTCCACTCTCCCCTATTTCTTTACATTACATTACTTTACTTTACTTTATCTCTTAAAAAAAAGTCCAGAACAGAGTGTAAGACATGAATAAATAAAACTGATGAAAAAATTACATGAATGTCTCAAATCAACTGCGACCACGCAAAAAACATGTGTAGTACGAATAAAATATTTTTACAAAGCTATAAAATACAACATTTTCTTACGAGATGTTAACATTCATATGTTATACAAACCACGTAACCTGTAAATATCATTTAAATTTTAAAGCGACAAACAATTATAATTGTGAAATCGTTGTTAAGCGTTTCATGTAAGAAATGGATTGACATTTTTTATTGTGTCAAACTTTCAACTTAGACTAGTAGTATTTGTAACCTTTTGAGTAATCTTATGACCTTGCCACTTCAACGGCACCTCAACTTGTTTCTCAAACACCAAACTGATGACCTTATGCTTGTAATGGTCACCCACCAACACTTTTTAAAAAAAATTAAGATTTCGTTAATAATTAAAAAAACATTACATAATAATTCAACGTAAAAAAAAAAAAAAAAAACTTAAACTAATAGTTTAAACTATATTTCACCCTTATTTTCTGCTTCATCGCCAACACCAACTTTAGTTGTTTTTCGGTTAAATGGTCATAGGTTTCATTGTAGAACATGAGGTCTTTGTCCCTCTTTATTTCTTTCTTAAATTGAAACAATTGACGTTGCAGCTCAAGTTCTTCTCTATGGTGTGCAAGTCTATTTTATTCCAATTCTTTCTCATATGAATGCTTGTGTCTCTTCAATTCCACTTGATCCCGACGCGCCTACTTTTCCAGTTCCATTTGCCGCTCCTTTATTCTCAAATACTCAACCTAGACTTCCTTCCTATGGGAAAATATACCAAATGCGAAGTTTGCTCATTTATCGACCTACTGGTCAACAAGACCAGGGGAAGATTCCGAATGAGCATGGGAGGATGACGCTTTCTTTTTAGCCTTGTCCTGACTCATTGGTCGAACCTCCCGAACCTCTACCTCCTCTGAATCAGTTGCTTCGTCGTTCAGATTAAATCACCGTGTGCTGAGTTGGAATGTGATGTGGTTTTCGATGTCTGCAAATTTTTTGAAGCACCTTCTTTGGATTTCTGGTAAAACATTGGCATTTCGATCGATTTCTATTTGCTATGGTCCTTCAAAATTTTCCAGCATTGATCATATGTAAAGGGCGATCTGTAAATAACACAATACTCTTTTACGGCTTTATTGTATATTATTTGGTCATATTCACCACTCTCATGCCTCTGTTTCACAGTATCGTAAACTGCACAAAATTGAGTAACTTTAGGATGAAGCCTATTTTTTTCATTTGCACAAAAAAGAATCGTATCCTCTTTTCGATTCCTTCATTTCCTTCTCAAAGTATGTTAGTACTTCCGTTCAAAACCCGATAGCCTTTTTAGCATCTCCTTCAATGTTATTCTCGGACACGTTTATCCAAGCTTTACACAAGGCTATCTCTTCCTCAGGGCTCCATGGTTCAGAGTTTCCTTCTCCGTCTTCTTGGATTGTTGACGTCTTTTTATAGTATTCCTTTTGACGGGCGCCACCTCTTCGACGAGAGACTCGTCTTCAACGGGTTCGGATAGACCAACTGAACCTTGGGTCATAGAATAATCTTGACTACCAAAAAATTGATCCATATCATCAATATTAAGAGCGAATAAATTCATTGAGAACTTTGAGCTTGGTCCATTGGTGGTGACATTTTTGGACGGTAATATTGAGATTGTTGTTGTTGTTGTTGGTACATCTGTTGGTTATACGGAGGTTGGAACGGATGATTTTGTTGTTGTTGGTTATACGGAGGAGAAAACATATTATTTACATAAATAGGTTGTTGATGTTGTGATTGGCATGAGAAACTAGCGAGTGGAAAATTAATAGGTGGTGAGTGTCCGATTAATTGAAATTGGGGTCGGTTGTTGTTGGAACATTTTGTTGTCGTTGGGTATTTGGTGTTTTGGTTTTAGGAGTTTTGTGAGACATTTTTTGAGTTGGAGAATAGTTGAAGAAAACAATAGTTGCAGAAGAGAAAATGTGAAAAAATGAAGAAGAGAATGTATTATTTATAAAAGAAAAAGTGTATTATTTGATTTTTTTTATACAAACACCCCCAACGGTACACTATAGCCAAACAACTATTTTTTGATTGGGTCTCCATTATAACTAGCCTTAGACCATGTCCAACGCTTAACGCAGGTTTGCGTTAAGGGCTAAAAATCATGCGTTATTTTGGCGTTAAAGTGCGTTAATTGTTGGGGGTACGCTGCGTTAACGCAGCGTTAAGGGATCAAGTTAAACCCTTAACGCTGCATTAAGGGTTTGTTTTGTAAAAAATAAATAAATAAATAAATAAAATCATTTTCGCTCCTTGTGTTTGTGACGAAATGTTTTTTTTTTTCATTTTTGCCCCTTGTATTTGTAAGCAATACTAACACATAATTCGTATGGTTCTTGTGGTTTAGATCCGATTTAGAGAGAGAAAGTGAGAGAGAATGAGAACCTTGAGAGAGAAAGTGTGATATATTAGATTAAGAGAATGAGAAGGTCCAACCCTTCCCACACTTGGGAAGGGGTATTTATAGTACTAGCTAGGTTGCCCCTAGTGGGCTGTGGAGTGAGCTGACAGTGGGTAAAGACCCGACCCAACTCCACAAATACTAATATAACTAAACTAATAATAATAATAATATTAATAATCCTACGAGCTAGTTAATGCTAACAGATACTCGGGGTGACCGAGTCTTCACATGAATATTTATATTCCTAACAATCTCCCCCTAAGGGAGGTCACCCCGAAAATAATATTATGAATTCTAGCATTCTATTACATGATTGTAAATTCCTAGCTCGTGGTCTTGATTCTTCAAAGTCTTGAAACTTTGCACTTTCAGCAGTAAACTCTTTTGACGACTGATCTTTTGTCTTGGATGATCTTTGAAGATTCTTCGATGATATCATCCAACATATGTCTTCTAGTCATCTTGTTTCAGCATTGTGTTTGTGTGAAGTTGTGATCTTTGAGCATTCTTTGAGATCATCAGTCACTGTAAATCTCCAAGCTCATCCGATGTAATATTCCCTCCATGTGATATGTTGTGACCGTTGGACTCGCATGCTCACACTTTTATGGATCATGATAACTTTTATCAGAGTTACGGAAGCTGTGTTGTAGGTCTTTTAACTTATCATGATGTCTTTGATAATGTTTTGTAAGTGTGAGCATGGAGTGTGGATTGACACGTCTCTACTGGAATCAGGAACCACCATCGCCATCTTTATATGAATCTGAAATAAAACAGTTAGCAATAAAGTTGGAGAACGAATATGGCTTTGTCATTCGTTCGAGGTGGTTGGATTAACCTTCGGTTCCGTAAGGACCGACCTGTGATCAGGTAGAATCCCCTTTAAAGAAGATTCTCCTTGACAGGAATTTCCAGCTTGTAGTAATGAGTTTTCCAACAAGTTAATGTCATAATCATCATACTAAGCATGTTTTCATACCGGAACATCTCAAAGCAGACAACACGGTAGAGTGAATCAGTGAATTAAATACCCACTGATTGACGAGAAATTGATTAGAAAAATCACTCGCGTGTCACAGGATAAACATTTTATGCAACATGACGAGGGTTTTATAAATTGAATCACATTTCTGTCATAAACACTTTTGTTTGAAAATTTTCACAATCAATCTGCTCGAAACTTAGTTGGTGAGCACATTGAAAGGTTTTCCAAAAGCATCCGTCAATCCATTTCCTGGAACAAGTTTGATTCAAATGTGAATCGCCCCATCGTTTCTTTCCAGTTGTCACAAATTTGATCCATGAAGGATCTCACATGTCACCTACCAAGAGCTTGTTTGATGTTGGCTCTAGAAGGATTTCCATCTTCATTTTGAATACTTTCGTATCACTTGGATGTTCTGGCAATACCACAAAGATAATGCGTAGGACTCTTTAACATATATTTTCTTACTTTTCACGGTGTATGAAACAGCAAGCATATTGGGAATGTGTCCTAATGAGATTTATGGATGATCTCTTGGCTCTAGACTCAATAGTGCGTTTTGATTTAGTGATCGGAGGCTGGAGAAAACTGCCACCTTTTCAATATCATCTAACTCGGAGTGAGAGAGACGATAGATATGTATTGATCTCCGTGACAAATGAAACAAGAGTCCTTTGAGGGACCTTGAGTGGCTAGGGAGGGTTGTGCAGTGTATCACTGGGTCCATGATACTTTGTCTTCAATGTCAGCAATCAACTAAGTGATTCTGACAGCATATGTATTGACCCGGTTTCTGCCTAAAGTGTAAGGAGGGCTTCTTTCTTTTCACCCTTTATCTTTACATTTCTTTTTCATTCTTCAACCCCTTCAGCGCTTACCGAGACTTCATTACTAGCACCTTGTTGGGTTTGTTCCAGTACTAGCTCCATCTCAGTCGGCACTTTTCCTTTATTCATTTTTCTCCTTGTTAATCATTCCTAAGGACTTCTATTCTAACTAGAGGATTGTCCCTGGGAAGATCCCTCCGGTTCTGGCTGGATCATGGGAACTGATACCTAACCTTACCATCCTTATAACTCCAGTACATTAAGTAAAATGGTCGGTCTTTGGTATTCTTCCACAATTGCCATCACAAATCATTCGCTCCCCCTCAATATGTGCATCGATATACGAAAGAGTTTAGCACATATGAGAGAGCCTACACTTGAGTTCAAAAGATCACATTTTATCAGTTTTCATATTTCAATCACATTCTCTCCCCCGATCAAAAATTTCAAACCTTTTGAGATTTGTAATCCCAATTAATTTAAATAAGTTTAGAAATTATGGGAGAAAATGTGGTCTGATTTAATATATACTGATAATGGAACATTACGGTGCTCCCCCTCAATCTATGAGGGAGAATGTTAGTGTCAGGTATGATAGGTTTGAAAGATTTTGAATTAAAACAATCATACACTGACACATAACAACAAATGTTTATTCACTGCTTATTATGTACAAAGATAATTGTTATGACACAAATGATGTTAACCTTTTCGCTTCCCTGAGGGAGTCAGTAGTCAGCATCAATTATCCATCCACCAACAAATCTTCCCAAGTATTGTAGATCCCCACTCGGCGAGACCAGAATAAGTAATGCTTTGTTGAAGTGAAGGTGGTGGTGGTGATGACAGTGTTGTTGTTGTTGTTGTTGCTGATGTTGTTGTTGTGGTGAATTCAGAGCCAGTCAATAGAGTTTGAACATCTGATCAAGTGGTTAGAGCGGGAACTGGCACATTCATATTGGCCATGGAATCTGCATAAGAATATCAACACATATATACATACATACAGATTCACTTTTCATTAATAGCTACCACGTAGCAGCTTGCCAACTCATAATACCATATTCATCTCATAATCAAACCACAGTCAGGAAATACATCAAACCGCTATCTAGCATGAAGAGCAATCAACAATCATGAACATGGCAATTCACTCATATTTCAACATTCAACTCAGGATCTTAGGGACAAGATTCAAACATGATAGCTACATACCTAAGCATATCCTGAGTGCACATGCACTAAATCAACAACAATTAAACAGCTATCGACTAAAAAAATCAATCAACATTTGAAACTCATTCAATCAGATCATACAAATGCCAGTGGAGTATTAAAGAACATCAAACACAATGGGTTTTCTAACTCCTTCTAGATTTTGGTTTTTCAAGTATTTAGGGGATTAAACGAGGATTCCAAAGTGACACAAATGAACCTTATAGTTACATAAAGCTAGGATACTATAAGCAAATTGCACATAATGCCATAATCTTTTTAACAACTAACACATTTGGCCATTTGAGATAAAGCTTAGTGAGTTCCTCTTCAACTGATACCCCATTAACTACAAAATATTTTCTAACAATTATGAGATAACCAAGAAACCCGTTTGATGATAAAAAAATTGAAATCACTCTCACCCTCAAGCAATGACCCGTATTCTATTTAAAGAGCTGTAGTCATTGATTGAGTAACAAATTTTATGCACAATCCAAGTCTGAAAGAATTTTCAACCAACACGTTACCACCATGTGTCTCACAAATAATTTTCAGAAGAATCATAGAATGAAAACTATTTGTATACAAAGAAGATTTATCTTCTTTTACAAGAAATAATGCACTGAAGCGTACATTAAATCAAGGATGCACAGATATGAAGTAATCCATGCCCGGGTGAACTTCACCCGTTGTTAGGAACAATCGTCTTTTTGGCGACGTGCTTTCCTCATTTTGAAAAAACGGGTTGCATATCTGAAGTAATAGCAAGCCATTTAGGCATGTTTTGAAAACTTTTTGAACTTCTGCTCGAACTTCATTTAAAGACCCGCGTCATTATTGAATGACATTTCTAGGACCGTAAATGTTATTGATACCAGAAGACATGCCTTGAAAAACTATTTTTGGTATTTTCTATTTTTCTTATTTTTTATGGTTTTTCTTGGTTTTATATTTTTCTATTTACAATTTGGTTTTATATTTTTCTATATACAGTTTGGTTTAAGATATGTACAAAATGTATTATTCAATTTAAGAAGATGTTGACATGAATACCGAAATAAGGATATCGTTTTGTACGTCGTAGAATTCTGTAGTCAACATCTCTTAAACTTTCACCACCAAAGCTTTCGAGGCTCCTGGATAATCGTCTGAACTTGAGCCTTCTCAATTGTGAAGCTTTGATAGCTTCCCCCAAACCGACAATCTTCTTTTGAGCAGTTTCAAAGCCCTCTTTCAAGCTTACATAAGGTAAGTGTACAGCGGAAACCGTAGCAAACCACATCAAATATTGCTGCTCCTTTTAAGAATAATCATCGTGATTCACCGTTCGTGGGATCATCAAATAGATCAGCAGTGTATCATCTCACACTTGAATAATTCTTCTCACATTTCTTCCCGCTAAAGTCTGAAGTAATGCATACCAAAAGTATTCAGAGACCACTTCCCCCAAGTAGTTGAAGTGATGCAATCAGTCTCATTGTATGAAGCCCAAAAACCCGAAGTACACACTCAATCCCATTAATGAAGTCCAAAACATAACATCAAAATCAATTAAGACTCAGAAATGCACTTTTCTCCCTTCAGGAAATTTTAGATGAGAATTGTTACACCAAAGTCAACTAAGTCCCGAGTGTAAGCAATTTATCCCGTATGTAGTCGAAATGATAACACCAAGACAATACCACAAAAGCAACTGAGCACCGGATGTACACATTTCCGTCAATAAGATACCGACTAACCATAGGAATCATCATACAATTGTGTACCTCTTTAATCATCAGAAACTGTTTCATACATCTCTTCCCCCACGTAGTTGGAATAATACATCAAGACCCACGAGTTAAAACACTGATTTTCTCTGCGGTTATGACATTTGTCTTGCCGGAATAACTTCAATTAAGAATAAGTATAAAGTTCATCACGTGTACTCGTTGTGCGTTCAGATGTATGTCTCCATCCCCCTTGCTGGTTTTGATACCTCAGAATTAGCAACACATTTTATGCACATATACTTGACATCTTGTGAGAAGAACAAAAATGGCTCAAATGTATCAAGTGAGAATCAACCGCTACCGAAACTCTCTCTGACTATCTTTAGCAACCCTTAAGTAGGCTATTTGAAGTGATAACTGATGGAGCAAACCCGATATACCAAACTTGAAGCTGACGAAGAATTCCCCAAATTTGTTACTTAAGCTTGCACTGTTGTTGATTGAAGAACGATGCAGAAGAAAACCCCTAAGTACCCTTATACACTCAACTAAGAGCCAAAGCAAGTACAACACCTCTTGAGACTATCCACATCTGCATCTGCGTGTGACATTGAGCACTACAATGTAACTCCTTGAAGTGATAGTTATAACCCGTGAGAACTTCATTGTAACTCCTTACATCGGGTATAACTAGATAATCCAAGTCCCAATCATAAATTTTAAGCACGAGCAAGTTATCATTGAAAGTCATGCATCCAACCAACCCCGACTTCAAGATAAAATAAGATCACGCCTTTGTGAAAGTCAACTTCAATCTCAAATAAGGGATGCCAAATAAACTCCGTGATCACTTGACCTTCTAGGTCCAAAATCTTATCCGTTTTGACGTTTTAGCAGACATTTTCCTTTATGTACTTGTGGTTGCTTTACCGAGTGCACATTGGAAGGAGCAACAATCCGTGAATAAGGAGATTCTTCAGAACCTGGTTCTGGGAAAGGAATACCCAAGAACGGATCATTATTCAAGCGTGCAGCTTCAATATCATGAGAGTCATAATCAACACCTTGAGGAATAACTGGAGATTTGGTTTCTTAAGTAGTTTGAGTTGTACTTCTAGATGGTGCATCTTGATCAATGGAGATTGAAGAAGGTGAACCAGTTGAGTCAGCAGGAACCGGAGCAGGAGCTTCAGGAACTGGATGATCAACATTCGTTGGAGCTTGGAAGTATTCATCAAACATCGATTGAACTAATAAATCCCAGTCATCCGTTGTTAGTAGAACATTTGATGTTGGAGGAACATGGTTTGCACGGCTCCTGAACTGATGTATTCAGGAGCCGTATGACCATTTCTCAATCATCAATCAACACGTGGTTTATTCACCATTCTCCCCCTCAAAAATTGCATATGACTGCCAACTGCAATTTTGATTGAACGAGTGAATAAGAACACCATCAACGGTAAGTAGATCCACCTGATAACTGACATGTTGTTTATTCACACTTCTCCCCCTCAAAAATTGCATATGAGTGCCATTTTGATTGAACGAGTAAATAAGAATATATTTCAATGTACGTTGATCCACTTTGGTGACTGAATGAGCATGGGAAGAACATGAAGCTTGTTGATGAGAATGGACAGAAACAAGAAGATTTTCTCTTTTTTCGAAGATAAAGCGCACTCAAGCGTACACTTTTCTTTTCTTTGAGGAACAGGGCATGGAGTGTTTTCAGCAGACGCCATTATGTTGACATTGAGACTCGAGGCTTGAACTGCAGTGTTCAAACGTCATAGTCGTTGAAGAACGAGGTCTGAACTGATGTGAACAGACGTCATTGTGGATGAAGATCGAGGCCTGAACTGAGGTGAACAGACGTCTTCCCCTCACAGGTTGTGAGCAGCATGAGTCCAAATGTCAAAGGATGATTCGTACGACATGCATTTGAAAATAGACGAAAGAAGAGAATTTGGAGTGCCGAATCCCCAATTTAAGTTGGGTTCCAGTTGGTTAGTGCAAACAATCTCTGGAGCTGCTAAAACCATTGGTGCCTTGGTTTTAACAATAAGGGCAACACTGGCATATGCAATGGACCTAATTAAAGGGCATTGAGTATCTAAAGGGATAACTCTACCAGTTGGCTTCCATTCCTTAACAAGTACTACTCTAGGCATGGTAATCCTCGTTAAAGGGCAATGTTCGCCTAGTGTGAATATTCGGCCCGTGGGCTTCCACTGAAAGCCCACATTGGTAAATATTTTCCCTGTAGGTTTCCAAGATTGCTTAATTTGTCTAGCTCTCCAAACTTTCTTAACTGGGGTTTTGTTGGATGACTTCAAAAATTTCTCAACACATTTATCATGATTACCCGAAATTAGGCAATCATTACATGTTTTGCAGAGTGAATTATGATTCCTTTTGTTCAAATCTGACTTATTGTTCCTCATGTGGTCTTCTACTTTCTTCTTAGGAACACTTTTAGCTGGTGAAGCGCTCCTATAATTCTTTATATTTCTCCTAGGTTTTGACTCGCTAGCTTTAGTGTCACTGTTAACTCTTGTAGAATGACTGATGGGAATCTTAGTCTTTTTCACTTCCAATTGTTGAACATGTTTTGATGTGTTGGGATCTGAAGTTTCCAAGGGTGCCTCAAAGGTTACATGCTTGTTCTTAGTCATTGAGGATGATGCAATAAACCTATCTCTTTTGTTATCAATCTTAGGGCCTGTGCCAATGACGTATTCTAAAAGTTCCTGAGATCGTTTAGTGAGGAAGCAGACATCCACTACTGCACTATCAAGTGGTTTCTCTATCCTATCCTCTTCTACAATCTCACGAAGAGTGTCAAGACTATCCTTAAGATGTGTGAGATAATCATGATGAGCTAACCTATTGTTCCTAAGGGGAAGCGAAATAGGCACAACATCAATTGCATACTTACTACAAGCAGAAACCTTTGGAACAACATAATCACTAGTGATAATTGGCAATTTCCCTTTCACCTGAGTCTTTAAATTCTCAATCTCATTTAGCAAAGAAGTTATCTTTTCATTATGGTTTTTATGCGTGATCTTAATCGAATCATATAACTCTTTGTAATGCTGTTTGATTTTTGAATTTTCAGCTCGAAAACACTCATTTTCATATTGTAATTTATTGATGGTGTCTTGATAGTGAAAATTCTGAGAGTCTGAAAACACTCATTTTCACATCACTCTTATTTGATTTTAATTGGGCAATTTGGGCCCTCAATTGTCGAATCGTGCTAGTGTGAGCTTGAATTTTTTCATCGCGTTTGCTTAATTCAAAATATGTATCAAATTCAGGAGCATCCAAAGATGTCTTGGCATTTGAGATTTTACATCTTTCTTCTAAGTGTTGATATTTTAATTGCAAGTTAAGATAATCAACCTCTAGTTTTGAAAAACGCTTGACCATGTTATCATGGTCATCATTTTGAATTTTCTCATGCAATTTCAAATTCTCCCCCTCAAGCTCAACAACACGATTCTAAGTAACATTCAATGCAATAGAATACTCATGAAATTGACAGGCAGTTAATGCAGAATTAGTAGCAGTATAAAATATATCATGTGCAATACAGCTAGCAATCAAATTCTCATTGGTGATTAGAATATTCTTCCTCTCAATCTCACGACTCTTAAGTTCTATCGCATTTTGGGACACCTCATTTTCCATCTCTTTAAACACTACTTTCATCTCATTTACTTCAGATTTAAGGGTGTTTTGCATCCCTTCAAAATGTTCCTTAAGTAGTTTAAAGAATGGAATAACCTCAGTTAAGTAACACCTTTTTATTTGTTCAAAACCCCTGTTCCCCTCAGTGATTCCAGTTGGTGTGATTCTCTTCTTACATGTTTTATCAAAATCAGCAAATAGTTGACAAAGAACATATATGCTAATTAGAGTTTTACATTCTGTGGGAAGAGTTAAAGGAACTAAGTGCCTGGGTGTATTGGGAGGATACACCGTTGCAGCCGCAATTTTCCTAAGGGGTGGAGTTTTGGCTTTAAGTTCTTCTACCTTTCTTTTTTCTATGTCCAAAGACCAAAATATTTGTTCAGGCGTTAACTTCGTTTGAGGTGCAAAAACAGTCAATCGATTTTCCTCATAGTAATCATGGGGTTTGACTATGATTTGATTGACTATACATTTAGGATCCTTCATTTTCTCAGTCATTCTTTCTCTATTTCTCACTTCTATCTCATTACTATCTTCTAATGATGACACATCAGGAGGGGCATGATCAGGCTTAATCATCACATTTTCATCATATAAGGCAGGTTGGGCTACTTTAGCACTCCTAAGAAGAGCTAATTTAGGTTCACCTACATTATTTTCACTATGCTTATCACACAACTTTTTGTGCTTTTGAATCATTTGAGCAGTTTGTCTGGTTTGGTCTTGTATGTACAACTTGTTTTCAAGCTTATTCTTTAACGTTTTAAGTCTGGAGAAATCATTTAAGAGTTTTGTTTCTTTTTCTTTGAAATCTTGTTTTAGTGTATTTACACTCTCTTGGACTTCCTGTTTTTGTTTAACAGTCTGATCCAGTTGTTTTCGCAAAGAATTCAACTCCTTTTTCAATGTTTCTTCCCTTAAATTACGTTCAGTTATAAATGTACGCATTTGACTATCCATTTTCTGCTCACGTTCAGTTAGCTCAAATTTAGCACGTTGTTCATATATGGCCACCTGATCTTTATAGATATTAAGTCCACTTGGTATAACAGACACTTCGTTGTGTTTCACATGCTGTTCATATGGGATAACATTGCTATTTCCCAGATTAGCAGCATCTGACTCAACCACGTTTGTCTGTTGTACTATGAAGCGAAAAGTGTACCGCTTTTAGGGGGTCATTTAAGCCCTAAATCGTATTTATTTGATCAAATATTGCCCTAAATCATTCCTTTTGTCATTTTAGGTACTTTGGAGAAGAAATCTGGAAAAGGAAGCATTTTGGACGTTTTTTGAGCATAAAAGTGAAGAAAACGACAAAGTCTCAAAATCGGCTGGAAAAGTACCTGTGACGGCGTCAAGCACCATTGTGACGCCGTCAACCCTTGACGCGTCAGAGAGGATTTTGGATGATTAAAAGGGGACGGCGTCAAGAAGGCCATCAAGAAACCCTAACCGCGGCGAGGTGACGGCGTCAGCTCTATAACGTGACGCCGTCAGATCTGATTTTCTATATATATTCTCATAATTTTTAGTCATTAGTATGCAACTTTGTGAGGAGAAACCCTAAGACGATTTTTCTGCTACTTTTAAGGGTTTTATACCCTTGGATCTCCCATGTTCAATTGAAGATACGTAATCAATTAATCATTCAATATATCTATGTGTTGTTTGATTATATCTTGTTCTTGTCTTTTATTTAACATGCTAGGCTAGATTTATCTTGTGTTTGCTTAGATCTAATGAAACCTAACTATTGATTATTGGTTGTTGGTGTGTTATTAATTGTATTGGATGATTGTTTATCGATGTTAGGCTTAAGAAAACTGGCTAACCTCCTATACGGTAACTTGCTTGAACGTCTTAAGAAACATGAACCAATGCGTACTAAGGTTTTTATGGTTGTATTTAATGCATGAGCGAATTCTAGTGATCCCATGTTAGGAGCTTCTTAGCCGGCTCGACATAGGAGTGAAGTAGGAGCTTATAGAGTTGGGGAAGTACGTACGCCACCCCACGATTGGTATTAAGGAATACACCCGTCATCCACGAAATTAGTACACACTAATCAACCGGTAAAAGATAGTTAGGGAGTAAGGAAATCTAAGTAAACACATTTCTCTCCATATAAGTTCCACAACCTTTTTATTTTCAGTTATTTTATTTTATTTGCAATTGTAGTTATTTGGGTTAGTTGACTAGCAACTAATTCCGCCCACTCCTTCAAACCCGAGATTTTACTTGCTTTTATAAAAATATAAAAAAAATACAAAAAGAATCTTCCCTCACCCTTAGACCTATTAGAGTAGTTTTTCAATCCTAACGACACTATTCCCCTAGAGAACGATCAATCCCCCGGTACTTGCCACTACACTATACTACATCGGTCAGGTACACTGCCTGGTGGGGATTGCAAGCCTCTTGAGATCCCTCGAGAGGTAAAACCTGTTGTAAGGTCGCAAAACCACGCATCAAGTTTTTGGCGCCGCTGCCAGGGAATAGTTATTGTTTAGGTTGAATTTTTATTTTATTAGGTCTACTCACTAGATTCCTTTCTAGTGAGATTTTTATTTTAATTTTTTAGGTTTTCTTTAGTCTATCTTATTTCTTTGTACTTTTGTTTGTGACACCTTCCACCTACCTCATGAGTAATAGTGATCGCTTGATCTCTGTTATTCATATTTTCCTCCGTGCAAACTTCCAACTACCCGTTCCCGCCCCCATCGTAGAAAACAACAACCTTTCACCCGACCACCACTTTGGTAACAATCCTGAAATGGAGGAGTCTGACCATGAGAATGACTATGCAGTTAGTCCATTTTACGACTCAGACTCCGATGAGGATGCTGGTAATGGAGAAGTAGTTAACGAGGAATGGAGAAAAGAGGAAATTGATCCCTTTAAGTATGTTGACCCTAGGACTAAGATCGAAAAGGATAGCCTCTTTAACATGCAATTTCCATGTAAGATTGGTTATCATAGTCTTCATGCTTATCTTAACTCATCTTTGCCTATGAACATTATCTCTCGCGCTAATTATAATAAAATCATGGTAGATGAGCTAGAATATCAAGGAGATAACATTGTTGCTAGGATTGAGCCACTACACGTGTTCGTAGGAAGTTTTGTGTATTTGGTGGATTTTATGGTTATGGAGAACTTAGGAGAATTTATTGATAACAAATTAACCCAAGTCATTTTTGGAGAACCCTTCAAAAGGTTGACCAACCTTGACGAAAAACTTGTGGACGGGTTAATTACATTCTCGGATGGGGATGAAGATTTTGTTTACCAAATGCCCCGATCACATCCTAGGTTTAAGAACTTCTCCATTGAATCTTGCAATAGACTTGTGCCTATTGACTTGTTAAGTGAGAATGATAAGAGAAAGGGGCTCAAATATCCACATGAGAAAAATAAGAGATATTATCATGGATGTCTGGAGCTGAATGATGAATACAAGAAAGATGAGGCAACAATTAGATGGCTCACACTCGGATACGTGAGCATAAGCGACACTAGATAAGCCTGACTTTGAGTCTAGCTACAAGACTCGTTAATAAAGAAAAGCGCTTCTTGGGAGGCAACCCAAGCTTTATTTGCTTTGTGTGTTTATTTATTTGTTTGTTTGATTTTATTTGCTTCCGTATGTATGTTTAATTTTTATTATTATTGATTCATGTTCGAAACTAAATTGTGAAAATGTTTTATCTTGTTTTTAACTTCGTCTTAACTACATATAAAGGTATTTTGCAAAAGATAAGTGTAAGGAAAATCCAAATCGGTTTATTAGAACAAATGAACATGAATCATAACAATATTAAATTAACATACATATTAGTAATTGTTTGAGTCAAATGCTTGTATCGAGTTATAATGATATTTTGCAGAATTTCCAGGAAATAAGGATTGAGTTTTTCCAGAAATTTTCCGGAAACTTAACATGAAAAATCTGTCAGATCACTTCTGACGGCGTCAGACCCCAGTATGACGGCGTCAGGAACAGTTTTCTGGATTTTTTTTTTTTTTTTTTTTGAAAGTTTTGTTTTTCTTCCGGAATCATAAAATGCTTTATTAAATCTCTAACTTATAAACTCCAGGAATCTGCAAAATAATCATTCCACAAGCATTATATCCTTATACAGATTTATCCCGCCGATGTTATGCAGGTTTTCGTGTTTGTTTTCTCAGGTTTAACAGGTTATTTTGGACAAGGAGATGTATGTGGAATCTAGCTTTTGGCGCTGCTTTAATCTTGAAGCTTCAACATTACCTTGGAAGAAGATCTAACCATGTTACCTCTTTATCCACCGAGCGAATCATGGGAGTATTTGATTTCATTCTTTTACCTTATTTACTTTTACATCTTGTTATTTGAACATTGGGGACAATGTTCATCTTAAGTGTAAGGGGGGGTAAAGTACGATACCTTAGAGAATGCTATTACGCTTGATTTTTCGTTTGTTTAATGGTAGATGTGTAATAAAACTGAGAGAAATACCTGTTAAGGCAATTTTAGTGCCAAATTTAAATTTTTTTACAACATATAGGAGTGAAACTTTGGTCTTAATGAGCGTCTCACGGATAGGAGTTATATGACTAGCACAAAACCGTACCACCAAAAAAATTTTCCACCCCCAAATATGTGAGGTTCGCCCCTAGAATTGGTAGGAAAAGCATTTATGCTATGATGTGTGTACCGGTAGCACTTAGATTCTAGAACTTGCATTAGGACCATTCCGAGGCCACAAGTGAGACTACATTCGTGTAGTTAGATTTACTACATGATAAGAGGCATTATGATTAACCCATTGTTTTACACCTGTGTTTTTGTTATAATTACATTGGCTACATTGGTCAAGTAATTCTCCCACACCCTTTGTGTTGTACTCATTTTTAGTACACGATACCCCTAGTACACCCCTCAGAGCCTATCTTTTCGTTTCTAACTTTAAGCATTTTACTTAAAGGAAGAATTTGTTTACACCCCACTTAAATGTACACCCAAATCGCCTTAGCCTACCTTGTATGCACTCAATTTTAGTGCATTATTGTGACAACATTTGTTTAAACCCCAAGTTAATTATCTAATTGATTACATGGTTGCTAAGTCGAGTCATATCCTTGTACATATTATTTTGGGACAATTGGGACTCATGGGTAAAGTACTAGTGTAATGGAGTAATGGGGAAGAACAACATTATTACCCCCATAGGTGCTAAATATTTTAAAAGTAATCCAAGTGTTTCGATTATCTTAATTCGAGTCATTAGAATAGTTAATTGTAAAGTTATGTAAAAGTTCAAGTGTAAGGGGGATACAACCCCCCTACGATGTATTATTTTGGATGGTAGGGCAAGAGTGTATGCAAAAAAAAAAAAAAAAAAAAAAAAAGTAGAAAAAACATACGGACTACCATCCCGTTTCATTTTATGTTTATTTTATCTTTTTGTTATTTTTTTCATTAGCTTAAGTCGAGTCTAGTCTTGGCTTAGCAACGCCATATTGTACATGTAATTAATCAAGATCTTTAACTCGCCACTAGTAAAATATCCTTTATCCAACAAAACCGTGTTTATCATATCCCTACACCTAACGTTATAACCCGTTTAAAAGCCCTCTTTGATAGTTTATCTTAGGTGCTTACGCCTAGTGGAGGAGGTTTTTGATCCTTTCCCAAGTCTATGGTAATCAATTTACTATGACAGGTAGTGAGAGATATTATTCATTTTCATTTATGAGATATACTTTTATGACACCTGAGAGATGTGAGTATCTAAACACTACTTGTGAGGTGCTAGTTTGTAATCTCCGTGCTTATTATGATTAAAGTGGAACGACTATTTGTTGTAATTACTTTTATATTAGCGTTAAATGACCCCTAACTTGTATTTTGATTAGAAAAAAAGCGCATTTGCTTGAGGACAAGCAAATCTCAAGTGTAAGGGTATTTGATGAAGCGAAAAGTGTACCGCTTTTAGGGGGTCATTTAAGCCCTAAATCGTATTTATTTGATCAAATATTGCCCTAAATCGTTCCTTTTGTCATTTTAGGTACTTTGGAGAAGAAATATGGAAAATGAAGCATTTTGGACGTTTTTGGAGCATAAAAGTGAAGAAAACGACAAAGTCTCAAAATCGGCTGGAAAAGTACCTGTGACGGCGTCAAGCACCATTGTGACGCCGTCAACCCTTGACGCGCCAGAGAGGATTTTGGATGATTAAAAGGGGACGGCGTCAAGAAGGCCATCAAGAAACCCTAACCGCGGCGAGGTGACGGCGTCAGCTCTATAATGTGACGCCGTCAGATCTGATTTTCTATATATATTCTCATAATTTTTAGTCATTAGTGTGCAACTTTGTGAGGAGAAACCCTAAGACGATTTTTCTACTACTTTTAAGGGTTTTATACCCTTGGATCTCCCATGTTCAATTGAAGATAAGTAATCAATTAATCATTCAATATGTCTATGTGTTGTTTGATTATATCTTGTTCTTGTCTTTTATTTAACATGCTAGGCTAGATTTATCTTGTGTTTGCTTAGATCTAATGAAACCTAACTATTGATTATTGGTTGTTGGTGTGTTATTAATTGTATTGGATGATTGTTTATCGATGTTAGGCTTAAGAAAACTGGCTAACCTCCTATACGGTAACTTGCTTGAACGTCTTAAGAAACATGAACCAATGCGTACTAAGGTTTTTATGGTTGTATTTAATGCATGAGCGAATTCTAGTGATCCCATGTTAGGAGCTTCTTAGTCGGCTCGACATAGGAGTGAAGTAGGAGCTTATAGAGTTGGGGAAGTACGTACGCCACCCCACGATTGGTATTAAGGAATACACCCGTCATCCACGCAATTAATACACACTAATCAACCGGTAAAAGATAGTTAAGGAGTAAGGAAATCTAAGTAAACACATTTCTCTCCATATAAGTTCCACAACCTTTTTATTTTCAGTTATTTTATTTTATTTCCAATTGTAGTTATTTGGGTTAGTTGACTAGCAACTAATTCCGCCCACTCCTTCAAACCCGAGATTTTACTTGCTTTTATAAAAATATAAAAAAATACAAGAAGAATCTTCCCTCACCCTTAGACCTATTAGAGTAGTTTTTCAATCCTAACGACACTATTCCCCTAGAGAACGATCAATCCCCCGGTACTTGCCACTACACTATACTACATCGGTCAGGTACACTGCCTGGTGGGGATTGCAAGCCTCTTGAGATCCCTCGAGAGGTAAAACCTGTTGTAAGGTCGCAAAACCACGCATCAGTTTGTCTGTTGTACTTTGTTGGGAATCTTCCATTCATGCAACACATTATCATTATGAATAGCAGAAGATACCCCACTAGGTTCAGCAGACGCTTCGTTGTTTTTCACGTGTTGCACGTTGTTCATAGCAGTATCTGACTCAACAAAGTTTGTCTGTGGCTGATGGAGCTCTTTCTCTTGAGAATTCAGGCACACAGAGTTCCTATTGGCACTAACATCCTCAAACACGTTTATCTGTTGTACATCTTTGGGAATCTTTTGTTTGTCAATCATGTCATACAATTTGAGTACCTTAGAAATGACTGAATCCGTAGTTTTTGACATGAATGAACGTGCACGGGATTTTACAATTCTATGATTTAAGCCGAGAAATAGATTTTTTCGCGGGATTTTACAAAAAATCAAGAATAAATCGTGATTTGATTACTTGAATGTGTTATGATGAAAGTATGGTAGACTTGGTTTGGTTGATGTAAGTTGTTACGGTGAAATTATGGTCTGAAAACTAAAAACCTCAATAACTTCATTTTGGAGCGATTTTAGGCTTCGAAAGTTAAAACCGCAGACACTCAAAACGCAGAACACCAAACCGCAGAAACCCTGGTCAAACCGCAACCTTGGTCAAACCGCAGAACCCATAAAACGCAGAAACTATAAACCGCAAGAGTCCAAACCGCAACGTCTACAAACCGCAGAAAAAGTCAAACCGCAAGACCTTTTGGTCAAACCGCAACCGGTACCAGACAAAACAGTCACTATCAAACCGCAGACGAGGTCAAACCGCAAGACCTTTTGGTCAAACCGCAACCGGTACCCGACAAATCAATCACTATCAAACCGCAGACGACAAACCGCAAGTCACTGTCAGCTCAGTGTCAAACCGCAGTGAAGAAACTAATACCGAGAGTTAAACCGCAAGGAAGAAAAATTCTTCAATCTTTCAAGAAATTAACCTCCAATGCCATAACAAAGCAATAATCGAACCTAGTGCTATTTGTGAACTCAAATGTACAAAGTTTTAGCAAAATTAAACATTAACAATGGTCGAACTTTATGTTTTCTTGCGTTTTAGGTCAAACCAAACAAAACACAAAAAAAACTTAAAAGATGAACCACAAATCCGAACACGTACAATCACTTGAACCTAGTCTTGGCTCTTGATACCAATTGTAAGCAATACTAACACATAATTCGTATGGTTCTTGTGGTTTAGATCCGATTTAGAGAGAGAAAGTGAGAGATAATGGGAACCTTGAGAGAGAAAGTGTGATATATTAGATTAAGAGAATGAGAAGGTCCAACCCTTCCCACACTTGGGAAGAGTTATTTATAGTACTAGATAGGTTGCTCCTAGTGGGCTGTTGAGTGAGCTGACAATGGGTAAAGACCCGACCCAACTCCATAAATACTAATATAACTAAACTAATAATAATAATATTAATAATCCTACGAGCTAGTTAATGCTAATAGATACTCGGGGTGACCGAGTCTTCACATGAATATTTATATTCCTAACAGTATTTTATACATAAGTTTTTTTTTACTTGTCTTTTTTTTTTCCCTCTTTGATATGTTATGTAATGTTTTATAAAAACTTGTAACGTTTTCTAAAGTAGGAAATTAAAATACATTAAACATCAAATAGAAATATATTAAACGTCAAATAGAAATTACATTAAACTACGATACGAAAATTAAAACCAAACTACAAATGAAACTACAATACGTAAATTGAAATGAAACTACAAATTAATGGAAGGTATCATCTGAGTCTGGGTAACCATCTTCAGTCGAAGAGGAATCAGGTGAGAACCAACCAATTTCCCAGTTCTTCCTACGTTGTTCTTCGTATTTGGCTTGCTGCTCCAAACGAGCAGCATCCTCTTCTCGTTCACGGTGTTCCCTTTCTAGCAAGACTTCCATATCTTGCTCCATAAGTCTGAGTTGTTCCTCTGTTAAACCAAACGGATTTGGGTCTTGCTCGACAACCGGTGGATTGTTCACCGGTTCATTTTCCGGTGGATTGTTCACTGGTTCATTTTCCGGTTGGAAAACCGGAAAGATATGTTCAGGTGGAGTATGAAATTCTTCATGTGGTAGACTTGGAAATTGCTGTGAAAAATCTTGGCGAGGTGGACTTGGAAATTGTTGTGAGAAATCTTTTTTGAAAGACATTTGCAGTTTGGGGAATGAATAAGTTTGGATCTTGAATATCTTAGCAGTCTGAATGTGTTTGTGTGTGAGATGTGTTTGAGAAGTATGGGTATTTATAGGCTAGAAATCCACACGTTTTTTAAAATGAGTTTGAATTTGAAATGGATATAAATATATCCCGCCCAAGATTCTTTTAGTTTGAATTTATAAATTGAATTGAATTTGAATTGAATTGATAAATTTTAAATATATCCCGCCCTTTGTTTAATTTGAATTTGAAATTTTAAATTTTAAATATCCCGCTCGTTATTAATATGTTGTACTGTTACTTTACGTTTGAATTTGATTAATACTCGTACGGTTACTTTTACTTTGAATATGATTTTTAAATTAGCCTCCAACGGCTAGTTTAACGGCTAGTTTCCACTATAAAAGCCACTTTCACAACACTTCGTTTTCTCACACAACTTCTTATAAAACTCTCTCGCAAGTATCACTAATTTTAACACAAACACTATGGCTAACGAACAAGCAGAGGTGCAAAAGGCTATCCTCACCCGATTACGCAATGAACAAGAAAAAGAACTCAAACTGATTAATAATTTGTTTGGTAAGATAACTCGTGTTATGCTATAGATGCATAATCAAGCTCCAGAGATCGAAAGGTTGCGTGATTTGCCTCAAGACCATCCAGTTATCAGGGTCGGTCTAGAAACTCTTTTAAGAAATGATGAAACAGATCTGCAACTTCATGTCGCCTTGAAGATGGTTAGGGAGCAGGTGTTACAAGTGTGGGAGGAGAAGTCGGATCTTATCGACAATTACAAATCTATATAAAATTTCGTATCGTATTGTGATTTGTATGTAATGTTATGTTTTTTTAATTTCGTTGTGATTTTTTTTTATTAAGTATGTAATGTTATTTTTTTTAATGAATGTTATGTTTTTAAAAAAATGAAGTAATTTATAAGTTAGGGATTGAATTTGAAAATATTTGATATAAAGGTGAGTTAAGGTGTGTTAAAGCTGAGTTATTGTTGGGTGTGTTAAAGCTGAGTTAAGGGTGAGTGTGTTAAAGCTGACGTGACAGTGTGTTAAAGTTTAAAGCTGAGTTATTGTTGGGAGTGGTCTTAGAGCACTCTCAACAATAACTCAGCTTTAAACTTTAACACACTGCCACGCCAGCTTTAACACACTCACATTTAACTCAGCTTTAACACACCCAACCATAACTCACCTTTAACACACCTTTAAAGTGGGCGAAAGTGATTTTCTTTTATACACAAACTACCCTTAACGCTGCGTTAACGCAACGGCCTCCCAAAGGTTAACTCTCCTTTAACATGGGTTTTTAGAAGTTTAACTCCACTTTAAGGTGGGTTTAACCTCCCGTTGGGAGTGCCCTTATAGGTAGTCATGCATGGAAAGTTTATGGATCCAAAGTATAATATTAGAAGGAATATAAAATAGGGGTAGATTAGTAATTTCATATTTTTATTTTGAGAGTTTTTAAGAAAATGTATTTTCTTTTTATGCATAATAAGTTATGTTGATTTTTTTTTTAATTTTTTTTTATTATTATTATTTTTTTTTTTGTGAGGTAAAAAATAAATGGGCCTTAATTTTAAATTAAAAGTGAACAAATTTATTTATTTATCTATCTTTAAATTGATCACTATGTCATATCATATGAAGATAGAATAATTCAATTCAAAATAAAATCGACAGTTTTCTTAAACATAAATGAAGCTCAAATACATCGTCTAGTAGCTCTCATTTGTAAAATAATTATTACAACAAACACAAATAAATAGAGAAAAAATTTGTTTAAGTCATCTGAAAAATTTGTGGCTTATTAGCTTTGGTGTACCGAGAACAAGAAAGAATGGGATCGAAGACATGACTGAAATGTGTTCGGTTCGGGTTAGACCATTCGGTCACTTTTTCTGTCAGGTCCGATCCAATGAAGCATGATCGAGAGTTGTGCGTCAGACCGAATCTGGTCGGACCGAACCAATGACCGAATATGATAAAAATGATTAACCAAAGACCGTACTGAAATGTGTTCGTTCTGGTTTGTTGATCTAGTTCGGTCCATAATCTATTATGCTCGAACTAGATGCACGCGACTTAACTGATATTTTCGTTAACATATGGTCTAAAGTTTAAATTACAATGATCTCAAAAGTTAAAAACATGTACAAATTTACCCCAATCACCCAAATCCACCCAACTTTCTATTTTCACTTTTTTACCCTTCCACTCAGAAGTTTATATTACAACAATGATCTCAAAAGTTAAAAACATGTACAAATTTACCCCAATCACCCAAATCCACCCAACTTTCGATTTTCACTTTTTTACCCTTCCACTCAGTCAAAGACTCGAGACTTAAATACTCTCTACAAAACCATAAAAACAAATTCAACTTAAAAAAAGAGAATCTTGAACACTAAAGAGAGAGAAAGAGAGTAAGTGAGTGGTCACTCCACCAAATCCAAGTGTCTCACTAACTGTGTGTTTTCCAGTGTGTTTCCACTGTGTGTGTTCCTCACTCAAAAACCACAACCCATGAACTCAAATCCAACACTTTAACATTTTAGCCAATTGGGTATCTGAAAAAACAATCTTTTTCACCTTTTGAAGCTCAAATTCTGTAAAAAATGGCACATGCGCATGTTAGCACAAGCAGGGGTATAAAGGGTGTTTTGCTGCTTGTTTTCTTGTTTGTGGATCTGGGTTTGTTATCTTGCGCTGCTAGAGTTGAGAAAGTTACAAGACAGAAGATGCAAGTGAATAAGCACTTGAAAAGACTTAATAAGAAACCTGTTAAGACCATTGAGGTAAAATTTGGATTATTGGTTTGTTTTTATAATTAGTTGTTGTTGTTTATGTGTTAAAGTTTTGATTTTTGGGTGTAAATGTAGTAAAAAGATTGTCTTTTTTTGAAAAAATGGTAATTTTTTTATTACCCCTTTTATGTAAATGGTATTTACTTTAGGTATCTAGTGTGAAATTAGTAGTGTAGTACTAATGAGCACTTAAAGTTTTGATTCTTGATGCAAAATATAGTAAAAAAAGTATAAATTTTGGGTCACTTTAGTGCTGTAGTGTGAACTAGTATAATTAGTAAATTAATACAAGTGAGCATTTCTAGTTATGATTTTTATAAAAAAGTTGTATTTTGACTGCAAAATGTAGTAGAAAGATATATTTTTGGGTTACTTAAGGCTCGTGTTAAATTAGTATTTTAGTACTTGTGAGTCATTAAGTAATGATTTTTGTATAAATTTTGTAATTTTACCTTTGAAATGTAGTAAAAAGATGTTTTTTTAGTACTAATGAGCATTTAAAGTTACAATTTATGCATAAAAGTTTTTAAAAAAAAAATTTCTGCAGAATGTAGTAATAAGATATAATTTGTCTCCAAATGATGGTGTTATTGATGCAATTTAAGTGCTTGAATTATTAAATTACTGATTATTTGCATGATTTGAGCAGAGCCCAGATGGGGATAAAATTGATTGTGTACACATCTCTCATCAGCCAGCCTTTGATCATCCATTCCTTAAAGACCACAAAATTCAGGTTCTTATTTTTTATATAAAAAACTTCTAAAATTTTCATTGTTTTTATAGAAAATTAATTTGTGCTTTTTTGGGTTGTTTTAGATGAGGCCTAACTTTCATCCAGAAGGACTTTATGATGACAACAAGATGAACACAGAGTCCAAAGGAAAGGAAAACACAATGCATCAGCTGTGGCATGTGAATGGCATGTGCCCTGAGGATACTATACCGATAAGGCGTACAAAAGAAAATGATGTGTTGAGAGCAAGTTCGGTAAAAAGATATGGAAAGAAGCATCATAAGAGTGTTCCCGTGCCTAGAAATGTCAATATCCCTAAATCTGCTGATCCTGATATCGACAATGAAAGTGGTCATCAGGTGAGCAAATATATAAATGATGTTTTGATTTTAAAGTTAAGTCTAGATGCACTTCTTTTTAGTTAGAATAACCTACCCGATGGGGAGAGCTTTACCCGGTTTAGTCTGTGTGCTCAAATTCAGTGGATTAGACGGCAAAAAGAATAACTGTGGTGGGAAAAGAGGCACTATTTTTCACTAATTATGACAAAATGAAAAGTTATGAGTTTTTCTTAAACAACCCATGTGTAAATGCACCTTTTAATGCTTGAAATCTTAAAGATTAGATTACTCTTTAATTTGATAATTATGGCATAATTGATGGGGGAAGAAAAAAAAAGATGGCCTATTGTTTTTCCTTACTTATGATAAAAGTAGAAGTCTATATGACTTTTTCTATTAAATGCACTTTTTTTACATGGTATTAAATTGCAACCTTGAAGATAAGATTACCCTTTAGTTTGATAATTACATTTGATTTTGGGCATAAATGGATTGGGCAAAAGATTCATTTCATAATTTGCCATCATTATGACAAGATAAAGAGGTAAGGAGAACCATGAGCTGAATTGTTGGGAAAAACAACAGTAAAAATCCATAATTTTCTATCTTTATGGCAAAATAAAGAGCTTTTCATTATGACTCCATGTCTAAATGCACTATCCTAAAGTTTTGATTGCTGTAATTCAGGAATTAGTGATACTTTTTAAGTTTGATAATTACATACGGTTATACACGTACATTGGCCGAAAAAAGCTTTGTTTTCATAATTTGCTATCGTTATGATAAAATAAAGGGGTAATGAATATGTTTCATGGTAAATGCTCCTTTTTATTTTCATTTTTAGTAACCTTAAGCTACTGATTAATAACTTAATTTGGTACCCTTTTCATTTTACTAATTGCAAGTTGTTCTTTTTGTGTTTTTGCAATGTATAGCATGCCATAGCTTATGTGGAGGGAGACAAATATTATGGAGCAAAAGCAACGATGAACGTTTGGGAGCCGAAAATACAGCAATCAAACGAGTTTAGCTTGTCACAAATTTGGATTTTAGGAGGCTCGTTTGGCCAAGATCTTAACAGCATTGAAGCTGGATGGCAGGTATTCTCACTATCCACGACTCTTGATGTCGATAAACAATAATAACAAAACGGAAAAAATAATTTGAAGTAGCGAATATATAAAAACTTTTGTTCTTGGACATATTAAAAACTGTTAATGGCTAGAAAATAAATCATGTAGAGCCCATATATTAAATTGTGTGAATGTATATGCTTCCATTATTGAATCTGGTTCATTAAATATCTGTTAATATTCAGGTCAGTCCAGATCTTTATGGTGACAACAACACAAGGCTTTTCACTTATTGGACTGTAAGTACAGTACATTGCTTATGTAACTATTACATATATTTTCAGTAAATCATATCCACACCTTTACCATTTTTGACAATTTTACTGAGATTTTTTTTACATTTATTGCAGAGTGATGCATATCAAGCTACTGGCTGCTACAATCTATTGTGCTCAGGTTTTATTCAAATCAATAGTAATATAGCAATGGGAGCAAGCATATCTCCTGTATCTGGATTTAGGAACTCACAATATGATATCAGCATCCTTGTCTGGAAGGTAAATTCCAAATTCCTCCTAATTTATATAGTTTTTGTGGGCATTAATATTTTTTAATTAGCTCAAGATAAGTACTTAGTGGGAATATATCAGTTGGGTGGATTTTAAGCATTATTCAAACATGTGTAATGTGTATGTGCACATTTTTTAGTCACCCTTCAAGAAAAGTTGCTGCCTTTATATTATCTTTTCCTTTATTAAAAGCGTTGATGCTAAATAAATACAATTATTCAGTTGGTGGGTCGTTCTTGAACATTGGAGAAATGGTAATATATTTAGAAAAATATTGAGACTCTTGCCATCTTGGTATTTTTTTAGTTTGCCACCAACGTTTGTAGTAGTCCCATGTTTATTTCAGGGAATCTGCTGCGTATGTAAGATGGAAAGTTTGATTAGTAAGAGATATAGATTGATGTAGGATGGTATTATTGATTCGTAATTTGCGGCATTGGTCGTATTCTATATATATAGACGATTAGTTTAAATGATTAGTATGATTCATTCGCGTGTCGTATGCATAAAGATTGATGTAACACGACCTTAATAATTAGTTAATTTTTTTTGGATAAAGATGCTTACTTTAATGATTAGCATTATTAATTGGCATCGGATTCTTATTCAGGACCAAAAAGAAGGAAATTGGTGGATGCAATTTGGAAACGGATACGTGTTAGGCTACTGGCCATCATTCTTATTTTCATATCTAGCCGACAGTGCATCAATGATTGAATGGGGAGGTGAGGTGGTTAATTCCGAACCCGACGGACACCACACATCAACCCAAATGGGCAGCGGGCGTTTTCCAGAAGAAGGGTTTGGAAAAGCAAGTTATTTCCGAAACATTCAAGTAGTTGATAAAGAAAACAATCTCAAAACGCCTAAAGATCTTGGCACATTCACTGAACAGTCTAATTGTTATGATGTTCAAACCGGAAGCAATAGCGATTGGGGTCACTACTTTTACTACGGAGGCCCTGGCAAAAACCCGAATTGCACTTGACCCGGTAGTTCACATTCGACCTTCTTCTGTTATATAAATTTTTTTTCTTTTTTTTTTCGCTTTCTTTGTTTGATCCATCTTTTTAGAGGTCTTTAGTGAGAAGTTTTGGTGGTCTTTTTTTGGGTCTTCTTTTTGTGGGGTTTGAATGTAAAAGTGGGCATAGTTTCTCAAAAGTGTGAAAGAAACAGCCTCTTGTAAGTTTTTAGTGAATCTCTATTTGTGGAATTTGCTCTTCTTGGCAAAGTTTCTCAAGTGAATGAATTGGTTTTAGCTCTAGTTTAGAAACACAACTTTGTCCCGGCAATGCGTGATGGACTAATGGTGGAACACATACAACGTAAAACTGACAGAATGAGTTCAAGTCCTTTCTTTGTGTCACTTTAGTGTTGCGCGATTTGCTTCTCACTTTGTTGGCTTTGAGACTAATGGTGGAACGGTTGGTGAAAGTTGCGCAATGTGTTGGCTTTGAGACTAATGGTGGAACGCATGCAACGTAAAACAAACAGAACGAGCTCAAATCTTTTCTTTGTGTCGTTTTAATCTAGCAATACTCGATTTGTTTCTCACATGTTAGCCGTGAGACCGGTTGGTTAAAGCCGCCATGGTCGTTTACCTTTACTTGAAAGAAACAACTTTAGTGAATTGGAATTTTTGCTATATTTGAAAGGTGAGGGTGCATATTGGTATGATTTACAAAGTTTGTAACTTTATTGTGTCAATGAGACAAGAAAGTGAATTATTTATGGAAAAAGATGTTTTGGATGTGAGTTGCACGTAAGTGGATTCCACGTCATCACTTTTTTACCATTTTGGAGCTTTTGGTGCAATTCAATCAACTTTTCATAAAGTGTGCCCACTAATGTCAGAAGTTGTCCATATACTACCCCACAGTTTCAATCACTGACAATCACACCCCTCGTACTTTTGTTTTTTTTTTCTTGGAAAATATTACATTAGCATCAATAATTTTACATGGTTCCTGTGAAAGTAAACAAAGTGTTACATTTAGTTCAACTGGAAGAGTACCGGAATGGTCAATTGCTTCCGGATATAGATAACGTTACAGTTAGGATGGTGGCAGTGGCAGCGGTATGGCCATCGGTATGGTCCATACCGCCGGTGAACACCCCCGCCACCCCAGCGGTATGGCTCGGCGGCATGCTTCAGCGGCAAAAAATGACTCGACGGTATGAAGAAAAAAGAGACGTTGGATCAATTAATATTCGACCGTTTGCTTTGGCTAGTTACCGTTGGGCTTCAAAACAAAAAAAAAAAAAAAAAAAAAAAAATCCTTTATATACTAAACTAAAACACATCCATTTTTATACTTTCAATTCAAACACATACATTTTAAAACACATACATTTTTATCATGGATCCAAGCAAATCAAAAGGTGTTTCATCGTCACAAAAAGGTCGTGGACGTGGCAATCGTGGTCGTGTTCGTCCGCAAGCTCCACCACCGATGTATCAACAATACCCTCAATCGGGATACTATCCCCAACCTCCACCACCGATGAATCCAAGCCAATATAATATATCAATGACGAGTGACTTCAACCCGTTTGGTGACTACCGTGAAGGTCCTTCGCGTCGTGAACCAAGTGTGGAACGCGAACTACCTCTATATGATGAAGACGATGATGATGTTGAGATTGTTCCCGAAACGCAACCACAAACTCAAATTGGTATATATTTTATTTTTATACGTTATAATTTTACTTGTTATAATTTATATATACGTTATAATTTTACTTGTTATAATTTTTTTATACGTTATACTTTCAATTCAAACACCATTGTTTATGTCTTTAGTTGATAAAATTAAAAAGACAAAAATACACCGTTGGTCCTTAAACTTTCCCAAAAGCATCGCAGGGGCAGCAAACTTGTGATTTCAATAGCCGTGAGTCCAAAAGTTGTGATTTTGAGGCCGATTGCGTCTCTTTAACCGTAATCTGTTGGTCAACACCGTTATTTGTTGTTTTGTTTTGTTTTTAGTGAAGGACATAACGGTCATTTCATATATTTGGATTATAGTCATATAAATCTTCTCCTATATGAACAAATTTCCCTTTAGTATATTGTAACAACTAAACTGATTTCGTGTTCATGTTTAGCTTTTCATCATAGAGCCGAGGTCAGTCTATATAGGTCGAATTTAAGAAGGATTGATCCCTCATCGCTGTAAGAAGTATTAGAATGGTTGGAAGCTGATAATTTATATGTCGCAACTCATCTATATTTAGGTAGCCGCTCTATACCAAATGCATAATTGAATTTTACACCCATGTTGCAAGTTCACAATAGCGATTCACAAGAAGTGTAGAGTTAGGAATAATGTGGAGATTAGAGAAGAAAGTTGCGATCAATTTGGTTCTCGGAGAGACACGACACTTCAATCATGAAGAGATGTGCTGTGATATCTTCTTGAACATTCAAAATGGTTACATAGAATGAGTAGCTTCGGACATTGTGGCAAGGAAAAATCTTGATGGAAGTAAACATTAATCACTGAATCTCGAATACGATCATTCAGTTAAGTCGTTAGCAATATGATAAGGTGTTGGCAGGGGTAGATTCGGAAGCATGAGAGGATTCCCACCGACCAATCACAGACTGCGCAGGCAAAAAAAGAAGGATTCTGAAGCTAAAAGTGTTGGCAGTGGGAGGATTTTGGAGGATTCGGAATCATGACTCATTTTATTTATTTATTATTTATATATAATGTTATAAATAATAAAAATTATATTTAAACAATTTATTATATATATATATATATATATATATATATATATATATATATATATATATATATATATATATATATATATATATATATATATATATATATATATATATATATATATATATAGGGCGCGTTCTATGCAGTACCAATATTAGGTACAGTACTTTACAGTACTCATTTAGACCAATAATAATTTAGTATTATTAAATCTTTTCAATTAATTCAAAAGGGTAAAATCGTAAAACACATTTTTACTTTTTTTTTTTTTTTTTATATTTTTTTTAATTAAAAAACGTTTTTCTAAGCCCTTAATTTTCGGAATTAAAAAAAATATTTTTTTTAAGTTTTATATTTTTTTTCACGGACGTGTTTTCAAAAAAATCAAGTGCATACGTGTTTTTTATTTAAATATTCTATACTTACATATTTTTTTGCGTTTAATTGTTCCGATGTCAAACTTATTTTGCTTTAAATGGTAATTGCACATATGTTTCTAGTGTATATTCTTTGATATTCGATATTTATGACTAAAAACAAAAACATATACATGTAACCTCTATGAATTAAATAACAAACCAATAATATAAATATGCAGTACCAATATTAGGTACAATACTTTACAGTACTCATTTAGACCAATAATAATGTGTGCACTCTTCACTTTCTCATCAAATTTATTTGAACATACATGCACGCTTTCCAAGAATGGATGTGCATGCGGAGCTTTATCATCAAATTTATTAGAACATATGCGCACGCCTTCCAAAAACATGTATGTTTGCGGTGTTCACGTTGCGCTTTCTCGTCAAATTTATTAGAACATATATGCACGCTTTCCAAAAACATATGTGTACGCTGCACATTTATTGTAAGCACCTGATCTTGCTTTAACTGCATATTGAGGGAAACATACATGATTATTATCAATAAATATATGCATGGACCAATTTAATTTATATTTTCAATACACCTGAAGCAAAATGCACGACAGGAGCTTACACACATTGGGTCAAAACTAAAGATAAACACTAAACTTGTGTTAAAACAGTCTGATCGCAAAAACTTTATAAAAAAAATTACATCCTTCATCCCATGTGACCCCAAACCGATTGACTATAATGGACAACTAATTCAATCCATACGATTCACATTTACACCTTTAACTTATGATGACAACAACCTATTTTCATCGTAATTAGTAAATCATTCCTTTTACATAATAAAGATTTTGAAAGTAAAATATGAATCGTAACAAAATTGATAAGACCAAATATGTTTAGTCAAACTTTAACAAACCACAAGTAGCAACCACTTTTAACCAACTTCCAACCACACGACCTACGAACAAAGACCTAAGAAAAAGGTTTTAGTTTCTCATATATTTGTGTTTTTGCAGATCGAAAACAAATTTAAAAAACCATTCACAAACCCTTTTTAACAGATCGAATCCAAAAACATTCACGAACCCTTGTTTTTGCAGATCGAAAGCCAAAAAAAAATCATATCGAAAACCGTTTTTAACAGATCGAAACAAAATTAAAAAACATTTAATTTGCACATATTAAATCGAAATGTATTAGACAATATTACCTGGTAACTTGTAACTCTTCGCGCTTTATTAATAATCACGAACCCTTTTCAAATCATATATTTCGAACAAAATAACTCCTATTTTATTAAGGTCCTCGTGGGGAAGAAATTGAGTGGCGGCCAAATCTAGATGAGAGGAGAGGAGAGGTTGTAGTTAATTAGGGTTAGGTTTGATGGGTGAGAGAGAGGGTTGTGAAAGTGGGAGAGATAAAGAAATATCCGATTTTTATTTTTGTTTATCCTGGATGGATTTTGAAATACCTAAAAGTGAAATCCCCATAATGCCCTTTCAGCCTTTTGTTTAATTAAAAAAGAAACCAACATCTTTTGTTTAATTACAATTTTGGCAGTTTTAATCATAACCTTTGATCAAACTCATTCAATGGCCCAGATTCATTTTAAGAGTACTGTAAAGTACTGCATCTAATATTGGTACTGCATAGAATTATATATATATATATATATATATATATATATATATATATATACTCCTGTTATATATAATGTAGAGATATATATATAGGGTAGGGTTATTTTCAGAACCAAAAAAAGGTACAGAACTGCGAGAACTGGCAAGGACCAATCAGATTTTTTTAGATATTTATTTTTATTATTTAATTCAAAATGGTATAATGGTAAAATTACATTTTTTATTTTCTTTTTGAATTTTTTTAATATAAAACGTTTTTTTAAGTTCCTAATTTTTTTTTTTTTTTTTTTTTTTTTTTTTTGGTTTTTGGAAATACATTATGTGCACATGTGTTTTGTAAAAAAGAAGGTTAACCACTAACTATATTATGACAATTGTATTTTTCGTTTATGCATAGGTGTTTTGTATATGCACATGTATCTTTAAGTAATATAACATAAATATAAATACAAACAACAAAACTTTAACAATAGATTTATGCAATTTCAAAATTTACAAATTGTATTACTCTAGTGATATGATATTTAGTTTTATCACAAACATCCATTTGTTTACACTTGTATTCAATTTTATTACAAATATATGAAGCTTGCACATGTGCATAAACCAATGTCATTAACAGTTAGTTCATCTTTTTGGCGTGCACATGTATTCCTCGCCTGGTTCAAGAACTCATGAAATCTGCACATGTAATAAATGAATTATTTAATCATAAAAATTAACAAAACACATGTGCACTCTTCCTATTGCTCATCATACTCGTACCTGTAACCACAAAACACAAGTGTACACTTAAAATAGTAGTCAAATACATCGCCAACCTCTAGAACTTGTATGTTCACCAAGTTAAAAGACAAACATGCACATGTGTTTTTTTAATAACACTAGACTCGAACACATGTATTTTTAATTATATGGACACCATATCAAAGTGGATACACAAACCAAAAACTTAAAAACTAGTTGGTATACAAATTTATACACAAACCATTTTATACATGAATCGGTTGATACGCAAATCGAAAACGAGAAAAATACACTAATCAACTAGCACGTTGTTGGATCTGTTTCCAAACACTAACACAAATACAAACGAATCAGCGATATAAATTGTCGATATACAAAACATAAACAACTGCAACTATAAATCAAGCAAGGCTCTCTTTTTATCAATTCCCATCAATTCAACTCCTCATATCAATTAAAACATAAACAACTGCAACTATAAATCAATCACTGCTATTCAATATTTTAGCTGCTTATAGTGATTCTTCTATTTCTTATTACCATCCATCATCCACATATGCCCCACCATTCATCACAAATCTCAAAAAGGAGATCAAATACAAACAATAAACACAGATCGACAAAATGAGATCTAAAATAATCAATCAAAACCAAATCGGTCTAAACACAAAAACCCATAACATACGATCGATTATAGATCTATAAAATCACCATCACTTCTACACAAACACCTTACCCGAGACCTCTTTATGAGATCTAGAAGCCTTTGGCAGCAAGAAATCACACAAAGGATCTTTTTGGCAGCAAGAAAACTTAAAAAACGAACCTTTTTGTGGAGTCATTTCTTGATAGCAGTCGATCTAATATGGGGATGAAAATGAAGATTAGAGAGTGACGGCTGTTGTGGAGTCATTTCTTGATAACAACTGATTAGGGTTTTTTGGGAGAGAGAATGAATTAATAATATGAATTATAAATTCCCGTATATTATGGGAAATGATAGTGGAACGGTTTCTAGGATTTAATATAACTTGAAATTCCATTTGTACCCTTCCAACACTATTAATATTATTCAAAATCTTCATCATTATTACAATTATGCCACCTTTATTTGTAGCCATTGATCAAATATTTAATGGCTGTGATCGGTTCTCGGAGTTCTGTACCTTTTTTTGGTTCTGAAAATAACCCTTCACTATTATATATATATATATATATATATATATATATATATATATATCAAAGGGGCCAAACTGTGTATCCTTCATCTTCATCACCCATCACCAAAATCACTTCATCTCAAGATTTTCAAAACCCCACCAATCTCAACCCGGCCCATTTCAAGATTTTCAAAACCCATCTCCAAAATCACTTCATTATCTCACAAAACCCATCTAAAAAAAAAAAAAAAACAAACACCCAACGGTCATTTTTTTTGTTGTTTTCTTCCCATAACTCGTCAGCCTGCACAAGCTTCTCAATCACAGGATTCTAGTGGCTTGAGGGTTGGCGGCGGTGTTCACCGGCGGCCTCCCCCTTGCCGCTGAGATGCCGCTGCCCATTGCCAACACTCTTACCAATATGATAATCTTACATCCCTTTGAAATTCTATCAAGTGTTTAGGTGCATGATTGTTTTAATGTTTTGGATTATGTCATATTCTTTTCGAGCCTTATAATACATGTTGATACTTGATAGTATGACCGGTTATATAAAACTTGTGCAAGCATGTGCTTTGACATTAATCTTACATAATGTGTGTTAACATAAGTTACAATATATCCACATTTTAATTTATCTGTGCATAAAAATGTAAATTGACTAATTTTAATAAGGGTATTGCTAATCTCTGCTCACTGAGCAAAGGATTAGCTATATATATATAAGGAATATTTTAGTTAATTAATATCAAAATGATAATCAATTACGGTAATTGTAGAGATGAATAAATGTTTATTAAATGCATTTTTTTTATTTAAAATGAAATTTTGTCTTCACTAATTGCGCTTAATTCTTTGTCCAGTGGGCAGAGATTAGCAAAACCCTTTTAATAAGAGTAGTGATTGGCATTACTAATTGTCATGCCTAATTTTGTGCCTAATGAGGATCTTCATACACTTGGCAAGATTAATGATAAGTTTGAGAAGAGAAAAATCCTGCAATCCATGTGTCTAAAACTAATAACAAATAAACATGAAATAAAAGATCGATATGTTTCATTCGATACATCAATTTAAAACAAATGTTAATATGTAAAAAATCCAAGAGAAACGCACGCCACAAATAAATATTTGTAGCATGTACTCCCTGGGATTGCATTGGACAATCATACTTAAACTTATATATATATATATATATATATATATATATATATATATATATATATATATATATATATATATATATATATATATATATATATATTTCCAGTGTTGGGTACCCTCGTGCCATAGCCAAAAAAATATTACCACGTCAGCAAAAGTCTCTATAGCACCAGAAATTCTATGGCATCACATTCTGGTTGTTACCGTTGGCACCAGAAAATGTGGTGCCATATGAATTTTTTTTTTTTTTTTTTTTTTTTTTTTTTTTTTTTTTTTTTTAAATTTTTTTACATAAAATAAAATATACACAATATTTAAAACATACACAATATTAAATAAAACATACACAATATTAATTAAAATGTAGTGCCGTCGTCCATTTTTTTTTTCACTTACATAATTTATTAGAGATATATAAAATTAAAATTAAAACACATTAGATTAACTCAAATTTAATTTCATTAATATAAAACATATTACATAATTAAATAAGGACTAACGATGTGGTGCCATAGGATTTTTTTTTTTTTTTTTTTACATAAAATAAAATATACACAATATTAAATAAAACATACATAATATTAACTAAAATGTGGTGCCGTCGTCCATTTTTTTTCACTTACATAATTTATTAGAGATATATAAAATTAAGAGTAAACTACACCGTTGGTCCTTGTGGTTTGCGTTGACTGGCGGATATGGTCCTTTGACCAAAAAAAATTGCGCCGGTGGTCCTTAAGTCAGAAACGTTATGCACCGTTAGTCCCTCATTCCAAGTGGCCCCACAAACTGATGATAACGCCCGTTATCTATTGGATTTAAAGGGGCATTTACGTCAATTCACAACACAAGGACCAATGGTGTAATTTACTCGTATATTAAGAAACCCAGATCCATGATTCATTTGCATTCTATCAACATCACAACCATCCTCACTAATCACCATCACCACCATCCTCACCAATAACCATCTCTAACCTCAAACTCATCATCTCCACCACCTGCACAACCGTCACCGCTTATAACCTAACGAATACAATAGATCTGAAATTTTTTCCAAAAGTGACCGAAACAGGTAAAAAGAAATGATTTAATTTTTAATATTAATTTTGTTTAAAAAATTGGTTTTTGTTTCTGGGTTTAGATATATGAGTGATTTGGTGAAATGGGTTGAAAGAAAAAATTGATTTGTAGATCTCTGTCTTTGTATGAGGTGAAAGATGAGTTTATGGAATTCTTTTAATACATATCAGAACGTGTCTTTCATTATTTCGGATCTATATAGATCTTGAGTGTTTGAACAAGAATCAAACAAAGGAAACAATAGAGCATCATTTTAAAAACGAAATGGGTGAGATTGAGATGGGATATGAAAGAGGGGTTGATGTTGGTATGACGGTTTATAAGTTGGAAGAAAGTATGAGGAGGTGGATGGTAAGAGGTAAAATGAAGGGGTACTTAAGAGCATCATTTTGGAAGGTTTATTCGGAGCTTTTTGTATCGGAAAAGTTAATGAGGAAATGGGGGAGAAAGGTTCCGACAATGGATGTGGTGGTCGAGAGTATCGTGGAGGCTGTTGGTGGTGATGAGCGAGTTTTAAGGGTAGTTAGTGAAGGCATGAAGAGAAATGGTGGTGGTGGTGGTGTGTTAGAGATGGAAAAGGTAATGAAGTTAGGAAGAGGTGTTTATGGGAAGGTAATGAAAAAACAAGCCTTAAGAAGCCTAATTTGTTGATCAAATTAGTGATGATTTAATGGCATTTGTTGCTTTTTAGGATTTGTTTAGAGTAAATTCTCATTGCAAATGTAGGATACGTTTATGGTATTCTAGCTTAGACAAATTTTAATTGTCTTGAAGTTTAATTTTTTCTTGTTTGATTCTATAATGTTGGATTTGAGGAAAGAACTAAAGTTCTCATGAAAACTTGTTATTTGAAAGTTTAATTGTTACCCAGAAATTTGTTTGACCATTTGTGTTACGTATAATGTAGATTATTGATGCGTTTCTATCTGAGTCGAATATTCTTACTAACGCCGGAATCTGCTTAGCCCCGCCGGAAACTGCTTTGCCTCGCCGGAGATCTTTGTGTTTGGTTACTTGGGATTTGTGTTTGTTTGGGAGAGAGATAAGGTTGGTAGATCTGTTCGTGTGATTCAATGGGGTGTATGATTTTATTTTGTTGTTGGGTTTAATTCAGTTAAGTTGTTCTTGATTTTAAATTACACCGTTGGTCCTTATAACATGAATTGACCAAATTGCCCCTTTAAATCCAATAGATAACGGGCGTTATCATCAGTTTGTGGGGCCACTTGGAATGAGGGACTAACGGTGCATAACGTTTCTGACTTAAGGACCACCGGCGTAATTTTTTTGGTCAAAGGACCATATCCGCCAGTCAACGCAAACCACAAGGACCAACGGTGTAGTTTACTCTAAAATTAAAATTAAAGAGTAAATTACACGGATGGTCCTTGTGGTTGGCGTTGACTTTCACGTATGGTCCCTTGACTTTTTTTTTTTGCACTCATGGTCCCTAACTCATAAACTACTAACACAGATGGTCCCTTGACCAAACGTCCGTTTGGTCAAGGCGTTAAGTTGGCTAATTGTGAGGGTATTTTCGTCATTCACTGTAGCAACCACTCTCTCCTCTAACCCAGGGACCATATTTGAAAAGTACAAGCCCATTTCACCACTACCACTCAAACCCTACTTCCCTCTCCCCTCCTTAAACCGGCTGCCACCACCGTCAACACCGCAACCACCACCATCTTCACCTTCATCCGTCACCATCAACAACCCAGCCATCATCCACCATCTTTTCTACTTTTTCAATAAACACATTTCATGATTACTAAATTCACAAAATCAAATCTTTTTAGCACAATTATTATCGGTTGAAAAGTTTTGCTGAATCTATGAATTTGTCTTTTACTTTTAATGCGGTTATAGTGGAAGATATGTTGGAATTCAAAGAAGAATTACTCGAGTTGGATTTAGATGAAGTGTTGGCTGTTTATTCATCACATGGTTTGTGGACTATGCTTGCACAACAAGACCGACTAGAATCATTAATGAAAGTTATCAAAAGTACCAATCCTCGTGTTATGGTGGTGTCTGTGGCAGCAGTGAATCTTAACTCACCAAACTTCGTGAACCGTTTTATTGAAGCTTTATTTTTCTATGGGGCGTTTTTTTGACGCTTTGGAAGATTGTATGGGTTGCAAAGTTGAAAATCGTGTTATTTTTGAATGAAGTACTTGAGAATGAGTGTGATCTTGAACCGGAATTCTTTTGTAAAGTGTCGTCTTTCTTGATGATGACATCATTGTTCAGAAGGATTTGACTCATTTATTCTCGTTGGATCTTCATGGAAACGTGAATGGAGCTGTTGAAACTTGTCTTGAAGCATATCATCGATTTTATAAATACTTAAACTTTTCAAATCCGGTTCTTAGCTCCAAATTTGACCCACAGGCATGTGGGTGGGCGTTTGGTTTAAACGTCTTTGATCTTGTTGCGTGGAGGAACGCTAATGTGACAGCCACGTACCATTACCGGCAAGAACAAAACGTTGATGGGACATTGTGGAAGTTAGGAGCTTTAGCACCAGGTTTATTAACTTTTTATGGACAGACTGAGCCACTTGACCGAAGATGGCATGTGTTAGGATTGGGTTATGATATGAACATTGATAACAGGTTGATAGACAGTGCAGATGTGGTTCATTTTAATGGGAACCTGAAGCCGTGGCTCAAGTTCGGATTTGCGAGGTACAAGCCGTTATGGGAATGGTATGTGAACCGAACTCACCCCTATCTTGTTGATTGTGTCACAAATTGAGAGGTTTAGAAAGGTCAGAAACTATAGAAATTTTTTGGCATTATTTAGATGTTCCATATTGTTTCTTTTGAGTTATATTCTTTTTGAAGAGGGAATTTTTATAAACACCATGAAAGAAAATGTATTATTGATTTATTTTGCGAAGCCATAGAAGCAAGTTTTGTGTAATAATATCCCTTTTTTGCCTGTTAATTTCACTTTCTTTATCTTTCTAATCTTTCACCACTTATCATAGCTTAGACTTTCAAAGTCTGTATCCTTAAAGGTATTAAATATCAGGCTTATTAGTGAATGATCTGTGCATAGCTTCTTCATCTGGTAACCATTAAAACCCTTGTGTACATGTCTATTTTTTTTAACCACAATCATATACTCTTGGTTCTTTGTCTGAATTAGTTTTGTCAAACAGCACAACTTATTCATTTGTTTCATAGTGACAAAAGAATATGGGTTGTTTAGAAAATTGTATTCTTAGTAGAGTGGGTGGTGGTGGTGGCAGGAGTTAGTGGTGGTGGCTGGAGTGGGCTTTACAAGGGTGTATATAAGATTTGATCTGGTTTTCAAATATGGTCCCTGGGTTAGAGGAGAGAGTGGTTGCTACAGTGAATGACGAAAATACCCTCACAATTAGCCAACTTAACGCCTTAACCAAACGGACGTTTGGTCAAGGGACCATCTGTGTTAGTAGTTTCTGAGTTAGGGACCATGAGTGCAAAAAAAAAAGTCAAAGGACCATACGTGAAAGTCAACGCCAACCACAAGGACCATCCGTGTAATTTACTCAAAATTAAAACACATTAGATTACCTCAAATTTAATTTCATTAATATAAAACATATTACATAATTAAATAAGGACTAACGATGTAAACAAAAAGGACTAATGGTGCAAGAAAAACATTAACAAGGGCAAATAATGTAAATTTATAAAACAACAAGGTTTAAAGTGAAATATATATTATATATATATATATATATATATATATATATATATATATATATTATATATATATATATATATATATATATATATAGTGTTGTATTTTATGCAGTACAAATATTAGATACAGTACTTTACAGTACTATTAAAATGAATGTAGGCCATTGGATGAGTTTGATCAAAGGTTATGATTAAAAGTGCCAAAATTGTAATTAAGTAAAAGATGAATTTTTTTTTTTTTTTTAAATTAAACAAATGGCTGGAAGGGTAATATAGACCTTTCAAAACACATTAATCCTTTAAAAAAAATTAAAAACCGTCACTTTATTATAATAGATCCACTATTGTAGGGCATTTTTATCATTCAAAACCTAACCACTCACAATCTCTTTCCCAGAACACACACTCCCCACCAACACACAAATCATTGTCGACCGACGACCACCACCACTACCCATACCATCACACTGCCGAACACCCGTCACACCGACGGAACTCCCACCACCTTCGAAACCCCACCACCATTGACACCATATATCACAGAAGGTTTCTTCAAGTGTTGTGTGTTTTTTTTTTTTTTTTAGTTTTTATTCTATATCTACATATATTTCATGTTCTGAACGTTTTTTTTTTGTAGATCTGTATATTGTATTTATAGATCTAAGTTTCTTATTTGTTTTGTAACAAAATTTTTAGCCTTTCTGGAATTTCCACCCATCGTCGCTACCACAGCTGGTTCGCCGGAATCTCCACAGGTGTGTTTTATTTTTTTGTTTTTGATCTAAAAAAATTCGATCTAAATTTGTTTTTGGCTTAATATTGTTTCGATCTGAATTTATTTGGCTTAAGATCTGAATTTATTTGGCTTAAGATCTGAAAATGAATTGTGTGGTGAAGATGTTTGTAACCTTATCAATGCCACTGAATTTGTGTGATGAAGAGGTTTGGTCGTTCAATGTGTGAGAAGGGTAAACATAAGTTGGCCTGTGGTTGTAGTAGTTTTTGTATGTGGTGGCAAAGGCACTGTCAGTTGGCGTGGCTGCCATACTCAAAATTGTGGTTGCAGCCAAAAAAAGGTTTTGAGTGTTGCTTGCATATTGAGAGATCAGAGACTAAGTTTGTGCAGAAATTGTCATTCTAACAAATCTTAGTCTTATTAGAGCAAACCTAAGTTGGGTTGTGGTTATAGCCAGTGTTGGTACGTAGTATTTATCACATTGTGTCTTGGTGAACCATCCACACTACAAATGTGGCTGTAGTTATCGGGTCTGAACAGGCCAACCCTAATTTCGTCTTTGGTTGTAGACATAGGTGGTATGTAGTAGCTATGAAATTGCGCCTTGGCGATTCATCGACATTGAAAATGATGTTGTGGCCTTGGTGTGTGTTTAGTGTCGGTTCCATATTTGTACATCATTTGGGGTGGGAAAAGGGTACATACAGGTTCCATAGATCTGAAAATGAAAGTTTATGGGTACATACAGGTTAATCTAAAATCAATGGAAGAGTGCATATGTGTCTTGTGGTTCTTACAAAGTCAATGAAAGGGTTATGCATATATGTTTTAAAGTTGATATGAAATAAAAAAATATTTATGCATATATGTTTAGATTGTGTAGATTGTGCATATGTGTTTTCTAGATGTTCATAATAAAAATAATTATAATTGTTTGCAATTACAGGTATTGAATATATTTTTGGAAGGCGTGCGAATATGTTTTAATGAATTTGACAAGAAAGCGCAGCGTACATATATGTTTTTGGAAGGGTACTCATATGTTCTAATGAATTTGATGAGAAAGTGAAGCGTGCACGTATGTTTTGGAATAGTGCACACATGTTTCTGAATGACGGACACATCTATATTAAAGAAGATACATTTGTATTTGAATTGTATTTCATTTTGTATATACTATTTATGTTTTTGGTTTGTTATAAATTTAGAGTTTACATGTATGCGTTTATGTTTTTTATTATAAATTTTGAAGATTAAATAATATACACTAGAAACATATGTGCAATTACCATTTTGAACAAAACAACTTTGGTATCTAAACAATTGTACGCATAAAACATATGTAAATTTACAATATTTAAAAAAAAAAACACATATGCACTTAATTTTTCGTAAAACATCTATGTAAAAGAAAATTTAAAAAAAAAATTCTGGAAAAAAAATATAAAAAAAAATATATATATTTTAAATTCCGAAAATTAAGGTGTTTAAAAACGTTTTTTAATTAAAAAAAATTCAAAAACCAAGTTAAAATGTGTTTTACTAATATACCCTTATGAATTAAATAAAAAGATTTAATAGTACTAAATTCTTATTGGTCAAAAAGAGTACTGTAAAGTACTGTATCTAATATTGGTACTGCATAGAACGCGCCCCTATATATATATATATATATATATATATATATATATATATATATATATATATATATATATATATATTATATATATATATATATATATATATATATATATATATATATATATAATCCTATCTTCTTCATTCTTTGGCCTTGCGTCAAACCTGCAACATGTAAAAAAAAAAAAAAAAAAAAAAAAAAAAAAACTTTCTCAACACAAACACAACATATAAACACAAACAAACCCACCAAAAAAGAAGAAAAAAAAAAAAAAAAATTGCCCACGGCATAGGCTGGCCACCACGGCGCGAGCAACCATAGCTCCAACTACGTAACCGTGCGCCGTCGAAAGAATTGGGCTGGTGGCCATGGCGCCACCCACCAGCCATGCATACCTCCCACTCTTACTTGCTATCTATGTGGGTCACAAGTTATTGGCATCAAATTATCAGATCATCTTTATACACTACTTTGTTGTATAAAACCATTGTTACTTTTTACCATTGCACGTGACACACTTATAGTTTCCTACAAGAGCTAATTCTCAAAAGAGGACAAAATTTTAACTTTTTTCAAAAAAAGGTACAAAAATAATACCATTCTCTAAATGGTCATGTGCGAATGTGCGACTCCACTAATTTGTTGACACGTGTCCAGACAAAAAGTACAACACCAATAATTTGTTGGCCAAAACAGATGTGCGAACGACGGTGTGCGAATTCCGGCTAATGTGCGAACTAAGCCCACAAACATATACATATCCAGATCCACAGATCCAAACGCCACCATCATCCACCACACCATCCAAAACCACTACCATCCACCACACCATCCACCGCACCATCCACACCACCATCCAAACACCACCATCGACACCACCATCGAAACACCACCACCATCCACCACATCAGTTACCAGCCCATTTTTAAATAATCAGATACATATAGCAAGCCCAACTTCATTTTCATCAAACCTAATTCTTAGGGGATATAAGTAGTCTCCAATCCTAAGATGCTCAAATAAACACACGTCCCTATCTCCTACCTTTTCTCTCCTTACACAGCAAAACACATATCCATCCTTATTGCTCCAACCTTATCACTCCCGAAAACGCAGTCAATTTCCATCGTTATTACTCCATAAAAGACGTAACGTCACTCCCTTTCACCCAGCTATGAGCCGAATACCAAACACGAACAAACTCTTTAAGAATCTAACTGAAGGAGATCGAGCAGAAAACAACCTTCAGTGACCTTGTTTTTTCTTTTGGTTTTATGGCTTCAAGATCTTATCTAAGGTCTCGGGTAGGTCGTATTGTTTTTGCTTTTCCGTTTAAAGATCGATGATGGTGTTTCAAAACTTGTAATCTTTAAAGATTTGTGGACAAGTTGAAATCTGAGATCTCTTTATTTTCTTTTTTGATTAAGTAGATTAGGATTGTTCTTTTGTTGTGAGTTGGGGAGTGAAAAGTAAGGATGTTGTCGTTAAGGATTAGTTTACCCGGCTGCTTTACTGAAGTGGATTAGTTTACCCAGCCTGATGTGGTGGATGGTGGTGGTGTTTGGATGGTGGTGTCAATGGTGGTGTTTGGATGGTGGTGTCGATGGTGGTGGTGTTTGGATGGTGTGGTGGATGGTGGTGGTGTTTGGATGGTGTGGTGGATGATGGTGGTGTTTGGATCTGTGGATCTGGATATGTATTTGTTTGTGGGGCTTAGTTCGCACATTAGCCGGAATTCGCACACCGTCGTTCGCACATCTGTTTGGGCCAACAAATTATTGGTGTTGTACTTTTTGTCTGGACACGTGTCAACAAATTAGTGGAGTCGCACATTCGCACATAACCATTTAGGGAATGAGTATTATTTTTGTACATTTTTTTGAAAAAAATTAAATTTTTGTCATATTTTGAGAATTAGCTCTTCTTACAATCATATATAAAGTAGTTACATCAACGTTAAACGCATCATCACTTTCATTTTCCTCACGGTAAAAAAAAGGAAACTATCAACTTTAAATATCACTTGGTAAATAAATGTTTCACACAAATAAACTTTAGTTACATCATATTGAAATCAAATAATTTTGTAAAATGTAATAATCTTAAAATTTCAAGTGAACATAAAATTTTCAATATTAAATTATTAATAATAATCTAAATCTGTTTTGATTAGTACTACTATTATTATTGGATTATGTAAGATTGATGTTACCATATTGTATCGTAGTACATTTAAATTAATTACATCATATTATTATGTAATCACATCATGTCAAATTAACATAATATAAATTCAAGTTGTGGAAACCGTAGAGGGAGGTGAATACGTTTTCATTTAAAACTTAAAACGTTTGTATCAAACTCCCGATCAAGTGTGATATGATATGAAAAGTGTTAACTATGATCATATTGCATCAAGAGATGAATATAGTAAACTACAACATATGCACAATCAAACCACGACACATAGATAATCAACATAACATAAGCAACTAGCCACACAAGCAAAAAGGCAATGCAAATATAAAGCGATAAAGAATGAAATGAAAGTAAAGAGATAAGTAAGAAGGCGCAAACCGGACACGGTGATTTATAGTGGTTCGGTCACGAAGCTCCTCTTCGCCCTACTCCACTCCCCGAGTACCCAACTTGATAGTTACTTCACTAATCAACAAACTCCCTTCAGGTGGAGAAAACCTTACACGTCGCTTAACTTGTTTTCCGACACTTAGCTAGATGTCGAGTGCTAATCTTAGCTAGCACCAATCTACCACGATCTACACCCTACACGTCGCTTATCCTATTTCCGACACTAAGCTAGATGTCGAGTGCTAATCTTAGCTAGCACCAATCTACCACGATCTACCCGATCTACCCTTGATCCACTTGATCAATACACACAAGCCCAATGGCTTCAAGAGATCTCCAAGATCTCGACACGATCACAATAATCTACTCCCACTTGACTCGATCTACCCGATCTACCCTTGATCCACTTGATCAATCACACAAGCCCAATGGCTTCAAGAGATCTCCAAGATCTCGACAAGATCACAATGATCTTCCCTCACAAACTCTCAAAAGAAAAATGATCTTGATGTATGCTATGATACAATCAAGAGTGTAACCAATGTTACAAGACCTAACAACTACAACTCTTGTATCTTCTTGGATACCTTGAGTTCTTCTCTTGCAAATGAAGAGGAATGATAACACTTTGTATCTACTTGGATACTTTGTGTTCTTCTCTTGCTGATCAAGAGGGATGACAACACTTTGTATCTACTTGGATACTTTGTGTTCTTCTCTTGCTGATCAAGAGGGATGACAACACTTTGTATCTACTTGGATACTTTGTGTTCTTCTCTTGCTAATCAAGAGGAATGAAGAGGATTACTTGAATGGAGGATTGGATCACTCTTAAACAAACTAAGACTTTCCAAATGATCAAAGAAAGTCATCTAAGTGAGGAGGAATTAGACCAGAGAAAAATGACTGGAAAAATCAAGTTGGAAGTGTGAAATGGTCCACTATTTATAGGCAAGAAAAATCTGAACGTTACAGAAAATTTTGTACGGACGGCTCCACTAAATTTAGTGGAACCGTGGAGCCGTCCCAGACAAGGACGCTCCAAATTTTGTCTTTTCTGGTGAAAACTTATTTGGGGAAGGTTGGAGCTGATTTTGGGGGGGGGGGGGTAAATAGCTGTTGGGATTTTTAAACTTATTTTTCAAAATAAAACATTTCTTTTTAATTCAAAAATAATTTGTAAAATATATTTTTGAAAAAATGTTTTGTCACATTAAAAATGTGAAGTTTAGAAAAATATAATTCTTTGATCATTTGTCAAGTAGTAGATTTGTTTGTCCATACCTTCAGTGATTTATGTCGGGATGGAAATCTACGACTTCGTTGAAGCATACTTGAGACGTCGGGAGGTGTTGATGTAAGTATGCATTGATGATTTGTGTTTACAAGTAACTTGCACATTTTACGTTATGTATTACAAGTTACATGTTTGTCATTATTAAAACTGAAGAAACCGTTTAGTTTAAAGAGTAAACTGCAAAAATCATCCCTGTGGTTTGTGTAATTTCGCAAGAATCATCCCTATCTCAAACGTTTAGCATTAAACATCCCCAAGTCCACAAACGTTTGGCAAAAATCATCCCTGAGCACTAACGTCGTTAGTTTTACCAGTTAAGTGTTAAAATAATATTTTCCTGTTAGTCCCTCCGTTAATATTTTTTGCACCGTTAGTCCTCATTTTTTAAAATGAATTAAAAAGGGCAGCAAAAATAATATTCGTCCGTTTTTTTACGTTTTCGACTGTTTTTATACGTTTTCGTCCATTTTTTTACACGTTTTCGTCCGTTTTTACACGTTTTCGTCAGTATTTACACGTTTTCATCCGTATTTACACGTTTTCATCCGTATTTACACGTTTTCATCAGTATTTACACGTTTTCATCCGTTTTTACACGTTTTCGTCCATTTTTACACGTTTTCGTCCGTTTTTACACGTTTTCATCAATATTTACACGTTTTCATCCGTTTTTACACGTTTTCATCCGTATTTAAACGTTTTCGTCCGTTTTTACACGTTTTCATCAGTATTTACACGTTTTCATCAGTATTTACACATTTTCATCCGTTTTTACACGTTTTCATCAGTATTTACACGTTTTCGTCCGTTTTTACACGTTTTCGTCCATTTTTACACGTTTTCGTCAGTATTTACACGTTTTCATCCGTTTTTTACACGTTTTCATCAGTATTTACACGTTTTCGTCCGTATTTACACGTTTTCATCCGTTTTTACACGTTTTCATCCGTATTTACACGTTTTCGTCCGTATTTACACGTTTTCATCAGTATTTACACGTTTTCATCTGTTTTTACACGTTTTCATCAGTATTTACACGTTTTCGTTCGTTTTTACACGTTTTCGTCCATTTTTACATGTTTTCGTCAGTATTTACACGTTTTCATCCGTTTTTACACGTTTTCATCAGTATTTACACGTTTTCGTCCATTTTTACACGTTTTCGTCCATTTTTACATGTTTTCGTCAGTATTTACACGTTTTCATCAGTATTTACACATTTTCATCCGTTTTTACACGTTTTCATCAGTATTTACACATTTTCGTCCATTTTTACACGTTTTCGTGCTTTTTTACACGTTTACGTCAATAATTACACGTTTTCATCAGTAAAAATAGACGAAAACGTGTAAAAACAGACGAAAATGTTTAAATACTGTCAAAAACGTGTAAAAAACGGTAATAAATGTGTAAAAACGGACGAAAACGTGTAAAAATGGACGAAAACGTGTAAAAACGGATGAGAACGTGTAAATACTGACGAAAACATGTAAAAATGGACGAAAACGTGTAAAAACGGACGAAAACGTGTAAAAATGGATGAAAACGTGTAAATACTGATGAAAACGTGTAAAAACGGACGAAAACGTGTAAATACTGATGAAAACGTGTAAATACTGATGAAAACGTGTAAATACGGATGAAAACGTGTAAAAAACGGACGAAAACGTGTAAAAACGGATGAAAACGTGTAAATACTGACGAAAACGTGTAAAAATGGACGAAAACGTGTAAAAGCGGACGAAAACGTGTAAATACTGATGAAAACGTGTAAAAACGGATGAAAACGTGTAAATACTGATGAAAACGTGTAAATACTGATGAAAACGTGTAAAAACGGACGAAAACGTGTAAATACGGATGAAAACGTGTAAAAATGGATGAAAACGTGTAAATACTGATGAAAACGTGTAAAAACGGACGAAAACGTGTAAATACTGATGAAAACGTGTAAATACTGATGAAAACGTGTAAATACGGATGAAAACGTGTAAAAACGGACGAAAACGTGTAAATACGGATGAAAACGTGTAAAAAACGGATGAAAACGTGTAAATACTGACGAAAACGTGTAAAAACGGACGAAAACGTGTAAAAAAATGGACGAAACGTATAAAAACAGTTGAAAACGTAAAAAAACGGACGAATATTATTTTTGCTGCCCTTTTTAATTCATTTTAAAAAATGAGGACTAACGGTGCAAAAAATATTAACGGATGGACTAACGGGAAAATATTATTTTAACACTTAACTGGTAAAACTAACGACGTTAGTGCTCAGGGATGATTTTTGCCAAACGTTTGTGGACTTGGGGATGTTTAATGCTAAACGTTTGAGATAGGGATGATTCTTGCGAAATTACACAAACCACCGGGATGATTTTTGCAGTTTACTCTAGTTTAAATATCGTAATATTTGCACTAACAATCTCCCCATTTTTTATGATGACAAATATGTAAACCGTAACACATAGTAAAATGTAAAAGTTACCTATTTACATTCCCCTTCTCCCTCTTTTGTCGAATCAAAAAGGTAGTTGCCTCGAGCGCTCCCTTGAATTTACTCTTTACTCCCCCTTATTACACTACTTTCCTTTCTCCCCAGAAAGGCGAGCTTGCATCATCCCAGTGAAGCCTTCTATCACCACTTGTGAAAACGACTCCATGCTATGTATTCAAATACTCCCGAGCTCCCCCTAGCTCAATGCTCCCCTATGGTGACTTAATCCCCTTGTTTATTTACCTTAGTATCTAGCGGATCCATGGATCAAATTCTTACAATGGCTTTTCCTACATCAAGGGTTAGCTTCGTGCAACATAATATATAACAGTATAGGAGCAATATTATAAGGATAGAATACACATATCATGACATGCAAGGGTGAAACTATGTTAACACGTAAGTGTCACAACCCGACTGACAGCCTAAGGTGTAATCATTCAATCAATCATACTAATCAAGAACGAGATTCGTTCGTTGACTGACACACTAAATGACTTCTTCCAAGTTGTCATTAGAAAGGCAAGTTCTAACAAACCTTTTGAACAACATAATCATCTACCTAAGATGATTGGTGTTGGGATGGTTTAGATTAATATATCGTTTGCACTGACAATGAGATGCATGATATATTTCAAAAGAAAAGAATATGTGTATGTGATCCTAATAGGATTGGGGTTGGATATCTCTAACGGGTTGAGGTAACGAAGTTCTAGATTCCTAGTTTGGATGATCCTAGGTGTTTGTTAGAGATAATTTGGTGCATGAAGGATTTCGTGTGATTGTGAGGATTGAAGGTTGTTTAACTAACTAACACTTATCCAAAGTGAGGAGTAGTTGTAAGGTTTGAGTGTGATGATCTATGGGTTGAAGGTTCTTAGACTAACTGTCACTGTCAAGAGTGAAGTGTAGCTAAAAGGTTTGAGTGGGATTGATATAAGGGTTGAAGGTTGTTAGGTTTGAGTGTGATGATCGATGAGTTGAAGGTTGTAAGGTTTGAGTGTGATTGATATAAGGTTTGAAGGTTTTGAAACTAAATATCACTGTCAAGAGTGAAGTTTAGTTAAAAGGTTTGAGTGGGATGATGAAAGATGTTAATGTGAGGTTTGAAGATGAGATGCAAGATAAGCTTGCAATGGTGAGGCCTTATATAGGCAAGAGTTATGGGATTCGAACTAAAGTTGGTGATAGAGTCCTATGGTGTAGTGAGGGAATCCTAGGGTGTATGTGAGTTTGCAAAATTTTGCAGGTTTGAGGTTAGGGATGCAGGGATCAGGAGGGAACAGTGAAAATTCATCAAATATAGGCACGGTACCACTAAATACCACACGGTACCGTGGCCTATTTAACGGTACCGTGACCTGGAAGTCACGAATTTTCCTGTGCAGCCTAGTTCTGGGCAGCTAAAGGGAAGTTTCCTAGGGAATAAGAACCACATTTGTGTGTTCTTGAGAATGTTTGGTGAAAGACTATATGAGTGTGTTTTCGCTCCCCCTTAATCTATGACCATCCGGACAAGATGTAAAAGATAAAGAGGAAAACAAACGTTGACGAAAGCGATGAGCTTAGTAACGTCATGACAAGTGGTGGATAGCATACGATAAACTTCACCTCTGAAGTCACGTAGCTCTTCTCAATCATTGTGAATATTCATAGAATATGTATATGATGAGGCATGTGATTACTTAGAGATATCCTAAGGGTTAAGAAGATAAAATCTTCAGGGTTGTGAGGTTGGTGATAAGGTTCTAGTGGGGTTATCTCAACTTATCCTAGTGGTTCTTCGTTTTGAAGTGTGTGGGAGATGAGTGGGATGCGGAAGCATTTGTAGTGTTTAGTACCATGCGGAAGTGAAAGTGAAGAAGGCTTAGGAATCAGAAGATAGATACAATCTGTTCTGATAGGATACGGTTCTGGTTCAAGACTACATCGAGTGGGTTTCGATAGTGGTTTTGAAACAGTGAGAATAAACTGTCTCAGCAGACAACGGTCCGATGGAACCGTTAAATTTAGCGGTACCGTCCCCTATTTAAGGGTACCGTGACCTGCTGAGGTCAGTTTTGACCCAGAATTAGATTTTTGACAAAGAAATTTCACATATGTTGTGATTTTTCTGGACCTTGGATTAAAGAAATTTATACCGAATAAATTCTTTTTATGAATGAATCCAACGGGATTCGATGAACTTTGATCGAGAACGAGAGATGACATTTAATTGCATTTCGCAATTTAAATATACTTTAAATATTTCGGATGAAATATTTAAGTTGTCATTTGAATTTAAGAGGATTTCACGAATAAATCTCGCTGATTTAGTGAGACTTTTTGACACGAGGAGAGAATTTATACCTAATAAATTCTTTCAACGGTACTGGACGAGAAGAGATGACTTTTATATTTTCGAGGAAATACATAGGTAGACATTAGAGCGATGTGAGGGATGACTTAATATTTCTAGTGAAATATTTAAGAAGTCATTAGACAAGACACGAGATATGACTTGACATTTCCAGTGAAATATCTAAAAGTCATGACACGAGAGATGATCTCAATATTTCCAGTGAAATATTCAAGTGATCATACGAGGAACGTGAGAGATGACTTAATATTTCCAGTGAAATATTTAGATAGTCATGAGAGGGATTTAGAGAATGACTCAATATTTCCAGTGAAATATTTAAAGAGTCATGAGGCGAGACACACGAGATGACTAAAATATTTCCAGTGAAATATTCAAGTAGTCATAAGAGGGTTACGAGGGATGACTTTAATATTTCCAGTGAAATATTTAAATAGTCATAAGATTTATGTGTTCCATCATTCATAGACCTAGACGGAGATGGTTAGGGAATTCTCGGTTGAGAGGTTTGGTTGATTTACGGATTTCAATGTGCTTCGCACGTGAGTGTTTCATGGGGTTTTGAAAGATGTAAAGCTAGGCCTATGGTGCTGATTCGCAGCAGGGTTTGGGATCTTAAGACGTGTATATTCACACGAGGATGAAAGGAACTACTAATCACTTATATAGCAACTCGTGAGTCCTTTGTCACCCGAGGGTTGATGTTAGCTTTTAGCTTTGGGATGAGCGTTTTAACATATGTTGTTAAAAGGCTTGAGTATGATGTTTCGGATATGACATTTAACAATTGCGATCGCAAGTTAAGCTTACTTGAATATTTCGGATGAAATATTTAAGTTGTCAATCCTACTCAGAGTTCTACTAGGTTTGTATCCAACCTTCCCATGACAAAAGGGTGTATACTTGGAAGAAGGCGAAGTGATGACTAGGGAATTAAGACAACTTCGCGACTACTCTAACTTATAGGTTTTGACACTAGTGTATGACTCTATGACTTCTAAGGGTTCATAGTGATGGGCATAACTAATTCCTAATGTGTCAAAAGGACATAGTGTAGGTGCAAACTTTACAAGCAAATCATGTAAAATGCACATAAGGAATAAATGCAAACATCATGCAAAACATGATAATCATTTAGCGTTTAAGATCATGAAGACATTTAATCATGTCTTATGAGAACATTGATGAGTGTGTAAATACTCATCATTTTATACCCATATAAGACACAAAAATGACCAAAAACACCCAATATATATTGCAGATATCCTTGGTTTGTGTTTTATGTGTTTCAGGTACTGAAGGATTGAAAACGGAACAAAAACGAATATTTTTGGATCGACTCGACAACAATTGTACATTTGATCAAGTGAAGACAAAAGTCAAAGACAAAGTCAAAGTCAACCCCCAAAAATAACAAAATGACACAAATGGTCCTTGGAAATAATTTTCACTTTTGGCAGCCTTGGTCCCTGGATTTTCAGATTTGGCAAATTTAGTCCCTAAGATTAAAACTAAAATCCAAATCTAATCCTAAACTAAAATCCATTTCCAGTCCATACACTAACCCAGCCCACACACCAAATAAATAACCCAAGCCCAATTTAAATAAAAACCCAACCCGGCCTTATTTCTTTTTGAGTTAACCAAAACTGTTTGACCTCAGTCAAACCTTTCTTCCTCAAAACTACTACCCGCCTAAACCATACCACCCCTCCTTATCCCTGACACATCCACCCCCCTCCTATCTTCTTCTATACACTTCCTAACAAACCAAGAAGCATTAATTGCTTCGTTATCATCACAAATAACCAGTCTAGTGGTTTTTCCCACTTTGACTATTTTGGTGCCAAAACTGAAGATTAAAGGCTGAGATGATTTCAAGCTAATCCAAAGATCAAGAAAGGTTCAGAGAAGCACAAGAGACTTATCCCACCTCAGTGTAGTATAAATAGAAGCATTTTGTAGCCTTAATTTACTAGGTAGATAATTAGTTTTAGTCGTATTTTAGTTTAATGTTTCAATTAGTGTAAATTTAAGTTTTCTTTATCAATTCAAGTTTGTTTAAGTTCATTTACCCTTAAATTACTCAGCTTTGTACTATTTTCCTAAGTTAATGAAATTTCAATTTTATAAGTCCTGATTATTCGAATTCAGTTAATTTGGTGTTTGCAAAAGCTCATGTTCTGTTTGAATAAGCTCATATAAGCTCAGTATAGCTTGTTGTGGGCTTATGCTAGTCTAAACTAGTCTCAGTCTCAAAATCACCAAAAAAGTCAATGAAAGTCAAAGAAGCTCACAATAAGCAGTTCAGATGGAATAAGCTGTTCTTGAAGAGTAGTTTGGTGTTCTAGCTTATTCTTGTCAAGCCTAGTGTAGTTCTGATCAATTGCCTTGGTTTCATAACCTCAAACAATTGTAAGCATTTTCTAATTTTGTTGCATTATTTACTGTTTACTGTTCCTTAGCTTATTGTATGCTTTTTCTGCTTATTGCTAGTTTAAGATTACTTTTTGTCTTTATGATCAGTTTTTAATAGCCCTAACTTCATTTTTCTTAAAAATCTTCAAAACAGCCAAATTAGCTTAAATATAGAGTTTGCTTATTTGGTGCTTAATTTTAAATGAAAGTTGCTTAATTCAGCTTAATTAAGTTATTCAATCATTAAATAGTCAGAATCAAAGGTTATTTTGGTAATTCCTAGTGTTAATCTCAACTCAGTAAACATAAGGGGCTGTTTGGTCAAACGGGTCATTTTGGGTTAGAACTATTCATTTGCACTTTTCCTAAGTTTGATTTTGATTATCTAGCTTAATTAAGTTGTTTATAGGGATATTATAGCTTATTTGGAGGATTATACAATTTTCAAGCTTATATTAAGGTTGTATGAGGCTGATGGTCAAACTAGCTTATAAGCAGCTAGAAGCTAATGTGACCCAAGCTTGTACTCCATATTTGTCCATTTAATCAATCCTTAGTTGTAGTTTTAGTCCCTTAAGCCTTGTTCCATGATTCACCCATCTCAGCCCCCTATCAGTAACCAAATCACAAGTCTGCACAAAAATCCATAGTGCAAACTGCATAAGTTTTCTAGACCCCTTTTCTCAGCTTAATTGTTCTATTTAATGTCTGGTTTTCAGTAATCAAGTAGATTGCTAGTTGATCTTTGCTTATTCCATAATCTAGACCCTTTACTAGCTTATTTGAGCTTTGAAATTAAGCTCAAAAGTTGCCTGATCAACACAATTAACACTGAGTCATCAGTGCTGAATTGTGCTGACTGAGCTATTTCTCAGCTTATTTTTAAGCAACAAATTAGCTTCTTTTGGTCTGAGTTTTGGTTTCTAAGATCCTCAGTAGGTGAACTTTAAGTATTAACAGCTTTTGTGGTGTTTAGTAATTATTTAAGTGCTTAAAATTAAGCTTGAAATTGCCTAGGATTGACTGAATATGCCCTGTGCATAGCAGTCCTCATTTGCTTATTTTGTGTTTGATCAGTGCTTATTTCTGATTTCTTGTGGCTTTTTCAGTTCCATCTTAGCTTATTATCAGTTGCTTAGCTTATTTCAGTTTGCCTTTAGCTTATTTATAGCTTATACTGCCCTTTGGTCCAAGTTTAGCTCATTTTCTTTCTTAAGTCCACTGATCAGCCACTTGGCTTATTTCTGGGCTTATTTGTGATTTTCAAAAATAGTTTTAGTTATAAAGTTTGCTTATCACCTTGTGCTTATTGAGTTGCAATAAAAAAAATCCAAAAAGAAAATAAAAAGCAAAAAGAGAGCCAAGGGGTTCGAACCCTGATCTCTACACTCAACACACACACCAATTACCAACTGCCCTTGGGCCTTTTTCAGTAATAACTCTCCACTTTGTTTCTTTTAAGCTTCTTTTCCTTTTTTTGCTTAATTAGGACTGTTTTGCTTACAAACAGCTTATTCCAATAAGTTGTGACTGTCTTGTTATTTTTCCTAGCTTCAGTGTGTTTTAAAATAATTTCCAGCAAAGTTTTAGATTTTTTTAAATAGGTTTAATATTTTTAATAATTTAATTAGATTAATTCAGTTTTTAATTAATAATAAAAAATATATAAAAAATATAAAAATCAGAAAAATATAAATCTTTTTTCTAAAATTTTCTTTTGTCATATAGATCCTAGAAAAAATAGATTTGTACCCGTAGAGTTTAAATTTCTAAGATTTGACGTTTTAGGCTCGGGTTTTCCCGGTTTAAGTACGTTATTAGATTTTCTTTACGTTTTTGGCCTTAAGTGTTTTAAATTCATATTTGCCTTAGTTAATTAACTGTTCTTTAGATTATATTTCATATTTTAGTTTATAAAATCCAAAAATCTCTTTGCTTCCACTATTCATCACACGAATCACAATCCCGATCTCACAAATTCCATCCATCCTTCATCGGGGATAACGAACCGGGTTTACATATTTCCTTTGTAAATCCATGGAGAAAAATACGTGTTGATTTTAAACGAATCAAACATGTTATCATTTTGAAACACGTATGTGGGATGCAAGCAATCTAGGTTTGCTAAGGCAGATCCTAATTACTACTTGTTTAAAATGAAATCCTAACGGGAGATAAAGTTCACCGATGTAAACTATCTCTAGTCAAATGTAGGAATGAAAATTTTTCAAGTTAGAGAATGAGTATGAGACTATCACTAGTGGTGCTCAATTAAGGCTAAACACGACCATTTTTACGGGTTATACACGAACCCAACTTCTCTCCTGGAAGCAATTCAACCGTTAGGTCAAATTGAATTTCTAGTGCGATAGGTTCTCCAGTAGTCATTCTCATGTTAGAAAAATTCAAATTCCCATATTTGCCTATCGAAGTATAGCAAAGATGATATTAGCTTGTTTCGCTAATATATGGCCTAATATGACTCAACTAACCATACTTTGAAAGTCGGTTAAGAGAATGACATGTCTTACACAACTCCTAACAAAGGCAAGCGAAATGTTTTAATTTCGTGTTTGAGATTTAGAGGTTATTTGATGGAGATGGTGTATTTTATGATCTCTTGGACAACATCTTTGTTTGTTGAGTTGTTACATGTTACTTTAACATGATTTGGTTTCCTAGAACCAAGAGACACTCTTATGTGATACAATGTAGAATCTACTACATCGTGTGTGTTTCAAGAATGCTCCTTTGCATAACTTGAGGAAAGAATCTAGTAGAGGTTACTTACCTCAATAGATTTTGTGAGTATTTTATTTAAAATGAGACATACTGTTTATTTCAACAAGTATGCTTTTCTAAGAGGAAACTTATCACTCTTACGAATGCTTAGTGAAACAAGTATTTTAGTGTATGACCAATTTTACTTGTTTATGCAATAACACATGTCGTATTAGGTTATTATTCAACTCTAATATCCTATATTTGTTAACAGGATGCAATGTATTCTCATGTAACATAACCATTCATGTTACAAAGGGAATAAGATGCATAGGATATAAGTTATCCTTTTTCAATATTTTGATAAGAGAAATACATGTGATATTCTCAAAGATTGATGACTTACATAATAGTTAATAACATATTATGTGTGGCACTTTTACTAGACATGTGACTTTGAGTGTTGAGTTGTTCATGAGCAAAGTTTACGTATGTTGTTTGTTTGCTCGTGTTTGGTTTTTCGGAAATGACACATTTACCAATTGCATTGCAATGTAAATTGCTTGTATATTTCGGATGAAACATCCAAGTTGTCAATCCTTCTTAGTTGTGTATTTTATGCATCTTTTAAACATATTAGCTTAAAGTTTGGAACACAACCATTGGACAAGAAGACTCTATATGACATCTTCAACACAAGTGTGAGTTATGATCCGATGCATATTAAATTCGTCTTGAGTGGACGTCATTATTTTCATAACAATCGAGTGTGATTGAGTATGTAGATTCAAGATAATATGTTTCATCATATTTTAATGTTATCTTAAGGCTAGACAAATAATGACTCCAATTTCATGTCCACACTCGAAAACTTGTCAATTAGATTCGATAATAATATCAATCATAATTTGAATAATGAATTGATATGTACTCGAAATCTTTCTTGACCCTCACAATCACTCCTTTTTAAAAAGAAAATAAAAATTTAAGGAGTGTGTTCCATTTATTCCAACACTAGTTGTATGTGTGAGGTTAATGACATATTAACTTACTACTTTGATATTGTCATTTATTTTTATTTGAGAAAAACTATTTATATTATTAAGTATAATATTATTAGTTTTTCGACACCTCATTGGTATAAAAATAATTATCTTAACTATTATTATACAACATATGTAAAATACTAAATGTTTAAAACATTTTGTATGTGTGTTAGATCAATGCAAGTTTAATACATTTTCTTTTACTTAAATACTAATGTATTAAAATGACCTTTTATCTTGTTTAGACAACCCTTGGTCAAGCAAGACAAAATGATGTAATATTTTAAAGATCATGTTACGGATTTTATGAAAGTGTTAAGTATTTTGGGGTGATATACTTTTTACACTTAAACCTTTGGAAAAATAATTGTGTAAGACAATATCTTTCGACACACATGATCTACCAACTTAGTTTCTATTCCTAAGAAGGTTACTAAACCATTTTAAAAACTTGCAACAAATGCAAGAAAAATGGTCTATGCCTATATGCAATGCAAACTAATTACTTAATATAGTGCAAGTAATTTAGCATGAGCCTTATAAATGCATAAACCGGAAAACTATACTAAACAAATAGCAACAAGACATTAAAGGCACAAATAAAAACAAATAGCCATTCAGGTTGACACACAAAAATACTTATCGTCATTTTGTGTATTAAGTATAACAATGTACACTTAGCTTGACTTTATTTGAAAATGAATTATTTTCCACCCCATTTAAAAATTTGATCAACACCTTGAAATCATGAATGCATCAACGTGTGATGTTCACTTTGTGTTTTGACAAAAAATTTGTGCAATCGGCATGACCGGAAAAGACTCTCTGTTACGAAATAAAGACTCTCGTAAATTTTACTTTACAATCACTTTCTAAAAGTATTTTTAAGTGAAAGTAGACTCAATTACGTTTAAAACGATAGGTGGCACGACTCCTACGGACTTACGGTTGATTTTATACGAATTTTTGAAAATTACCGAATTCTGAAAAACATCCGACGGTACCGTTAAATTTAGTGGAACCGTACGTTATATTTAACGGTGCCGTACCTGTTATTTCAGTTTTGAACAGAACCAACTTTTATTAATTTTAAGAAAACCTTCAAGCTAGTATGACAATGTATACTTAACAACAAAACTTGTAAGTATTAAGCAACTAAATACTTTTCATATTTTTATCACCTTCATGGGTAATTTGATACATGGATCGCACTCAATTTTGAAAACCATTTGTTTTAAAAATTTGAGCGACGTGGCTCTGGTACCAATTGTGGAAACCGTAGAGGGGGGTGAATACGTTTCCATTTAAAACTTAAAACTTTTGTATCAAACTCCCGATCAAGTGTGATGTGATATGAAAAGTGTCAACTATGATCATATTGCATCAAGAGATGAATATAGTAAACTACAACATATGCACAATCAAACCACGACACATAGATAATCAACATAACATAAGCAACTAGCCACACAAGCAAAAAGGCAATGCAAATATAAAGCGATAAAGAATGAAATGAAAGTAAAGAGATAAGTAAGAAGGCACAAACCGGACACGGTGATTTATAGTGGTTCGGTCACGAAGCTCCTCTTCGCCCTACTCCACTCCCCGAGTACCCAACTCGAGAGTTACTTCACTAATCAACAAACTCCCTTCAAGCGAAGAAAACCGTACACGTCGCTTAACTTGTTTTCCGACACTAAGCTAGATGTCGAGTGCTAATCTTAGCTAGCACCAATCTACCACGATCTACCCAATCTACACCCTACACGCCGCTTATCCTATTTCCGACACTAAACTAGATGTCGAGTGCTAATCTTAGCTAGCACCAATCTACCACGATCTACCCTTGATCCACTTGATCAATACACACAAGCCCAATGGCTTCAAGAGATCTCCAAGATCTCTACACGATCACAATAATCTACTCCCACTTGACTCGATCAACCCGATCTACCCTTGATCCACTTGATCAATCACACAAGCCCAATGGCTTCAAGAGATCTCCAAGATCTCGACAAGATCACAATGATCTTCCCTCACAAACTCTCAAAAGAAAAATGATCTTGATGTATGCTATGATACAATCAAGAGTGTAACCTATTGTTCCCTTAACACGCTTAGAGTTAACTAGAAGGTTAATCTATTCGTGTTTATGACTAATACAATGTTATGATTAATTCTAACAGGTTAATGAAAACGTAAAAGTAAAAACACATAAGTATTTTTCAACGTTTAAATTCTTATTAGAAATGAATCAAAGAATCTATTACCCAAGTGTTTTGCGGAACAAACACTTGGGTAATAGATTCTTTGATTCATTTCTAATAAGAATTTAAACATTGAAAAATACTTATGTGTTTTTACTTTTACGTTTTCGTTAATCTGTTAGAATTAATCATAACATTGTATTAGTCATAAACACGAATAGATTAACCTTCTAGTTAACTCTAAGCGTGTTAAGGGAACAACAAGTGGTATCAGAGCCTCTGGTTTATAAAATCTTTCAAAACTAACCAAGAGTGCTCAAGGTTTTTAAAACCAAGATCCTACTATGGCTAATATTAATGTACCCCAGCTGGTCGATTAAAAAGGTGGTAGCTATTCTGCTGTTGCACCCGGACTAGAAGCTGGAAAATTTAGCAAATGGAAAAAAAGTATGATTTGCTATTTAACTGGTATGGAACCTTACTACATCACCTGTATCAGGGATGGCCCATTTATCCCTAAGACTGCTGAAGGGATAAACAAGCCTGAGGCACAATGGACCATTGATGAGAGGAGGGTGGTCAATCAAGACCAACGCCTTAAAAGCATCCTTATATCTTGTCTTCCTGACAATATAATGGAATCAGTCATCAACTGTTTAACAGCCAAGCAAACTTGGGATGACTTGGTTAATAGCTTTGAGGGCCCCTCAGATACCAAGGAAAACAGGGTCATGGACCTGAAACTTGAGTATAATACTTTCAGGGCAAAAGACTCTGAAAGTCTCTCTCAGACTTATACCAGATACAAGACTTTGATAAACGAACTATCAAATGATGGTGTAGTATTATCTAAGCATGAGACAAATGTTGGCTTTGTCAACAGTCTCCCTGAGAAGTGGTTAAACTTCTCACAAGGCCTGAGGAATGCTAATCACATTCAGACCCTTGAGCTCCCTGAAATCTATGGTAAATTTGTCTATGAGGACAACTTGATCTCAAGGAGATATCCTGACTCAAAAGCTCTTGAGTCCAAAAAGGCATTAACCTCCACACCCATTTCAACTGCTTTCTATACTAATGGTGTTGTGCAGGATTTCCAAGAAGATTCTGAGGATGAAATTGATGAAAGGACTAGTGATGAGTACCTAAAAGATCTAAACTTGAAATTCCAAAAGAGGGCACTCCTTGCTAGTTCAAAACGTTTCATCAAAAGTGTGGAGATCGTATGCTCGAGGTTTGTTAGACCTCATATCTAGGATAACAACAATAACAATGAATAAATCAATACTACGCAGCGGAATAAACACAAACTTCATTATTATTGCTACAAGGTATTCCTTCGTCATCATCTCTACTCTAACCAATACAAACACCAAAAGCCCCAATGCTACGTGATCAAGTGTAGCACGGTTACCTACTCTAACAGGAATCATAAGATCCTTGAGGCTTATCACAAATTCCTAACCCTAGGCGTCTAAACAAAGACTCACGCCTAGGTACACACACGACACCTTTCCTGGTGTTACATCTTTTTCACACACTATTCTAATACCCTGTATCTCTTTATATAATAGAGATACCTAGGGTTTACAAAGGATATTCCTAGAATAATAGAAGATTTGCTGTAATCTTCTCTTTCTTTTTAAGTTTCTTCCTTTGTCTTCTTTAGCCCTTCATCTTTCATCTTTTGTCCAAATCAACTCTAAATTATAATTCCCAACAAAAAGAAACCAGTCCAACTTTTCTAATGGAAAAGCAAATGAAACCACTGAATGTTTTAACTGTGGTAAAAATGGTCATTTTGCTAGGGACTGTTATTCTAAAACTACCTCAGAACCTTCTTACAAATTTTCAGGAAATAGTTCCTCAGGAACTAACAAGTTTCAACCTAGAATGTTTCAGTCAACCCAACAATTTCAAAACAAGGGTAAAAAAGACTTTGAAGCAAAATATAGGAAAGCCAAGGCTAAACTTGCAATTCTTGAAACTAATCCCTCTATGTCTCAGGCTGCTCAAACATCCAAACCTGTTCAGGCAAAGAATAAGGTTTTAGTAGGTGAAGCTTATGACTAGGATGATGAAGAGGTCTCCTCAGATGAGGAAATTAGAGTGGGTGCACTGATGGCACTCTCTGAAGGTGATCAGGTGGCTGTTGGGAAAAGCCATGCAAGGAATAGAGAGTGGGTAAACATCACTATGAAGAAGGTAAACACTTTACTTTCTATGGATGATGATTCTGATTGGCAGTCTTACATGAATTGTATTTGTGTAGATCTTAAATTTGTTGAAGAACAAAGGCTTAACTTGTGTTCAAAATATAACAACATAGTGTCAGAATTGAATAAATGTAGAGATGAATTGCTTGTACTGAAGCAAGCCAAATTAGAAACAATAACTCTACAAATTCAGAACACTTAAATTTTGAAACAAAACCAAGCCCTACAAACTAAACTTAACAAAGAAAAAGCTGTCATCCAAGGCTGGACCAAAAAGAACCCCAAAGTCTTTGACACTGTGGGATTACGCTCTAAGAAAACCATTGGAATTGACCCTCTTATGGTTGATCCCAATGTGAGTCACAGTGAATTAACCTTTGTTTTAGCTGGCATATCTTTTGAGCAAGAAATGCTTCCCAAGTCAAATGACTGGATTGTCAGGGACAACCCAGTTAGTAAGTTACCAAACTTTGAGACTGGAAAGATCTTGCTTCCTGAAAGTCAGGCTTTGAAAAATATGCTTGGACTTACTGAACAACTCAGTAAGCTTGAACTCACTGAACAACTCAGTAATACTGAGTCAGTGAATGAGTCTGAATCAGAATCATATCCACCACTTCCTCCACTGAATACCCTTCAGGGTGCTGCACCAAACTCAGGCCTCCCACCAATGGTCTTCTCACCACACTCTCCAAAGGAGAGATCAGGAATGGGAACAACCATCCTGAAGAGACCAACCCTTGAAGTCTCAGTAAATACTGATGACTCATCAACTTCAGTCCCTTCTGAAGTAACAACCCAAAGTCCGGACTCAAAATTTGATCAGTTGGCTGAAATGGTCAGGAAGCTTGGTGAGAAGATTGCATCTTCAGAGAAATCTTCTCAATCCAAGAAGGAACAAAAACCAACTTCCTCAAAAACCAAACCCAAACCCTCAAAACCCCTGAAAAGATGTGAACTGTGTAACTATACCAATCATGTCACTGACGATTGCTATAGAATCCTTTATTGTATGGTTTGCAAAAAGGATGATCACAGGACCTCTGATCACAAAACACATTCAGTCACATCAAACATGGCAAGTCTTAAAGCTCTGTCTTTAAACTATCCTTCTGATTCTAAACAGAAACAGAAACAAAAGGCAAAGCCTTTTGCACCTTGCCCTTACTGTGGGTTCAATGACCACCATCCTAAGGATTGTCAAGTTGACAATTGTTGTGAAAATAGTGGAAGTTCCACTCATAACACCTCAGGACGTGGTAAGGCCATTCAGGCCAGTAGAGGTATGACAAAGTCAGCCTCTCAGTCCACTGAGTCTACATCAGCAATCAAATGCATAATATGTGGTAGCTCAGTCCACTCCACCACTGACCATAAATCACTTGAAAATGTTAATAAGACCCTCAAAGCTAAGCCCTCAAAGAAGTGGAGTCCTAGAAAGAACTGACCCAGTTTACCATTTGTGCAGAAACATGCCAGGGATCCTGTTTGGCATCTTGATAGTGGATGTTCAAGGAGCATGACTGGTGTGAAGGAGTATCTGCATAAGTATATGGATGAATCATGACCGAAAGTGATATTTGCTGATAACTCATCATGTCTCACTAAAGGGTATGGTTCAATAAACTGCAATGGTATAGTCTTTACTAGGATAGCTTATGTAAATGGTCTAAAATACAATTTGATAAGTGTCAGTCAACTATGTGATGCCAAATACATAGTTCAGTTTGATGATAAACAAGGAATCATCTTCAATGCTAATAAGGAAGTTGTCCTTATGGCGCCAAGAAGACATGATGTTTATGTGTTAGACATGTCCAGTCTGACTCAGAATGGAACTTGTCTCTTTACCAAGGCCACTGATACACTCAACTGGCTTTGGCATAAGAGACTCTCCCACCTGAACTTCAAAAACATAAACAACCTTGTAAAACAAAACAAGGTCCTTGGCTTACCATCTCTTGTGTTTTCAAAGGACAAACCATGCTCAGCTTGTGAAAAAGGTAAACATCACAGAGCATCCTTTAAAACCGAAACCAACTTTTCCATCAGGAACTGCCTACATCTTCTCTATATGGATCTATTTGGACCAATTAGTCCTAGATCCATTAACCATGAGAAGTACACTCTGGTCATTGTGGATGAATACTCAAGATACACTTGGGTATACTTCCTGATAAAAAAGAGTCAGGCAGCTGAAACAATTATGTCCTTTGTCAGGAACATTGAAAATCAAAATGACATCATAGTCAAACAGATTAGGACTGACAATGGAACAGAGTTCAAAAATTATGAACTTGAATGTTTTTGTGATGAGAAAGGTATTTCACAAAAAATTTCCTCACCCTACACACCTGAACAAAATGGGGTGGCTGAAAGGAAAATAGAACACTCATTGAAGCAGCTAGGACAATGCTAAATGGATCAGTCCTTTCCAAACACTTTTGGACTGAAGCAGTAAAGACTGCCTGTTACACACAAAACAGATCCATCATTGTCAAGAGACATAGCAAAACTCCTTATGAGTTATTCAAAGGAAGAATCCCTGACATCAGCTACTTTCATGTCTTTGGGTGTCCTGTGTTTATTCATAATAACAAGGATCACTTAGGAAAATTTGATGCTAAAACTGATGATGGATACTTCCTAGGATACTCACTTGTCTCAAAGGCCTTCAGGGTGTTCAACACTAGGAGACAACATGCTGAGGAAACATTTCATGTTACCTTTGATGAGAGCACTGATGCAATCAGTGTCTCTAACAACTCAGTGGAAGAAATAGGTATTGATGAATCATCAAGATACCCTCCTGATGAACATCATGCTGATAATGGTCCTTCCACTCAGTACCATGCAAATGCTGACATCTCCTATTACATCATTCCCCACAACCCTCCTTACCCAACCATCACTGAGTTTATTGAAGCACAAAATACTGATGAATTCATTCAGTTAGTACAAAGTGCTCAGGTACTAAACAATCACAGTGATGAGTCAACCCACTCAGACACTCATGATGCTGAAGAACATCATGTGTCTGATCCTGATCCTACCCATCAGGCTTCTACAAGTTCTAATCAGTTTCCAAGACCTCAGGACAGTTGGACTAGGTCTTAGGATATAGAACTTGTCAATATAATTGGTGAGCCTACTGAAGGCATGCTCACAAGAAGCATGGCTGCTGAACTGAGAGCAGCCTCAGCCAATGAATGCTTATTTGTGGACATCATTTCCACAATTGAACCCAAAAGTGTTAAGGAAGCACTAAAACATCCAAGTTGGGTTCAAGCCATGAATGATGAACTGGAACAATTTGACAGAAACAAGGTAATGACCTTGGTCAAATGTCTTGAAGATGTCTCAGTCATTGGCATGAAATGGGTATTTAAAAACAAATCTGATGAAAATGGCATAGTCATTAAAAATAAAGCCAGACTTGTAGCCAAATACTATAATCAACAAGAAGGCATTGACTATGAAGAAACATTTGCACCAGTAGCAAGGATGGAAGCCATCAGGATCTTCCTTGCTTTTGCTACATACATGAACTTCAAGGTGTACCAAATGGATATTAAAAGTGCATTCTTAAATGGCTCACTGAAAGAAGAAGTTTATGTTCAGCAACCTCCTGGATTTGAAAGCCATGAGTTTCCTGATCATGTCTGCAAGCTTAACAAAGCCCTTTATGGACTGAAACAAGCTCCCAGGGCATGGTATGAGACTCTTTCAGCCTTCCTGATCCAAAACAAATTTGTCAGAGGCAAGATAGACAACACATTGTTTATCTACAAGACAAATAATGATGTCATACTTGTACAAGTGTATGTTGATGACATCATCTTTGGCTCAACAAATTATAAACTTTGCAAACAGTTTGAAAAACTAATGGCAAAGAAATTTGAAATGAGCATGATGGGAGAACTGACTTACTTCCTTGGTCTACAAATCAAGCAGACTGATAAAGGAACCTCTATCAGTCAAGAGAAGTATGTCAGAAGCCTACTGAAGAAGTATGAGCTCAGTGACTGTGCCTCAGTCAAGACTCCCATGGTACCCCCAAACAACCTTGGTCCTGATCTTACTGGAAAACCAGTGAATCAAACTCTTTTTAGAGGAATGATAGGATCACTGATGTATTTACTTGCATCAAGGCCTGATATCCAATTCTCAGTCTGCTTATGTGCCAGATATCAATCTGACCCAAGAGAGACTCATATCACTGCTGTGAAAAGGATATTCAGGTACCTGAAAGGTACTCCAAACCTTGGATTATATTATCCAAAATGTTCAGGCCTTGATCTTAAAGGATACTCAGATTCTGACTATGCTGGATGCAACATGGACAGGAAAAGCACCTCAGGCTCCTGCCAAATTCTTGGTGGAAAACTAGTCTGTTGGAGTGCTAAGAAGCAACAATCAGTTGCCATGTCCTCAGCTGAAGCTGAATATGTTGCAGCAGCAAGTTGTTGTGCAAATGTACTCTGGATGAAAAGTCAACTCAGTGACTATGGAATTCAGTACAAGATGGTTCCCATCTTTTGTGATAACACAAGTGCAATTGCCATCTCAAATAACCCTGTTCTTCATCAGAGAACAAAACACATTGATATTAGATATCACTTCATCAGGGACCATGTCATGAATGGTGACATAGAATTACACTTCATTCCTACTGAATATCAGCTAGCTGATATATTCACCAAGCCATTGGATGAACCAACTTTCACCAGACTGAAAGCTGAACTAGGAATGTTGGATATTGAGAATCAGTCCACTGATTGACTCCATCCAAATATATGTAAATTCTGATAACCCAAGTCCCTGACTCAATGTGTTCTTCAGTGAGAAAGATCACTGAACTTCAGGAACTAAACCCAAGTTCCTGAACCCTTAACCCTCAGGAATTAAACCCAAGTTCCTGAATTCTTGGTCCTCAGGAACTAAATCCAAGTTCCTGAACCTTTGAACCTCAGGAATTAGACCCAAATTCCTGAACACTAGAACCATCAGTGACTAAACCCAAGTCCTGACAATCAAGTTCACTGAATGAAAAGTCATTCAGGGTCTTCATGAGACATTAAATACTAACTTAAATGCTCTAAGTATCTAGTTAGTAAATGTCCGAGGCTGGTAACTGAATTCTTATTTAATATAAGAATATTTGTTCTTTTACCTTTCTGGCTTCCACCTCTGGGCCCCCACATTCCCACTTGGCATTAAATGCCTCTCCAATCACATTACAGATATGTGATGACTCATCTCTGCAAATTACACTTTTGCAGAACTGCTCAACTGTTCACCTTGACTGTTGCGCCAAACCAAGGAAAGTGGAGTGGTGGCATTAAATGTGGATCCCAAAATATTTTATTCAAAACAGTTTCCAAAAATTCTTTTTGAATAAATAAAATCCGCTTAATGCCTAAAATACCCTCCACTTCACTTCCCTATAAATACCCCAACCAAAATAACAACACACACGTCTATTAGAAATCTTAAGCAAATTCTGCCCATTTTTCTCTCAAAACTAATAGTGTGTGTGTTCTTAGCTTTAAGAAATCCCAACCATCTTTGTTACCCTGACTTACCAACAAATATGGCTTCCTCTAAAGCTGTGACATACGCCCCTAATGTGGAATTCACATTGGAGGGCGTAGACCTCACAAAGAACAATGTGGTGGGAAACTTCTCCTATCCACAAAAGTTCCATGCTTACAAGAATGTGATAAAATATCTTCAAAACTGTTTTCTTGCAAAAGCATTTACCAAGACCCCCTCAGTCATCTACCATGCCTACTTGAGGGAATTCTGGTGTATTGCTGTAGCTACTAGCCCAAAAGACACCAAAGAATCCATCATCACTTTCACAGTGATGAATGGGAGAAGGACCCTCTCCCTGGGTTACAATGACTTCATCAAGGCCACTGGTCTTGATTTTGTAGAGGCTTTTGAGCCCAATCCGACTGACCAAGAGGTCAAGGGAGAGTTGATCTTCTTAGGACCTCATGACCCTAAAGGTCCTAAGGAGTCCGATGGAGCCTTATTAGAAAAGGCTCCAATTGTCAAAACCTGGTTCCACCCAGTCTGGAGGATCCTGATGACATTCGTCATTCAGGTCCTTGGGGGGAATAAATCCTCCGCTGAGCAATTGAACTCATCACAACAATTGATGTTGTTCAGTCTCTTGGAGGGTAGAAAAATAGATATCGGAGGTATAATCTTCCGTGACCTTGTTGCTAAGCTCTCAAGAAAATCTAGGCAAAAACACTTGTCTTATCCTAGGTTTATTTCCTGTGTGCTTCAGGACCTTCTTGGTTCTGACTATGTGAGGCCTGACGTCGTAGGTATGAAACCTGACGTCTTACATAAGACCAATTTCACTAGTGGCATCACTGATGTACAACCCATTGCCCTGACTAACTACATGCAAGAGGTTATTCATGGGGAGGACGCTGTTTCTCCGGTACCTTCACCTACAAAGAAGGTGAAGAAGACAAAGAAGGGTCAGTCCAGTAAGGTGGTTATACCCAAACCACTCGCCACTGAGACTGATGCCCAGAACCAACTCAACCTTAAAAAAAGGTTGAATGTGGCCCAGACCTCTGAGACACCCACTACAGAGACCCCCTGACCACAAAACAAAGGTCAACGGAGGGCACTGAGCAATCATCCTCAGTGTCCTCGGGCAAACCCCCTCTTCCTCATGATTCCACTAACATAAACAAGTCATTGGAGTCAGGAACCTCAACCCATTCACATCCCAATGAAGGCACTGATAAATCACAATCAGAGCTTGAGGGAGAAAAGGGTCCTATATCCTCGGTTGGGCAGCACTACTCAACTGAGAAGGGGACCCACACCCAATCACATCCCGATGAAGGTACTGACAAATCACAGTCAGGACCCAAGGGAGTCAAGGACCCTAAATCCCCAAAAGGGAAGTACAACCCTGATGGGAAGGGGGACCACCAACCATCACAAAAAGTGCCTAGTGATACTACTGGAAAACACCCGTCAGTAGTTGAAGGCGCTCAGGGGGACAAAGACTCAGAGGGATATAAACCACCCGCTGATACGGAACCCACAACCACCTCAGGCGGATCCAGTCTCTCAGGAACTGCCCCCAAAAGTCAGGCTGAGAAATCAGTTATTATGACTAGCAAGGCTGATAAAACCAAATCAGTTATTATGGCGGGGTCAGGACCTAGCCAAAACCAAGGCAAGTCCTTTTATGAGGAGGAGCCGATTAACATTTTAGAGTTTGAGTCTATGGGGATGTTCAGGCTCTTCTTGATTCTGAAGATTCTGATAATGAGCTCAAGGAAGAGAGTGAGGAAGAAATCTTTGAGGCTGGTGAGGATATGGAAACTGATGTACAACCTAAACAATCACATCAGTCATCTCCACATCCAAGTGAAGAATCAGAATCTCAAGCTGCTGGTTCTTCGGATACTGACAACATCCTCAACAAGTATGACAACATTCTTCCTCTCACTGAGAGACAATTGGTCAAGTTCCTGCTGAAGACCAACAAGGCTCTCTTCTAAGTTCTGACTGAAGAAATGTTTGACCAGCACACTGAAGCAGCTGTTCATTATGACAATCTGAAGGAATCAGTGGAATCCTATCATGATGATGTAAATGAGCACAAGTCATCTATCTCCTTCTCCCTGACAAATCTTGATTACAACTTTAAAATGTTCAACGAGTCTCTCACCAACTTACAAAAGAGCGTTGACACTATTCAAGAGTCAGTGAAAGATGACCCTGAGCTAAACAGGAAAATTCTTCAGGCTTCAGAAACTTATCAGCAACAAACTTCTCAATTGGCTGAGCTGGTAACTGTGCTGAGATCCTCAAATCTTCAGGGACTCAACTCTTCAGTGGACTCCATCCGATCTTCCATGGGTCTTATGGAGTCCCACATGGCATCTTTGGCATCTTCTTCTTCCTCCCTGGCTTGGACTCTTGGGCCAAGGATGACAACATTCGAGGCTTCTCAGGCTTCTCTTAAGACTCAGGCCTCAACTCTTCAGAAGGACACCTCAGACATCAAGTCCATGATGACTGAGAATCTATCAGGCCTTCAAAGGTCAAGCTCCCTGATGAAGCGAAAAGTGTACCGCTTTTAAGGGGTCATTTAAGCCCTAAATCGTATTTATTTGATCAAATATTGCCCTAAATCGTTCCTTTTGTCATTTTAGGTACTTTGGAGAAGAAATCTGGAAAAGGAAGCATTTTGGACGTTTTTGGAGCATAAAAGTGAAGAAAACGACAAAGTCTCCAAAGCTGCTGGAAAAGTACACGTGACGGCGTCAAGTATTGCTCCTGACGGCGTCACGGCTTGGCAAAAGAGGTGGATATGACAAAATACACGTGACGCGCCAGAAAGTTTTGCAATGGAAATCTGACGGCGTCACCCTTTAAGGTGATCAAGGTCGTCACGGTCTAAGTTAAAGAGAGACGGCGTCAAGCACAATTCTGACGGCGTCAACCCTTGACGCGCCAGAGATGATTTTTGAGGATTAAAGAGGGACGGCGTCAGGAAGACCATCCGGGAACCCTAGCCGCGGCGAGGTGACGGCGTCACCTCCTACAACGTGACGCCGTCAGCCCCTAAACTCTATATATAGTTTTGCAATTTTTAGTCATTAGTGTGCAACTTTGTGAGGAGAAACCCTAGACGAATTTTCTGCCATTTTTAAGGGTTTTATACCCTTGGATCTCCCATGTTTAATTGAAGATAAGTAATCATTTAATCATTCAATATGTCTATGTGTTGTTTGATTATATCTTGTTCTTGTCTTTTAATTAACATGCTAGGCTAGATTTATCTTGTGTTTGCTTAGATCTAATGAAACCTAACTATTGATTATTGGTTGTTGGTGTGTTATTAATTGTATTGGATGATTGTTTATCGATGTTAGGCTTAAGAAAACTGGCTAACCTCCTATACGGTAACTTGCTTGAACGTCTTAAGAAACATGAACCAATGCGTACTAAGGTTTTTATGGTTGTATTTAATGCATGAGCGAATTCTAGTGATCCCATGTTAGGAGCTTCCTAGCCGGCTCGACATAGGAGTGAAGTAGGAGCTTGTAGAGTTGGGGAAGTACGTACGCCACCCCACGATTGGTATTAAGGAATACACCCGTCATCCACTGATGTGCTGCGTGTGTTGTTGCGGTTTAGCAGTTTTAATGCCTACTCAAGTTTTAAATTTATATTTAGCCGACTTATCAATAACACACACACTTAACGAGCAGTGTACCCGGTCAGTATGAATATAATGGTATGTAGAGTGTCGATCACTAAGAGTGGAACGTATTATCTCGTTATTCTAATCAGTATTTTAATATCCTAACGCAAGGGGGTTTCAGCCTGAGAGACTGGCACGATTTGTTTGCAATTAAATAGTAAAATAAACCAATAGGCACGAATCAGCAAGTAGCACACACGTACACAGATAAATACTCGAGACAATAAGAGGGCTGTCCTTATAATTAAGTAGTTTGTCACTTGTTTTATTGATAGCTTTATATGAAGTGTATGTAGTTAATCCTTTCTCGTTGGTCCTATTCTTATCGGCGAGTAAACCCTTAATGATTACTTATGTCTAAAAGTTATTCCTAAGTGATCAATTTAGAAACAACCGTGGGAGCCACATTATGTCCCGCAGTCAAATGCCCGCAAGCCACTAATAAACACAGAGGTTATCAATGCACTAATAAGTAGTAACCAAAGACATCAACATATAAACTTTAATTAATGAGAAAGCAGTTTTAAGGGAGTGCAATCTTTCCGTTGTCACATTACACAAGCCACCAATCTTGATGAATTAAAGTTTGCTAACACAATAAAACAAAACTACTTAATGAATTAAACACATGCAGCACCTTCTTACAGCTCTTGTATCTTTGATTTGGGTGTGTCTTGTGCTGCCTCCTTGACTGAATTCGTCCTTTTGTTCTTCTGTTCGGACTTAGGTTATAAGGTTCGGAACTTGTAATTCGTCTGGTCTACGGGGTATTTATAGTTTCTGTCTGAGGGAAGATGCGGCGCATCTACTAAGTAGATGCGGCGCATGTACTTAACTTCGCGTGGGGTCCAAGATTATAATATTCAGGAATATTCGTACACCGCCAGAAGATGCGGCGTAACTCCATGATTAGATGCGGCGCATGTCCTCTTGTATCTTGGATCGTATCTGGTGATATCTTGATAGAGATGCGGCGCATGTCGAGAGTGAGATGCGGCGCATCTGGAGCAGAATTGACTTGATCTTGTCCATGTCAGTAGACTTTCACTTTATGCACGTTTTGCTCCATAATTAGTCCAAAATCGCTAAGTTTCACCAAATGCTTGTTTTTACCTGAGAATTACAAAAGTAAACGATTAAGTATCAATCCTCATACATAATATAGTAAAACAAGTCAAATTAATAGGATAAATGATAGTAATAAAATGTACTTATTTGAGTTCATCAAATATCCCCCACTTGAACTTTACTTGTCCCCAAGTAAACCTTAGAATTTCTCTTATGAAAATGTATCCTAAAAGATGTTAGGATTTATTTTTATATTTAAGCATGTATTCGTTTATTTCATAATCACACAACTAAACACTTAACGAATTAGAAGTAAAATAAAATAAGTCGATAAAATCAAATCTAATCGTTTAACTGTCCAGTCGCGACGAATATTCTATCATAAGCTTGGCAAGTATACACATCTCCACCACTAAAGCAAAGGAATAACAAGTCTAAAGCGGTAAAAAGGGTTTTTAGGCTTAAGGGTTAATTATTCTCTTTCACTATCGATCTCAAATTCCAGAAAAGGCGACAAAATCACAAATACATGATCGAATCCATGAACACGATACTTGCAATTGCTCAAATCCTTAACTCGAATAGGCTAAAGATAGGTCCAAACTTCACCAATAATAATATATCAAAAAGGGCGACAAAATCATAAATACATAGCCGAATCCACGACTACGATACTTAAGATTGCTCAAATCCCCAATCTCAATAAATCAAAGGTTCGGTTGGATAAAGAATAATAAAGGGCATGGATAACATTTGGGATATAAATTGGTGTAAAAATAAAAATAAACAAAACAAATAAATTAAAATCCTAAGTGTGGTTAATCACTATCCCAACCATCCCATGAACAAGACTCATATCATCGAATAACTCACGCTTTAACACTTGAAATACACGCTTTAGGTAGACACGAATTATACTCAACAAGGTCTTAATCAAAGAATAAACCTTAATTGGCGTTCCCATAACTGCCAATTCCCATTCAATCCATAGATATAGTACAACAAATAGTGGTGATATCGACCACTTACATAACTTTACATAAGTTGGTTAAAACAAACATCCAACTCTTCTTTCTTTCTTTTTCTTTTCTTATTTTTTTTCGATTTTTTTTTTTTTTTTTTTTTTTTTTTTTTATTTTTACATAAACATAGATGTGTGAAATTTCACCACATCACTATAACTTTCTTTCCGGATAATTTTTCCATACTTTTCATGACTTCAGAAATAATGGTAATAGTGAAAGTAGTAAACACACGAAAAATAAACTCCAAAATATACAATATTTACTTTCACTCCAATTGCATTGTGCAATTTCCCGACCTAACCATAGATAATGAATTACGCACGCGAACACAGGTAATGTAAGGAAACACACTTTGCCTATAGCAATTAACCAACCACGGATTCTAATCTACAGGGTAGGCTAAGGTGTAAGGGTATAACGAAACATTTTAAACATAGGTGTAAGAAACGAAAGGAATGGCTCTGAGTGTTTTTCTAGGGGTATCTTACTCTAAAAATGAGAGTAACAAAAGGGTTATACGGGGGTTAACTAACCAGTGTAGTTAGTTAATAACACATAACAAATAATAGGCTATTTGGGTGTAATCCTAGAATTTTACCAAGTTAGACAAGTCATTCCAATTATATAAAATAATACTCATTATGGTGGTCTCGAATAGTATACAAGCCAAGTTCTAAAGTTTACAAGTCACCGGCACACTCATAGATTTGTGAATTTTGAAAAATCACAATTTTTGAAAATAACGTCATGTGTGCAGCTATGCAACTTAGATCTTAAACAAAAACATGCTAAAAAAAATTTTAAGTTTGATATATTAAGCACATTTTAAGCATAATTTTTGAAAAAGTTTAGGACAAGTAATTGTTAAGTGTTCTAATTCTCCAATCCCCCCACTTAAGTTAAACAACGTCCTCGTTGTATAAAAGGTTAAAAACTGGAAAATAAAAGAATTAGAACAGAAAAACTCCCCTGAGATTTGCTCGGTATGATCCTCCATTAGTATAAGAGCAAAAATCAACTTCTTGTGGATTAGAACGTTAAAGCTTCATACTTGATGTATCCACAGGAAATCCAGGAAACTATAATACCACCAATACTTTAAAACACACCTAAGATAAGAAAGGTTCAACTTGCATAACACATTAGTAGTTAGGAAAAATAAAACTTAAAAATTAAAACTGAAAATCATCAGGTCAGTCGATGCGCCGTATCTTATTGAAGAAGATACGCCGTATCGAGCCTGGAATTAATACGGATCAGAATAAAGATGCGCCGCATCCTTAACCAGGGATGCGCCGCATTAAAATAAACTGATAAATAGTTTTAAAGTTGAAAATAAAAATGCAGAAAAATAAAATAAGATATGACCATTGCAGGAGATGCGTCGCATCTCAGAATTGAGATGCGCCGTATCCTCATGCGGCCTGGACTGACTCAACACAGAAAACAGAATAATAAAAGATAAATCCGGGTTGTCTCCCGGTAAGCACTTGTCTTTATTCCAGAGTCTTCAAGTTAGACTCACGTTCAGCTCTTTAGTATCGATCATTGAAGGAGTCGGAAACATCGCGCTCCTTCATTGCTAATTTAGTAATATTGAACACTCCTTGCTCGTCCTTAATTTCCACGCCGTTCCTCTTTAATATCTGTATAAACAAAGTCCTGTCCCTTTCGGGCAGAGATGACAAAATGATAGACGGGAAATTCTTATTATCATATAAGCACAAATAAGCAAGGTAGGGTGGTAGTTCAATAAACACATCATTGTTCAAATTCGTTTTCTCAACTACTCTCCTACGTTTATTAATTACTACACAATCATACCACTCATCATCAGAATCATTAACAACATCGCGTCTAAGTTCGGTAGGTACATTAAGGTCAATGAATTCCTCAAAGTCTTCATGATTAGGATTAGTTGAGTTGTTTTGAATCAATGTTTCTCCCATAAGTCTAGCTTCAAGATCCCGGTCCATACGCTCCCTTAATCCTAGCACATAAACACCTCTAATAATGCTTTTAACCGGATCTTGGCACTTATAGACTAGTTTATTATTCCCTACCCTTAATGAAAATTTTCTTTTAAACACATCAATCTTAGCATGGGCAGTAGACAAGAAAGGTCTTCCGAGGATTAAAGGAATCTTAACATCCTCGGGCATGTCTAGTATAACAAAGTCTACGGGAAAAATAAACTGCTCAATCTTAACTAGCACATTATTAGCGATCCCCGCAGGTCGTTTTACCGTTTTATCAGCCAATTCAATAAGTAACTTAGTTGGTGCTAATTTTCCTAGTCCTAGGGTAGCGAATGTCTTAAGAGGCATAACACTAACACTAGCTCCTAAGTCAGCCAACACATTATTGAAAGATATATTATTAATAGAACAAGGTAGAGTAAAACTTCCTGGGTCTCTTTCTTTATGAGGCAAGGCATTTGAGTCGGTTGCAGGGCTCTCTTCTTTCATTGTTGCCTTGATCTCCTCTTCAATCTTTGTCTTCTCTTTTAGTAGTCTCCTTAAGCTGATTGAAGAGTTAAAGAAAAATTCGGGTCTTGCACCATCATCACCATTCATCGATCTTCTAGGTATATTAGGAGTGACTTCTTCAGTGGTGCTTATGGCCTTGACATGATCTCTTGGGTTTGTTTCAGTTGAGCTCGGTAAACTTCCATATCCCCTTTCTTGAAGAACTTTGCTCATTTGACCAATTTGTTGTTCCAATGCTTTGATCGAAGCTCCTTGATTTCTTGTAGTAGTGTCCGTTGAAGCTCGAATTTCTTTGATCATAGCAGTATTCTCTTCATGTCTTTTAGCAGCATCGGCCATAATTTGCTTTAAAGTATCATCTAAAGTCTGCCTCCTCTCTTGATAAGCGGGATTGAAGTTGTTCTTTTGATCGAATCCCGGACTAGCTTCCCTAAATCTTGCTGAAGGTCGGAATGGTTGTCCAAATTGGGTGTAATATGCTTCTTCAAATGTCTCACTTTCATTCTTGTTCGGGCAATCTTTAGTGTAGTGAGGTCCTTCGCACTTTTCACATCCAACTTGGGCAGCATACGCTCTTTCATCTCGCTTCTTCATCTCTCTACTAATTTTATCCAATTGAGCTTGAATAGCAGCAATCCCGTCAAAATTAGTGCTGCTCTTAGATCTAGTAGAGGTACCATCGTGCCATTTTTGAGAATGATCAGCAGCTTCTTGGATCGCTTTCCTAGCATTAGTTGCACTCATCTGAGGTACGGCTCCCTTAGCATCCAAGATCTGTCTAGTTGGCACGTCCAGTCCCTGATAAAACAATATTATCTCCTGCATAGGGGTTAGATAGTGTTGAGGACATTTTATCAATAAATCTTTAAATCGTTCCCAAGCTTGATAAAGGGTTTCATCAGGCTCTTGCTTGAAACTATTGATAGCCTCCATCTTTTTAGCAGTCTTAGCAAGTGGACAATATCTCTTCAGGAATTTGCTCTTCAAACCTTCCCATGTAGTGATTGAACTAGCAGGTTCATTCCTTAGCCACTTGTTAGCAGCTCCTTTTAGTGAGATTGGGAAGATTCTTAGCATGAGTTGATCGGTATTGACACTTTCTGAAGTAAACAAATCTGCAATCTCCAGGACCTTTTCAACATGCTCATTAGCATCCTCTTGTTCCGTCCCACTGAAAGCATTCTCTCTGAGCTCTTTGAGAAATTGTCCCTTCAACTCAAATTTTGACTTGTCATCAAACTTAGGTCTAGCAACTCCTGAAGTGTAATCAGCACGGGTATTGTTCATGTATTCCTCCATAGTAGTGTTTTCGCCCATTGTTTCTGTTTCAACTTCCTCTTTTTCTTCAGAAAAGTAATCAAGCTCGAGTGAACTTGAAAGATCAAAGCTTCTTGTGTTGAAAAGCCTTTTAAGCGAATGTAGGGCTCGTTCAGGATCTTCGAAAGGTTGAATCAAGTTCTTCGTAGAACTCCTGGTCATGCACTTCCTGAAATCAACACAAAAAAATATCAGTAGATTATGCTCGAGAAAGTAGTATAGAAAATTAACAACGAAAACGGAATACGAAAAATTTAAAGTTACTGATATCTGCAGACGATGCGCCGTATCCAAAAAGTTGGATACGCCGTATCTTAATACGTTAAAATTAAATCAGACTTTATTCAGAAAATAGATACGCCGCTTTAGAATTTAAGAATGCGCCGTATCGAATTAATTAATCAAAAATCAGCTTATCTAATTAATATTAAATGCGTCGTATTAACGAAAGTTAATGCGCCGTATTTTCGTTACGTTTAAAAATACAAGATTTTTGATTCAGTAAGATGCGCCGTATCGACAGAGATCGATACGCCGTATCTGTTTAATAATTCGCAAACTGTTTTTAATTAAAATAATAGATACGCCGTATCTGCAAAAGCAGATGCGTCGTATGGCGTTAACGTTTAGAAAAAAAAATTTTTTATTAAAAAAAGATACGCCGTATCTGCAAATGCAGATGCGTCGTATTACTTTATCGCTTAGAAAAATTTTCTTGTTAAAAACAGATACGCCGTATCTTGGGGAAAAGATGCGTCGTATCGAATTAATTAAACGCGTTGTATTAAAAAAAATTAAACGCAATACGCCGTATCTGAGAGATCAGATGCGCCGTATCGTTTGATTTAGCACAGTACAACGATAGCAGAACAGAAAAATACGAAAAATAAAAACAAAAAATTAATCACACAAACGAAAATAAACACACAAAAATAAAAAGAAAACAATTAACACACAATACAACAAATATGCAAAATAATACAATGATGCAATTAATCTAATAAAAAGAAAAACCTAATTAAAATACTAATCAAATTAACAGATAATAACAATTCACTCCCCGGCAACGGCGCCAAAAACTTGATGCGCGTGATGTGTCGTTGCGGTTTAGCAGTTTTAATGCCTACTCAAGTTTTAAATTTATATTTAGCCGACTTATCAATAACACACACACTTAACGAGCAGTGTACCCGGTCAGTATGAAGATAATGGTAAGTAGAGTGTCGATCACTAAGAGTGGAACGTATTATCTCGTTATTCTAATCAGTATTTTAATATCCTAACGCAAGGGGGTTTCAGCCTGAGAGACTGGCACGATTTGTTTGCAATTAAATAGTAAAATAAACCAATAGGCACGAATCAGCAAGTAGCACACACGTACACAGATAAATACTCGAGACAATAAGAGGGCTGTCCTTATGATTAAGTAGATTGTCACTTGTTTTATTGATAGCTTTATATGAAGTGTATGTAGTTAATCCTTTCTCGTTGGTCCTATTCTTATCGGCGAGTAAACCCTTAATGATTACTTATGTCTAAAAGTTATTCCTAAGTGATCAATTTAGAAACAACCGTGGGAGCCACATTATGTCCCGCAGTCAAATGCCCGCAAGCCACTAATAAACACAGAGGTTATCAATGCACTAATAAGTAGTAACCAAAGACATCAACATATAAACTTTAATTAATGAGAAAGCAGTTTTAAGGGAGTGCAATCTTTCCGTTGCCACATTACACAAGCCACCAATCTTGATGAATTAAAGTTTACTAACACAATAAAACAAAACTACTTAATGAATTAAACATATGCAGCACCTTCTTACAGCTCTTGTATCTTTGATTTGGGTGTGTCTTGTGCTGCCTCCTTGACTGAATTCGTCCTTTTGTTCTCCTGTTCGGACTTAGGTTATAAGGTTCGGAACTTGTAATTCGTCTGGTCTATGGGGTATTTATACTTTCTGTCTGAGGGAAGATGCGGCGCATCTACTAAGTAGATGCGGCGCATGTACTTAACTTCGCGTGGGGTCCAAGATTATAATATTCAGGAATATTCGTACACCGCCAGAAGATGCGGCGTAACTCCATGATCAGATGCGGCGCATGTCCTCTTGTATCTTGGATCGTATCTGGTGATATCTTGATAGAGATGCGGCGCATGTCGAGAGTGAGATGCGGCGCATCTGGAGCAGAATTGACTTGATCTTGTCCATGTCAGTAGACTTTCACTTTATGCACGTTTTGCTCCATAATTAGTCCAAAATCGCCAAGTTTCACCAAATGCTTGTTTTTACCTGAGAATTACAAAAGTAAACGATTAAGTATCAATCCTCATACATAATATAGTAAAACAAGTCAAATTGATAGGATAAATGATAGTAATAAAATGTACTTATTTGAGTTCATCATCCACGCAATTAATACACACTAATCAACCGATAAAAGATAGTTAGGGAGTAAGGAAATCTAAGTAAACACATTTCTCTCCATATAAGTTTCACAACATTTTTATTTTCAGTTATTTTATTTTATTTGCATTTGTAGTTATTTGGGTTAGTTGACTAGCAACTAATTCCGCCCACTCCTTCAAACCCGAGATTTTACTTGCTTTCATAAAATATAAAAAATACAAAAAGAATCTTCCCTCACCCTTAGACCTATTAGAGTAGTTTTTCAATCCTAACGACACTATTCCTGTTGATACAAAAGTTGGGCGTTCCTTGTTAAGACTCCTATTCTCGTACCAATTAGATCTTAATGCTTGATGGAACCTGCGCACTAAGAAAAAAAGCAAACACCGTTAGGCTTATCGAGGGATTGTCTCCCCGATTATCCTCCGGCGTGAGAGTAAGTAATCGTAGTTTAGGGTTTAGTGAAGAGTTAGGGTTTTTAGTAGATCGTACCTTTACCGAGGGCTTGGGTGCCCTTTATATACATATGAAACCCTAGTAGGTTTCGTGTTCCCTACTCCTCGTCCTGTTCGCCGATATCGGATATTTGGTATATATCCCCTTTATTTAGGAGATACTCAATATCCCATCCGGAAATAACTTTGGGTTTGGGCCTCGTAGGTCCAATCCGCATAACTGGTAGTCCAGTTATCGCCATGGCGCCCCACACGTAGTGGGCTTAAGTATTAGTATTGTTTACTAATCGGGTCCGTGACCCGGGTGTAGACTATACGTCATCATGTCCCCCCAGTCTAGTGTGCGCAGGGTAAAACCTGCGGATGCTAGACTAAAGTCGTGTCGAAATTATTCCCTACGCGTACGCGGGAAGATTTCAAAAATATACCGCCAAAAAACGCACGTATGATGTATCTAGTCCAAAAAAGTGCAATTCGGGTACCTTGGGAAGTGGAGAAGCTATCCACTTGTCCTGTACCGTCACACCTCCCAGCCACACGATTTGAGTTAGTGGGGTACACGTGTCAGTCATCTGTGGTGGGTGGAAAACTATATAAACTACCGCCTCCATTCACTGTGATATCCACAGTTAAAACATCATATTTCCACCATTTTAACATCTTCGAATCTGCTATCAAGAACGAAAAATTTGAAGGTAATAGCGCGTGCGCACAGTCTGAAACACAAAATGGTCGTACAACTTCAGGATTTCACTTCTAACATAACCGAAGGTGAACTGAATCAGTTCACCTCGGACTACTTTATCCCTTTGGATCTGCGCCCAGAGGTGCCAGGTCCAAATGACACCATCGCGAATTTCCCCGTAGGGAAGGTAGGGTTATATACGCGCTTTTTCGAGTGGGTGAATCATCGCGTACCCATATCCGTGCTGTTGAGTGATATACTTAATTATTATGAGCTCCATATCTCACAGTTGCATTGTATTGGTGCTGGGAAGATTGCCAATTTTGAGGTGAACTGTCGCTTGTTAGCGATTCACCTGACCCTCCAATTATTTCGTGCGTTCTATCACGCCACGTGGTCAAATGGTTGGGTTACCTTCTCTAAGCGTGTAGGCAAGTTACAATGCTATGTGCAGAAGGTAGATAAACTCAAGGACTGGAGGGAGAAATTCTTTTGGGTTGACGCCGCCGTTTTTCCTTCCAATTTTCAATTTTACACCCGTGCCACTCTGCCCAAGGATGAGCGCCCCCCCGAGACGTGGTATAACGCGGATCATGCGGCGATCATTGATGAGAACCGCCTTCCTATCAAGCCATATCCGGAAGCGTTCCTGGTGCATATGGGCATCAGTCGCAACTACTTCGAGCATGAGACAGAGGTTCCCACATTCTTGGATGCGGATGGCACGGGTGGGTGCTCCTTTTGTCGTCTTACTGTCGTTATTAATGTAAGCGTTTCTTCGTTTTCCATACTTTATGTAACTTGCTTCTCTTTGTCTACTTTATACACAGAGATGGATCTTTTTGCGGTTGTGAACTTGGAGACACCGCGTTCCGTGGCAGTGGGGGTGCGTCCTCTGAGGGAGGGTGAGAAGACCATTCTGGAGGCGACAGCAGGACGCGTCGTGGACTTGGTTATTCCAGAGTCCGAGGGATCCCCTGATGTGGTGGTAGCTGAGCCGTTGCAGGAGGTGGCTCCTCCTTTGCAGCAGGGTCCTGACACTGCGCAGCCTCATCCCGATGAAACACTGATCCATGTAGAGGAGACTGACAGTGAAATAGAGGAGCGCTCCCCACTGACGCGCAAGAGAGCGCATGGTGGTGATGGCGAAGGGCCTTCCAAGAGGCCGCGACCTGAGGCTGAGGAGAGCCCATCTTTTACCGAAGTGCAGATGAAGTAAGTACCTTAGTTATTAGTTATGAACTTTTGTCAAGTTATACTTTTATTCTAACTTTGTTTCTTCGTGTCCTCAGTGTGGATGAGAAGTCTGGTGGGAGTACGTCCATGACTGAGATTGAGAAGGACGTGTCCTCGTCTCCTCCCCCCATGTAAGTATTTTTTAGCAATCCCTTAGGATTTTGTATATGTTTGACTGTTTTTCGTGTGCTGATATTGCTTCTTGATCTTTCGTGCAGTAAACAGCCTGTGGAGGACGCTGGCGTCTTAGATGGGAGTGCGCCCCCCAAGGTGAGTCCCGTTGAGGTGCCTTCACCAAGGGATATTGGAGAGGAGTTAAGTCCGTTTGACTCTACGATGGAGGAGCTGGCCTCCATCGCTGTGCGTCAGTCCGAGCTGGTGGCGCAAGCCAGGGTGTGCCAGTCCGAGGAGGTTTCCAGACTGCAGGCGCAGTTAGCGTCTGTTCAGGCTGAGTTAGCAAGCTCTAAGGCTGAGCAGCTGAGCTCCAAGGCTAAACTGGAGCACGCAGAAGCAGCTGCGCAAAGGTTTGCGGAGGGTAAGCTCTTGGTGATGGCTGAGCTGGAGCAGGAGCATGCTGATGCGTATCGTCAGAAGCGTAACTCTTTATGGGCGCTGAAGTACTTGCAACAGAATAGGAGCAAGCACTTTGCCAACATTGAGGAGTTCCGTAGCCGCGTGGAGCTTGCGCTGAAGATGCAAGAGGAGAAGCTCCGCAAGCTCAGCATCGAATATGATGAGGAGCTATACCCGCATATGGTTCAGTCCGTGGCTGAGCGCAGGTACATGCTTCTTTATCTCTTTATAACTTGTATATATTTTAGACTCTCTTTATGATTAACACTTGTGTCATTTCGTAGGTGGTTGATTAGTCATGGTCTTCGCCTAGCCGTCATGTGTACGCTGGAGCATCCTGAGGTCACCACATCCTTTGGAAAGGTTGTGGAGTGCGCTATTGCGCACGGTGAGACCTTGGCCACAAACAAGCTTGATGAGGCCAAGTTGTTGACCGTGCCGCTTGCCGAGGTGCCTGGGTACAAGGCGAATGCCCGTGCTGAGCTTGTTGCTGCCATGGAAGAGCTAAAAAAGCTTGAGCTTCCGCATATCGCTCGTTTGGAGCGTGATCAGGATCAGCCTATCAGCGTGATCATGGCGGGGCTCACTCTTCCCAGGCATCTGCAGGATGATGCAGATCAGCAATTGGACTTCTACTTGAAGTGATGAAGCGAAAAGTGTACCGCTTTTAAGGGGTCATTTAAGCCCTAAATCGTATTTATTTGATCAAATATTGCCCTAAATCGTTCCTTTTGTCATTTTAGGTACTTTTGAGTAGAAATCTGGAAAAGGAAGCATTTTGGACGTTTTTGGAGCATAAAAGTGAAGAAAACGACAAAGTCTCAAAAATCGGCTAAAAGTTACCTTTGACGGCGTCAGGATTAACCCCAGACGGCGTCATGGCTTGGCAAGAAAAGGTGGATGTGAAATTTACTCATGATAAGCCAGTGAAAATTGCATGTGAATTCTGACGGCATCACGCTTTAACCTGATCAAGGGCGTCACGGCTTAATTCAAAGAGGGATGGCGTCACGTTCAAGGTCTGACGGCGTCAAGCCTTGATAAGCCAGAACGGATTTTGGAGAGCTAAAGAGGGACGGCGTCAAGAAGGTCATCCGGGAACCCTAAAAGCGGCGAGGTGACGGCGTCACACTCCATAACGTGACGCCGTCAGATGTAAAAATCTATATATAGTTTTGCAATTCTTTGTCATTAGTGTGGAACTTAGTGTGGAATTTTTGGGAGAAAACCCTAAGACGATTTTAGCATCTTTTTCAAGGCTTTTTGCCTTGAGATCTTCCATGTTACATTAAAGATAAGTTATCAATTAATCATTCAATATGTCTATGTGTTGTTTGATTTTATCTTATTCTTGTCTTTTGATTAACATGTTAGGCTAGATTTATCTTGTGTTTGCTTAGATCTAATGAAACCTAGCTATTGATTATTGGTTATTAGTGTGTTATTAGTTGTATTGGATGATTGTTTATCTATGTTAGGCTTAAAAAAACTGGCTAACTTCCTATTCGGTAACTTGCTTGAACGTCTTAAGAAACATGAACCAAATGCGTACTAAAGGTTTTTATGGTTGTATTTAATGCATGAGTGAATTCTAGTGATCCCATGTTAGGAGCTTCCTAGCCGGCTCGACATAGGAGTGAAGTAGGAGTTCATAGAGTTGGGGAAGTACGTACGCCACCCCACAATTGGTATTAAGGAATACACCCGTCATCCACGCAACTAATACACACTAATCAACCGGTAAAAGATAGTTAGGGAGTAAGGAAATCTAAGTAAACACATTTCTCTACACATAAGTTTTCACCACTTTTTATTTTCAGTTATTTTATTTTATTTGCATTCGTAGTAATTTGGGTTAGTTGACTAGCAACTAATTCCGCCCACTCCTTCAAACCCGAGATTTTAATTGCTTTCATAAAAATTATAAAAACAAAAAAAGAATCTTCCTCAACCCTTAGACCTATTAGAGTAATCTTTCACACCTAACGAACACTATTCCCTGTGGAGAACGATCAATCCCCCGTACTTACCACTACACTATACTACATCGGTCAGGTACACTGCCTGGTGGGGTTGTAAGCCTCTTGAGATCCCTTGAGAGGTAAAACCTGTTGTAAGGTCGCAAAACCACGCATCAAGTTTTTGGCGCCGCTGCCGGGGAATAGTTATTGTTTAGGTTGAATTTTTATTTCTATTAGGTCTACTCACTAGATTCCTTTCTAGTGAGATTTTTATTTTCTTTTTCTAGATTTTCTTTAGTCTATCTATTTTCTTCGTGTCTTTGTTCGTAACCATTACCATCCGACATCATGGAAGGTGGTAATATCCTTAACCCCAACAACCCACCACCACAACAACCACCACCACCTCCTAGAGCCCGTACTTTAGGAGAGTATTCCCGTCCTAGCCACCATGGTTATCGAAACACCATTGAGCTCACTCAAGGAGCCAATATCACACCCTTGCTATCCGACACCATCCGGTTGGTGCAAAGCGGATGCGCATTCCATGGACTTCGTTCTGAAGATCCTAATCAACATCTCAAGGACTTTCTCAAAATCGTTGATTCTATAGACCTTGATGTTGCCACTCGAGAGACGACCCGATTGCGTCTCTTTCAATTCTCTTTGCGGGACCAAGCTAGTCAGTGGCTAGAACGTCAACCCGCAGGTTCCATTACCTCTTGGGATGATCTCACCACTCGTTTCCTTGCTCAGTTTTTCCCACCGGGAAGAACTACCAAGCTAAGGAATGATATCTTGATGTTCCAACAACGTCAAGGCGAAACTCTCTACGAGGCATGGACTCAATTCAAGGACTTACTCCAAAAAGTCCCTCACCATGGCATAGAACTTTGGCTCCAAGTTCAAATCTTCTATGACCATATCAATCTCTCCACGAGGCAAACCATTGACCAATCGGCCGGTGGCAAGCTACGTGATCTAAGTGCGGAACAATCATGGGCTCTCCTAGAGGATCTTGCTCTTTATGACAACGAAAGTTGGAGTGATCCCCGTGATTTGAATAAAACGGTCAAGGCAATATCTTTGCCTTCGAACAATTCAAGCACTTCCGACCGTAGGATCATAGAACTTGAAGACCAAGTCAAGTTTCTCACGAAATCCTACGAGGCTCCTAAACCTTCAAGCCAAGTGAACAAAATCACTTCTTCATGTGAATTATGTAGTGGTCCCCACGACACTCGTGATTGCATGGAACTCCCCGAACAAGCTTTTGTGGACTACGCATCCTCGCGTACCGACGGAGCGGGAGACAAGTGGTACACTTTCAAACCCGAGCCAAACCCTTATGGTGATACATACAACCCCTCATGGAAAAATCACCCGAACCTTAGGTGGAAACAAAACCAAAACGCACAACAAACAAATTCTTCCAACCCACCTAATCGTTTCCAATCAAGCGGTTCCAACTCGAACCGTACTTTCAACAACAATCCTTCCGGAAATGGTAGTACCAATAACTTTGAAGGATTGATGTCCCAATTTATGGCATCTCAAGAAGCTCGGATAGCTAGATTCGAGACCGAATTCAATCAACAACAAACGGAGATGACCAATAAAATTGACAACTTGTTGAAAGCTCTCCATAACCAAGTGTTATCACCTCCACATAAGGACGCTAGGAACACAAATAGCGGACCCCAAGTAAAAGACCCCTCTTCATCCAAACACGTCCACTTTGTCAACATTGTCACTATTAAACCAATTGATAGGAATGAGGATAATAGTGAACCTAAGGATGAGGATAAGAAAGTCGAGGTTGATAAGGAAGTTAGGACAAGTGAGATTGAAGAAGTAGATGATGATGAGGACTACTTCAATAGGCTACCCACTAAGGAAGAGCGCGCATATCATACAAACTTATTCGATGACCCCGAGACACCATACTTCCTAGGTAGACCAATCATAGAAATAGGCGACCCTTCTAATCTCAACATACCATGCAACATCGGACATTTACATGTGTGGAAAGCCTACATCGACCTTAGATCACCCATGAACATCATGACTAGAGCCCACTACAACTTGATAATGAAAAATCAACTTGGGTATAGGATGTTCCCTGACAAGGGTTGGATGAGTAACTTCACGGGAAGAGTTAAGGGATTACCGGTTTATGTAGGAAACTTCACCTATGTCACCGACTTTGTAATTGTAGAAGATATCCGCCCAATAGTCGATGCATCCTTAACTCAAGTGGTTTTTGGAAAACCATTTGTTGAGGTCTCTAGAATGACTTATGAACCTTCCTTAGGGATAGTTAGATTTAAGGATGAGACCGATGAAGTAAACTACCAAATGCCATATAAGATAGAACAATTCCAACACTTGTCAAATGTTGAGAAGGAGCTCAAGCAAGCGGTCTACTATAGGAATGATGAGGATATAAATAAAGGAGTAGACTATGTTATGGAAAGGATATTCGGTTTCTACAAGGATTGTTTGAAATTAGGACCGGAATATAAAACCGGGAATGAAAATGGCCTAGGAACCGTGACCAATGATGGAGTCACGTAATGTACGTGACTTTGAGTCTAGCTACAAGACTCGTTAATAAAGAAAAGCGCTTCTTGGGAGGCAACCCAAGCTTTATTTGCTTTATTTATTTATTTGCCTTGTGTGTTTGTTTATTTGCTTGTTTGATTTTATTTTCCGTATGTGTGTTTAATTTTTATTCTTATTGATTCATGTTCAAAAGTAATTTGTGAAAATGCTTTATTTTGTTTTTAACTTCGTCTTAACTACATATAAAGGTATTTTGCAAAAGATAAGTGTAAGGGAAATCCAAATTTGTTTATTAGAACACAAATGAACATGAATCGTAATAATATTAAATTAACATACATATTAGTATTTGTTTGAGTCAAATGCTTGTATCGAGTCATAATGATGTTTTGCAGGATTTCCAGGAAGTAAGGTAAAGGTTTTTCCAGAAATTTTCCGGAAACTTAAAATGAGAATTTTTGTCAGGTCATTTCTGACGGCGTCAGGGTTTATAACCTGACGGCGTCAGATTTAATTTTCAGAAATTTTTGAAAGTTCTGTTTTCATAAAAAGTTTTTATTAAAATCTCCAACTTATAATCTCCAGGAATCTGCAAAATTATCATTCCACAAGCATTATATCCTTATATATAGATTTATCCCGCCGATGTTATGCAGGTTTTCGTGTTTGTTTTCTCAGGTTTAACAGGTTATTTTGGACAAGGAAATGTTTTGAATCAAGCTTATGGCGATGCATTAGTCATGGAGCTTCAACATTACCTTGGAAGAAGATCTAACCGTGTAACTTCATTATCCACCGAGCGAATCAGGGGAGTATTTGATTTCATTATTTTACTTTATGCTTTTACATCTTGTTATTTGAACATTGGGGACAATGTTCATCTTAAGTGTAAGGGGGGGTAAAAGTACGATTTTAGAGAATACAATTGCGCTTGATTTTTGTTTGTTTAATAGTAGATGTGTAATAAAACTGAGATAAATACCTGTTAGGGCAATTTTAGTGCCAAATTTAAAATTTTTTACAACATTTAGGAGTGAAACTTTGATCTTAATAAGCGTCTCACGGATAGGAGTTATATGACTAGCACAAAAACCGTACCACTAAAAAATTTTACACCCCAAATATGTGAGGTTCGCCCCTAGAATTGGTAGGAAAAGCATTTATGCTATGATGTGTGTACCGGTAGCACTTAGATTCTAGAACTTGCGTTAGGACCATTCCGAGGCCACAAGTGAGACTACATTCGTGTAGTTAGATTTACTACATGATAAGAGGCATTAGGATTAACCCATTGTTTTACACCTGTGTTTTTGTTATAATTACGTTGGCTACATTGGTCAAGTAATTCTCCCACACCCTTTGCGTTGTACTCATTTTTAGTACACGATACCCCTAGTGCACCCCTCAGAGCCTATCTTTTCGTTTCGACCTTTAAGCATTTTACTTAAAGGAAGAACTTGTTACACCCCACTAAAATGTACACCCAAATCGCCTTAGCCTACCTTGTATGCACTCATTTTCAGTGCATTATTGTTACAACATTTGTTTAAACCCCAAGTTAATTATTTAGTTGATTACATGGTTGCTAAGTCGAGTCATATCCTTGTACATATTGTTTTGGGACGATTGGGACTCATGGGTAAAGTACTAGTGTAATGGAGTAATGGGGAAGAACATCATTTATTACCCCCATATGTGCTAAATGTTTTAAAAGTACTCCAAGTTTTTCAATTATCTTAATTCGAGTCATTAGATTAGTATTTGTAAAGTTATGTAAAAGTTCAAGTGTAAGGGGGATGCAATGCCCCTACGATGTATTATTTTGGATGGTAGGGCAAAAGTGTATGCAAAAAAAAAAAAAAAAAAAAAAAAAAAAAAAAAAAAAAAAAATTGAAAAAATCAAGAAAAATACAAAAAATGAGAAAATGAAAAATAGAAAAAACATACGGACTACCATCCCGTTTCATTTTATGTTTATTTTATGTTTTTGTTATTTTGTTATTTCGTTTCTAGCTTAAGATCGAGTCTAGTCTTGGCTTAGCAACATTGTATAGTACATGTAATTAATCAAGATCTTTAACTCGCCACCAGTAAAATATCCCTTATCCAACAAAACCGTGTTTTCCTTTTCCCTACACCTAACGTTATAACCCATGTAAAAGCCCTCTTTGATAGTTTATCTTTGGTGCTTACGCCTAGTGGAGGAGGTTTTCGATCCTTTCCCAAGCCTATGGTAATCTATTTGCTATGACAGGTAGTGAGAGATATTATCCGTTTTCATTTATGAGATTTATTTTGATGACACTTGAGAGATGTGAGTATCTAAACACTACTTGTGAGGTGCTAGTATGTAATCTCCGTGCTTATTATGATTGAAGTGGAACGAATATTTGTTGTAATTACTTTTATGTTAGCATTAAATGACCCCTAACTTGTATTTTGATTAGAATAAAAGCGCATTTGCTTGAGGACAAGCAAATCTCAAGTGTAAGGGTATTTGATGAAGCGAAAAGTGTACCGCTTTTAAGGGGTCATTTAAGCCCTAAATCGTATTTATTTGATCAAATATTGCCCTAAATCGTTCCTTTTGTCATTTTAGTTACTTTTGAGAAGAAATCTGGAAAAGGAAGCATTTTGGACATTTTTGGAGCATAAAAGTGAAGAAAACGACAAAGTCTCAAAAATCGGCTAAAAGTTACCTTTGACGGCGTCAGGATTAACCCCAGACGGCGTCATGGCTTGGCAAGAAAAGGTGGATGTGAAATTTACTCATGATAAGCCAGTGAAAATTGCATGTGAATTCTGACGGCGTCACGCTTTAACCTGATCAAGGGCGTCACGGCTTAATTCAAAGAGGGACGGCGTCACGTTCAAGGTCTGACGGCGTCAAGCCTTGATAAGCCAGAACGGATTTTGGAGAGCTAAAGAGGGACGGCGTCAAGAAGGTCATCCGGGAACCCTAAAAGCGGCGAGGTGACGGTGTCACACTCCATAACGTGACGCCGTCAGATGTAAAAATCTATATATAGTTTTGCAATTATTTGTCATTAGTGTGGAACTTAGTGTGGAATTTTTGAGAGAAAACCCTAAGACGATTTTAGCATCTTTTTCAAGGCTTTTTGCCTTGAGATCTTCCATGTTACATTAAAGATAAGTTATCAATTAATCATTCAATATGTCTATGTGTTGTTTGATTTTATCTTATTCTTGTCTTTTGATTAACATGTTAGGCTAGATTTATCTTGTGTTTGCTTAGATCTAATGAAACCTAGCTATTGATTATTGGTTATTAGTGTGTTATTAGTTGTATTGGATGATTGTTTATCTATGTTAGGCTTAAGAAAACTGGCTAACTTCCTATTCGGTAACTTGCTTGAACGTCTTAAGAAACATGAACCAAATGCGTACTAAAGGTTTTTATGGTTGTATTTAATGCATGAGCGAATTCTAGTGATCCCATGTTAGGAGCTTCCTAGCCGGCTCGACATAGGAGTGAAGTAGGAGTTCATAGAGTTGGGGAAGTACGTACGCCACCCCACGATTGGTATTAAGGAATACACCCGTCATCCACGCAACTAATACACACTAATCAACCGGTAAAAGATAGTTAGGGAGTAAGGAAATCTAAGTAAACACATTTCTCTACACATAAGTTTTCACCACATTTTATTTTCAGTTATTTTATTTTATTTGCATTCGTAGTAATTTGGGTTAGTTGACTAGCAACTAATTCCGCCCACTCCTTCAAACCCGAGATTTTAATTGCTTTCATAAAAATTATAAAAACAAAAAAAGAATCTTCCTCAACCCTTAGACCTATTAGAGTAATCTTTCACACCTAACGAACACTATTCCCTGTGGAGAACGATCAATCCCCCGTACTTACCACTACACTATACTACATCGGTCAGGTACACTGCCTGGTGGGGTTGTAAGCCTCTTGAGATCCCTTGAGAGGTAAAACCTGTTGTAAGGTCGCAAAACCACGCATCAAGTTTTTGGCGCCGCTGCCGGGGAATAGTTATTGTTTAGGTTGAATTTTTATTTCTATTAGGTCTACTCACTAGATTCCTTTCTAGTGAGATTTTTATTTTCTTTTTCTAGATTTTCTTTAGTCTATCTATTTTCTTCGTGTCTTTGTTCGTAACCATTACCATCCGACATCATGGAAGGTGGTAATATCCTTAACCCCAACAACCCACCACCACAACAACCACCACCACCTCCTAGAGCCCGTACTTTAGGAGAGTATTCCCGTCCTAGCCACCATGGCTATCGAAACACCATTGAGCTCACTCAAGGAGCCAATATCACACCCTTGCGATCCGACACCATCCGGTTGGTGCAAAGCGGATGCGCATTCCATGGACTTCGTTCTGAAGATCCTAATCAACATCTCAAGGACTTTCTCAAAATCGTGACATTCTGAATCCTTTCCATATTGAGAAAGAGATTTCTTTGCAAAGGTCTCTAAATGCTCATGTTTCCAGAGTCGCAAGAAAGAAAGGCGTGAAAGGGAAGGCCATTCTGTGCGGCATAGGCGCTGCGTATCAGCCTAGATCTGATGGTGTGCCTGTCTCCGTGGCCACTGTTTCCTTTGATGACGCAGAGTTATTGAAGCGGCTTGAGGATGCGAAGGAAGCGGCTTTGAGTGGGGGCTCCAGCCAGCTAAGGCGTACATATAGCATTTAGCTTTTTTGTACAAGTCTTTTTGTAGGAACGTATTTCTATGTGTAGAAATTTTGCTTTTGTACTTAGTGTTTTTACAACTTCCAAATACTTATGCTTTTGAACTCGTAGTTCTTATATGACGGATGTATCCTTGCGTGAAGATATTCTTAAGTGTCTAAGCGTACTTAGAAAATTAGCATCATCATTATGTATGAATTTTCTTAAGTAAGGACCGTAGTTGTGTATTAAATTTTTCCAACTTAATGAAAAGAAGGGAATCATAGTCGTCTATGTATTTTTGTAAGTTTACTTGTCGTATTTTACTGTAAGGAATCAAGAGTCTTGATTTCCTGAGTTGTTAAACGCGCACAGTGTGCCCTAGTGCGCATCCGTCGTGGGTTGCGTACGGAACTTGCGCCAACGTCTTGAGCGCAAGGTGTTTAACAAGGATTCGTGATCCAAAGTTGATGGGTTTGCAACCCTCTTACTCAACGAGTTGTTTATTAGGTTTACTCATCCTTTCTGCCATCGTGGGTCTTAGTGTGTGCATGCACGCCATGTAGGCAAGATTATAACAATATTGAAACACGATAATGAAAGATGCAAACAATAGAGTTAAATGTATTATGGAGTTAGCTAGAAACCATAACGTTTTATTAATACTTGCAAGTTTTAAAAGAGAATACTTATCTAGATAATACTTAAAAGATAAAATTACATGGATCTTTATTGGGGGCACTTTCTAAAGTGCGTGTGTGTCCATGTTGGGCCGTAGCCTGCTTTAAAGATAGCACCGTTTAAGGTTGCGGACGTTCCACGTTCGCTGTAGCTCGTGTCCGTCCTTGTCGCGTAGCTTGTACGCTCCATTGCCAAGTGCTTCTATGACCTCGTAAGGTCCTTCCCACTTTGGTCCTAGCTTACCAGTGTCTTCTGCACGGCTTGAGTCGTTTTCGCGGTATACGAAGTCACCTGGTCTGAATGAAGTGCTGCGTACTTTGGCATCATAGTATCCTTTCATTCTTGACTTGGCTTTCTCTTCACGTATTGCTGCGCGTTCACGTCGCTCTTCCAATAGATCTAAGTCTATGCGCCGCTCATCATCATTGGTTGCCGCGTTAACTTCCGCAGTACGGATGGTTGGCATTCCAATTTCAGCTGGTATTACAGCTTCTGTCCCATAAACCAAAGAGAAGGGAGTGTCCCCGTTGCTAACCTTGATGGTTGTTCGGTGCGCCCAGAGAACATGTGATAGTTCTTCTACCCATCTTCCTTTGTGTTTGTCCAGGCGCGCTTTGATTCCTTCACCTAGGCTTCTATTTGCGCGTTCAACCAGACCATTGGTTTGTGGATGAGTTACTGATGCAAAGTGTTGCGTGATGTTCAGCTGTTCGCACCAATCTTTGAACGGGTTATCACGGAATTGTTTTCCGTTATCTGAGATAATTTCACCAGGTAATCCAAAGCGACATACTATGTTGTCCCACACGAATCGTTTTATCTGGTTACCTGTTATGGTCGCTACTGCCTTTGCTTCGATCCACTTAGTAAAGTAGTCTATTGCCACAATAAGGAATTTCAGTCCACCTGCGGCAATAGGGAAAGGTCCAGCGATGTCGATACCCCATTTGTAGAATGGCCATGGCGATGTAATAGGCGTTAGTTCATGCTGTGGTCGGCGCGGAATGGGTCTGTGAACTTGGCAATCACTGCACTTCCGTACCAAATCTCGCGCGTCACGGTGCATAGTTGGCCAATAGTATCCAGACCTTAGGGCGCGCGCTACAATGGACCGTGGTCCTGAATGCATGCTGCATGAGCCTGCGTGGATTTCTCGAAGTACATAGTCTGCCTGGAGAGGTCCAACGCACCTAAGCCATGGTTGTAGGAATGAGCGTCTATATAAGACGTCATCTCTAAGCTCGAATCACTGCGCTGTGCGCCGGATTCTTCGAGCTTCGTTCTGTTCTTGGGGGAGTATGCCCTTGCTAATGAAGTCGATGATGGGTGTCATCCATGTAGGATTTTCCTCTTCTATCACCGTGGATATTTCCATCTCCACGATTGACTTGTTTTTCAAGGTTTCCACCAAAACTTGTTTTGATAAATGGGCAAAACTGGTGGATGCAATCTTGCTAAGCGCATCTGCTTTCCTGTTTTCGCCCCTGGGAACCTGCTTAATGGTAAACCTATCGAAGTTCTGGATCAGAGATTTGGTTTTTTCGAGGTATTGGATCATGTGTTCCTCCTTTGCTACATATTCGCCTAACACGTGGTGAGCAACTAGCCATGAATCGACGTTCGCTTCTAGGTTGCGTGCACCCATTTGAGCTGCGATGCGTAACCCAGCCAGGAGTGCTTCGTATTCTGCCTCGTTGTTCGTGGCTGTGAATTCAAAACGCAGTGCGTAGGTGAATTCATCTCCTTCTGGGTTAGTGAGGATAAGACCACCTCCTGATCCGTCTATGCATGAGGATCCATCGGTGAATAGAATCCATGGTTCTTGAGGTTCCCCCTTGCTTGTCGCAGGTGTAGTGTCAGTATCTGGCTTCTCAATGATGAAGTCGGCCAATATCTGCCCTTTGATTGCAGTGCGCGGTCTGTATGATATGTTATGCTCACCCAGTAACACACTCCATTTTTGTAGGCGTCCCGATGCGTCGGGTCTCGAGATGACTTGTTTGATGGGTTGGTCTGTGATAACAGCTATTGGGTGCGCCTGGAAATACCTGCGCAGTCTTTTTGCTGCAAACACTAAGGCTAGGACCAACTTCTTCATTGCAGTGTAGTTAATCTCTGTCTTCTTGAGCGCCTTACTAACAAAATAGATGGGTGTTTGGACGGAGTTCCTGTCTGTCAGTAGCACCGCGCTGACTGCTCCCTGAGTCGCAGATAGGTACATGATCAGCTCTTCCCCTGGTCGGGGCGCGACAAGCTTTGGGAGCGCTGCTATGTGTTGTTTGAGCTGTTGGAAGGCCTCTTCTGCTTCCGCGGTCCATCTGAAGTCTCCCTTTTTTGTGCACTTCTTGAGTGTTTTGAATAGGGGAAGTGACTTGTCCGCTAATTTGGATAAGAATCGGTTCAGTCCGGCTAGCTTGCCGTTTAGGGACTGAACCTCCTTTAGTGTGCGCGGTGAAGGGAGGTCAATGACTGCTTGGGTCTTCTCTGGGCAAGGCTTGATCCCATCGGGTTCTATCAAATACCCGAGAAACATGCCCTCTGTAGCACCAAATGTACACTTTTTGGGGTTCAATTTCATGTTGATTCTCCTCAGTGTTTTGAACGTTTCCTCCATGTCGCGCACTAGCTCTTCCTCTGTATAGCTTTTGATGACGAGGTCATCGACATATACTTCCAAGTTGCGGCCTACTTGTTTCTCGAACGCAGTGTCTACCAATCGTTGGTATGTTGCTCCTGCATTCTTTAGGCCAAAGGGCATCTTTGTATAGCAGTAGACCCCTTGACTTGTGTGGAAGGCCGTTTTTTCTTCGTCTTCCTCCGCCATTTGAATTTGGTGGTATCCCTTGTATGCGTCCAGGAAGCATTTGAAGGGATATCCACACAGAGATTCGATCTTCCAGTCTATCTCCGGTAGCGGGTAGCAGTCCTGTGGACATGCTTTGTTGAGGTTTGTAAAGTCTACGCACATTCTCCAACTGCCATCGCTCTTCTTTACCATTACTGGGTTAGAGAGTCAGTCATGGTAGTAGACTTCGCGCATGATGCCTGCGTCTACTAGTTTATGTACTTCTTCCAGGATGGCCTTTGCGCGGTCTGGAGCTTGTCCGCGCTTTTTCTGTCGTATTGGAGGATATCCTTGTCGGATTTGCAGCTTGTGTTCCGTGATGGAGCGTGGTACTCCTGTCATATGCTTTGGTTCCCATGCAAAAATATCTAAGTTATTTTGCAGGAGTGCGCATATAGCTGATTTGCCTTTGTCAGACAGAGACCCGCCAATAGATACCTGTTGATCCGGGTAGTCAGGGTGGATGACGACCTTTAGGTTTGGGATTTTGATTGCGCGCTGTTCTGGAACATCGCCTACGTCATTTGTCACTGCGTTGCATTCTTTGGGTGGTATGGTGGTATTGTAGAGAGTGACAATACCTCCTTCCACTGGGAACTTGAGCATCCCATGCGCTGTGGATGGCACGGCGCGGATGGATGATATTCCAGGTCTCCCAATGATGCCGTTATACGGAGAGGGGGATCTGATTACCATGAAGTTCATCCAGGTGACTGTAGAGTGTGGTTTGTCACCAATTTCTACAAGTAGACGTAATTGTCCCATGGGCCATATCTTCTCCCCTGTGAAGCCAGTGAGCGACGTTGTGGCTGGGATCAACTGACTCTGTATCTCAGGTCGCAGCTTCTTGAAACAGTGTTCATATATAATATCAGCGGACGCGCCTCCATCTATATACATGCGACGGATGTCGTGACCCCCCGTATGTATTTCAATGGTAAGTGGATCCACTACCGCGTTGTTCGCAGTCAGGGGGGGAAAAGAAATTTCGTTTCCCTTAGAGAACCTTTGACTGACTTTCTGTCTTGTCGCGCGCTGCCATGGCTGTATCATGTAGATGATATCCGCCTTTTCTTTTGATGTCTCTTTCTTGGCCCCTGGTTTTGGTTTGTCTTTCCCTTCTCTGATGTTTTTTACGAGGTGGTCCATCTTTCCTTCCTTTACCAATTTGTCAATCAATTGGCGCAGTTGGACGCACTCGTTGGTTGTGTGGCCTTTCTGTCCATGGTATTCGCAGTAACCATTCCCTGTGCGCCGATCCTCTGGGGTGCGCATTGGTGGTGGTTTCGGGAAGTTCGCCCCTTCTGTCGCGAATATCTCCTTTGGAGTTTTTGTTAATGGGGTGTACTTGTCGTTTCCCCTTCCACCGCCTTGAGTGCGATAACTCTTATTACGATTGCCACTCTGGTCATTGGATTGTCTCCTTGACTCGTCTTGTGGCCTATGGTTCGAGTAGCCTTTCTTGCTATCTGCGGCGGCTGCTTCTCCTTGGACGAAAGACCTCGTGCGCTTCATGAGTTCGTCAAAAGTTAGGGGAACCTTATCGTTTAACTTTTTTATCAGATCTGGGTTATTGATTGCATTCATAAAACCCGATATTTTTAGTATCTCTGGACACGCTTTGACTTGCATACATTCGTCCTTAAAGCGTTCCATGAAAGCGCTTGTAGATTCCCCGTGTCGCTGTTTAACTCTAGCGAGTTCAACAGGGTTTTTGGCGCACTTCTTTCTTTGAGTAAAGTTTAAGCGAAACGCCCTTCGCAACTCCTCAAATCCACCGATGCTTCTACGTGGAAGCTTGCTAAACCAGTTGCGCGCATTCCCTACCAGTGTAGAGTTGAACATATGGCACCACACAGGTTGTGGCCAATTTTCGATAGTAGCTGCTGATTCGAAAATTTTTAGGTGGTCATCAGGATCACCTGTCCCATCATATGTTTTTACATTAGCAGGCATGCGCCTTTTCTTATTCTCCGAAAAGTCGCTGATGCGCCTAGTAAACGCATCAACCTTTTGGCGACGCCAGGGGAGAGACATGTCTTCATCTTCCTGGTCGCGATATTTCCCTCTTGATTTCCAGTGTCCAGTTTCTTTATCCTCGTTGTCCGAGGAATCACTTGAAGATGAGCGAACTCTTTTGTGACGCTTGCGTCGACTATCATCAGAGTCTGAGCTTGCTCCTCTGCGGCGCTTGCGCCGACTATCCTCAGAATCAGAGCTTGAGGGGCTTTCACTTGGGGAGCATCGTCGCCCAAGCCTATCTTGGATCCTGCGACTGCCAAGCCTAGCGTGGACATTGGCGCGCCGTTCCCCCCCTTCAGTCTCCTGCAGGTGTTGAAGATCGGCTGCTTCATCATCCATAACCCTCCTTCCAATCCTGGTAAACATTGGTTGTTTGCGTCTATCCTTCTCGCGTCTTTCCTTTCGGTAGCGCGGTGGGGACGCCTCATGCTCAGGGTCAAAGTTGAGTCTGCCGTGCAGACTTTGGCTTGACCTCTTCTTTGCCTCCTCTCGCATGAGCGCAGCCAAGGCTTCGTAGTTTTGAGATACAAAGTCGCTTGGCGCCAATTCGGAAGTGACTCCTTCTAGTGCGATGGAGTCTGTTTCCAAGACAAGATCCTTGTTTCGGATAGGCGCATTGGGAGGCTCAGTGAAGTTCACTTCTGGCATGGGAAGAGGAGTGCGCTCCAGTTCTATCGCGCTAGTACTTGTTGTAATAGCGGGGGTAGTCTTGGTAAGTGATTCCACTGTAGGAAAGACCAGATCTGAGTACGCTCCTAAGCTTCCAGGCGTGCTGGTTGTCCCAGAGGCCTGCTTAGAGGCCGCGTCAGTTTGATGCTTCTTCCCTAGTGAGTCATCATGCGCTTTCTTCCCATGCGGACTCTTGTGACTTCCGTGTTTCGTCATTCTAGTTCTTGGTAAATTTCTTAGTGTAGGGTCCCACGGATGGCGCCACTTGTTGATACAAAAGTTGGGCGTTCCTTGTTAAGACTCCTATTCTCGTACCAATTAGATCTTAATGCTTGATGGAACCTGCGCACTAAGAAAAAGAGCAAACACCGTTAGGCTTATCGAGGGATTGTCTCCCCCGATTATCCTCCGGCGTGAGAGTAAGTAATCGAAGTTTAGGGTTTAGTGAAGAGTTAGGGTTTTTAGTAGATCGTACCTTTACTGAGGGCTTGGGTTCCCTTTATATACATATGAAACCCTAGTAGGTTTCGTGTTCCCTACTCCTCGTCCTGTTCGCCGATATCGGATATTTGGTATATATCCCCTTTATTTAGGAGATACTCAATATCCCATCCGGAAATAACTTTGGGCTTGGGCCTCGTAGGTCCAATCCGCATAACTGGTAGTCCAGTTATCGCCATGGCGCCCCACACGTAGTGGGCTTAAGTATTAGTATTGTTTACTAATCGGGTCCGTGACCCGGGTGTAGACTATACGTCATCAATTCCCCTAGAGAACGATCAATCCCCCGGTACTTGCCACTACACTATACTACATCGGTCAGGTACACTGCCTGGTGGGGATTGCAAGCCTCTTGAGATCCCTCGAGAGGTAAAACCTGTTGTAAGGTCGCAAAACCACGCATCACTCCCTCAACTTCAGTGATCGAACCAACTCTTGCTCTCACTATGGGTCAAGCAACAGTTGAGGGGGAGAAAGTCACTGATGACGAACCTCCACAACCTGAACAAGAACAACCTCCGTCTCACACTGAGGGGGAGAATCCTGAAGCCACCTCATCTTCATCCCACCAAGACAAAGGCAAGGGCATTCTCACAACCATTGAGCCTGAGCCCGCAATCTTGGTACCTGCCTCCAAGGAAAGAAGGCCAGACCCTGATGAACCAGTCAGGGTTCCTTATGAAATCAATGGGGTGATGGAACTTCTCACTGAAAAGGAAATTCAGGATCATATAGAGAAAGAGGAGGCAGTAAAGAAAGCTGCTGAAGATGAAAGGCAGAACAAGCTTGCTCTCATTCAGGTTGCAAGAGAAGAGGCTGAGAAGATTGGGATTGAGGCAAAAGACCTTGCTAAAAGGGAAGGTGGGAAGAGCTTTGTGGAAGCTCAGAATGCTGAAATGACTGCCCTCAGGCAGAGAAGGGAAGAAAGAATGAAAAGGACTGAAGAGATTAGGTAGAACAGGATTGCAAGATATCAGTGGGTCATGACAAACAGGTTAAAGCCAGAACCAATCACTGATGTCAAGATTCATAAAAACTCCAAGCCTGCAATTCTAACTGTCTACAGAAGTAATGACAAGAGAGTCTTTGAGGTTCATGACCCTTTCAGATTCGCAGACTTTGGAATCTCAGAACTGGATGAACTGGGTCCACTAATTGAGAAGAAGCAAAATGTTGTTGTGCCAAACCTGATGAAATCCCTCAATCTGAGGTATAAAAAGTTGGCTGTAACACCTCAGGAACTTGGCATTCCCTCTCTTCTTCCTGCTTCAGCCGAACAGCCTGCCCCTTCTCAGTCTTCTTCAAGAAAAAGAAAGAAGGTTGAAGCAGAGCCTGAGATCAAGGTCCCTGATCTGGACTGCAACAGAGCTCTCCCTGAAGGTGTTCCATTCAGGAGGAATGTGGTCATCGAACAACCTGAAAGAGTGTTGTTCTTCACTGATGAGTTTGGAGACCCAACCTTCCAGAGGTGGAATGATATTGATCTATCAGGGATCAAGGCAATGATGGGTTTCCTCATGATGGCCTCTCTAATCAAGAGTCCTGAGAATGTGAGGTTTTGTCAAGATCTGAAAAGAAAAATCCGAGAGCACCTTGACCAACATGAGCTGCAGTCAAAGAAGCCTAAGCTTGAAGCCCTTGGTATTAAGTTGAACTGATGAATTTGCCTGGATACCACCACTACCTTTTTGTACTTAGTTTTGATAGGACTTGTAATGATATTAATAAGATGATGTTTTTATTATTTCAGTGTCCTTATTTACATTCTAGTACATTCAGTATGAGTAGAAGTCATTAGCTCACTCATTACTGATCAAAACACTTAGGAATAATTTATATCCAAATAGGGGGAGATTGTTGGGTCCATCAGTACCCAAGAATACTTAAAACAAGATTTGGACATAAATTAACTAAGTGTAAATTAAACCGAGAATAATTCAAGTAACTGAGTGAACAGTCTCTCAGTGAGTCATCTTCAGGATGCTTAAGGCGAATTCAAGAAGAAGGATTCACTACTCAGGAAGGCGATACTCCCTGAATAGGACTTAAGCCAAAGAAGAAGATGATGGTTCAGTGAGTGTTGGACAAGAACTCACTGAACCCCAGTCTCCTCAACAACATTAAGTGATTGAAGACTGAAGAACTCAACGCCTGAAAGAAAGGCGGGAAGATCTGGGAAGAGTTTAAGATAAGATCAAATCTTATCTTGTCAGGAAGAAACTTTCCCTAAAACGGCTAAAAGTCATGGAGTGTCAGACCAACCACTCCTAAAGACTTTATAGTCCATTCCCATTGGTTCTTGGAAATGACAATTACTGTTGTAATTGTCAGACACGCTTGCTTCAACAAGTTGTAGTTTTTTAATCACTTTTACTCTTTTATACTTGTGTATAAATAGGTTCAAAAAGGAGAGAAGTTGTGTGTGTTTTGTACATTGAAAGCTTAGACTTTTACAAAGCAACTTCTCTCCTACAAAGAGTAACCAGTCCCTGAGATAGCTCAGTGAGGCATATTGTTACCACTCAAAGCAAAGCTTGAGTTTAGATAGGAGACACCACCATACCTTGTCTGTTCAATCCCAAGTGTTTGTTCCGCAAAACACTTGGGTAATAGATTCTTTGATTCATTTCTAATAAGAATTTAAATGTTGAAAAATACTTGTGTGTTTTTACTTTTACGTTTTCATTAATATGTTAGAATTAATCATAACATTGTATTAGTCATAAACACGAATAGATTAACTTTCTAGTTAACTCTAAGCGTGTTAAGGGAACAACATAACCAATGTTACAAGACCTAACAACTACAACTCTTGTATCTTCTTGGATACATTGAGTTCTTCTCTTGCAAATGAAGAGGAATGATAACACTTTGTATCTACTTGGATACTTTGTGTTCTTCTCTTGCTAATCAAGAGGGATGACAACACTTTGTATCTACTTGGATACTTTGTGTTCTTCTCTTGCTAATCAAGAGGGATGACAACACTTTGTATCTACTTGGATACTTTGTGTTCTTCTCTTGCTAATCAAGAGGAATGAAGATGATCACTTGAATGGAGGATTGGATCATTCTTAAACAAACTAAGACTTTCCAAATGATCAAAGAAAGTCATCTAAGTGAGGAGGGATTAGACCAGAGAAAAGTGACTGGAAAAATCAAGTTGGAAGTGTGAAATGGTCCACTATTTATAGGCAAGAAAAATCTGAACGTTACAGAAAATTTTGTACGGACGGCTCCACTAAATGTCCCACGGCTCCACTAAATTTAGTGGAACCGTGGAGCCGTCCCAGACAAGGACGCTCCAAATTTTGTCTTTTCTGATGAAAACTTATTTGGGGAAGGTTGGAGATGATTTTGGGGGGGAAAATAGCTGTTGGGATTTTTAAACTTATTTTTCAAAATAAAACATTTCTTTTTAATTTAAAAATAATTTGTAAAATATATTTTTGAAAAAATGTTTTGTCACATTAAAAATGTGAAGTTTAGAAAAATATAATCCTTTGATAATTTGTCAAGTAGTAGATTTGTTTGTCCATACCTTGAGTGATTTATGTCGGGATGGAAATCTACGACTTCGTTGAAGCATACTTGAGACGTCGGGAGGTGTTGATGTAAGTATGCATTGATGATTTGTGTTTACAAGTAACTTGCACATTTTACGTTATGTATTACAAGTTACATGTTTGTCATTATTAAAACCGAAGAGACCGTTTAGTTTAAATATCGTAATATTTGCACTAACACAAGTTATGTATAGTACATATATTAGTTTTCCCTTATCAAGTCTCAACCACTTATTAGAAAATTGATAAGGGTTAATTCTACAGATAGGTAACGAACTTTCAAAAATTTCCAATGTTAGGTAATTTACTCTCAAAAATACTATGTTAGGTAATGAAACTTTAATCTTTGTTCAATGTTAGGTAATATGGGCTATCATTGCAACTTGTAACCGGTTACCATTGTACCAAACTTTTTAAAATTTCCAATGTTAGGTAACGAACTTTCTAAAATAAGCAAGTTCGTCCGTTAATCTTACGTTTTTTCCGTTTTCATATGTTTTTGTCCGTTTTTTCTTACGTTTTTTTTCCGTTTTTGTCCATTTTTATCCGTTTTTGTCCGTTTTTCTTATGTTTTTGTCCGTTTTTTCTTACGTTTTTTACGTTTTCGTCCGTTATTCTTACGTTTTCATACGTTTTTGTCCGTTTTTCTTACGTTTTTTCCGTTTTTGGTCCGTTTTTATCCGTTTTTGTCCGTTTTTCTTACGTTTTTGTCCGTTTTTCTTACGTTTATTTACGTTTTCGTCCGTTATTCTTACGTTTTTGTCCGTTTTTGTCCGAATTTTTATAAAATATTAAAAGTTCAAAATTTTTGTCCGAATTTTTTTTGTCCGAATTTTGAATTTTTGTCAAAAATATTAAAAGTTAAAAAAAGTCAGACAAAAATTTTGAATTTTTTTATTTTTTTTATTTTTTTTTTAAATTCGGACAAAAAAGAAAAAAAATGGGACAAAAATTTTGAACTTTTTTTTTTTTTTTTTTTTTTTTTTAAATTTTTCGGAATAAATAAAAAATTCGGACAAAAATTTCGAAATAAATAAAAAATTCGGACAAAAACGGAAAAAAAACGTAAGAAAAACGGATAAAACGGACAAAAACGTAAGAATAACAGACGAAAACGTAAGAAAAATGGACAAAAATGTAAAAAAATGGACAAAAACGGAAAAAAAACGGACAAAAACGTAAGAATAACGGACGAAAACGTAAAAAACGGACAAAAACGTAAGAAAAACGAAAAAAAAAACGTAAGAAAAACGGACAAAAACGTATGAAAACGAAAAAAAAAACGGAAAAAACATTAGAAAAACGGACAAAAACGTAAGAATAACGGACGAAAACGTAAAAAAAGGGACAAAAACGTAAGAAAAACGGACCAAAAACGTAAGAAAAACGGACAAAAACGTATGAAAACGGAAAAACGTAAGAATAACGGACGAAAACGTAAAAAACGTAAGAAAAACGGACAAAAACGTAAGAAAAACGGATAAAAACGGACAAAACCGTAAGAAAAACGGACAAAAACATATGAAAACGGAAAAAACGTAAGAAAAACAGAAAAAAAATGTAAGAAAAACGGATAAAAACGGACCAAAACGGAAAAAACGTAAGAAAAACGGACGAAAACGTAAAAACCAGAAGAAAAACGGACTCAAGGACCATTTGTGTAAGCCTTGCGCAACACAAGGACCATTTGTGTTAAAAACTGAAAAGGAATATAATAATAATAATAAATATGACGTCACATGTGGGCCCCATAAGCATAGCCGGTAATATTACCTAACTTTGAAGGTTGCACAAAGTTTGGTTACCTAACATAGTATTTTTGAGAGTAAATTACCTAACATTGAAAATTTTTGAAAGTTCGTTACCTATCTGTAGAATTAACCTAATTGATAATTAGGCTTACCTTCTAAATTGCAAACATTGCTGTGATTGGTTTTATTTCAAAAAAACTTTTATTGGCTTTTCTGATTATTTATGGTTTCAGCATTAGTGCTTGTTTAGATATTTACAGATTTAACTGTCCTTTTGCTTTATCTGCTCTCAAAATTTCTAGAATAGAATTCATGCAGCCACGCAGGTATAACTATTGTATCCTTGTTTTTAAGCATTTGATTTTACTATACAATATCTACGTAACGTATCCAATGTATGTGTATTGTTTTATTTACAAATTAAGCAGTACGTATACATATGTCGTTGTAGGTAGCATCTCGAACGAGGTGTGGTTACATGAAATTCATGCATATTTCACATATCATGTCCAAGTGAGGATGACTGTGGTAACGAGAGTTCAATATGGTCCAGAGGGAACTACGTTAGAGGGAACAAATGACTGTGGCAACGAGAGTTCAATATGGTCCGGAGGGAACTACGCTAGAGGGAACAAATAACTAGTGGGGATACTGGGTTTTTACAAGAAACTTTGTATTTGTTGCTTCTGAAAAAGAAACACTGGACAACATTTGTAATAGGTATTTAGGTTGGTTTCGATTATATTTCTTAATTTGTATCCACAGCTTATAGAATCAGTTTGCTCATATGTAAATATTTTATAAGAGTGTGAGATGGCTTTTGTGTCGTTTTCAAACCTTTTATAAGTGGGTTATGTAGTCTTGGTTAGTTTATTTTCGAAAATATAGTGTAGGGAACATAAATCGCATGGTCATAATTGACATTTTAATTATTATGTTTGCACATATCTACTATATATTATTCACACACGTAACTTCTTAATGAGTAATTTCTTTCGAAATCAACAATGGGAAAAGAAAACGTTCTTCAAGAAATACCAACAAAAACACCTGCTGCCAAGAAAAGGGTATCGTTAGCGGAAATATTGAATTGTAAGATCATGTTTCATACACTTATCTCTTATCATTATATACTTTCATTGCTTATCATCTTTTGTACACGTACCTAACACTCAACCATAAATGAAATATAAATGATCCATTAACTATAAGTACGAGACCGGTAATGGTTTCCCTCATTTGAGACCGACGACACCAACACCTTCTCGAACCATTCTACCAGGTGCCCTTTTCAATATAGTGCATATGTGTTTACTTTTTATATATCATCTTATGTTACTTAGCAAAAATAGAAATAAAAAATAAATACATGTCATGAACTACACAAGATAATATAGTATGTCATGAGTTACAAAGGTTTATGTTTCACCTTTTCGTAATGACCACTACCATCTTAATTTTTTGATCTTTTTGCTAATGCAAGGATCCTTGCCTTCACCGACAACTTCTTTTCAAACACCTCTGAGAAGAACATCATTTTCTTGCATTTTGAACGGTAATTTTACATTCATTTATTTAGTTCAAAGTTATTTAAAAACTTATTTAACATGCCTAGACACATTGTCATATATCTTTATAAGTTTTCGTTGTTAAACTTGTGTAGTTAATCGTGTACCTGCTAATGTCAACTCTGGAAGTCCGTTGGCTGCCTCGACTCCATCCTTTACACCGTTCCAAAAAAATTTACTCTCATAGTAAATAAACAACATTTCACATTATGTAGGATCGAGTACTTCGAGCTTGATTGAGCTTGGTATAAACAAGAACCTCTGTATACAATACAAGCGTTTATGCGGAAACTAAACAGCAAGTATTATAAAGAAGAAAACTCTAAACGAACAATGATCCTCTATGGATCAAACTATGAACTAAGAATTGTGTTCTTGAATATTGAAAAAAACGTTAAAGGTGTTAAAGGCGTACATAAACTCATAGACGGGTTTATCTTTTATACTAACAAGATCACCTAACCCTAACCCGTTCTACAAGTAAACGTGTGAAGAGATAAACAACAATCTCTTCTAAAAATAAATCTTAACAAACATTCTAAATATGCGGATAACAAATAACACTATCCGCAGGAACACTACTATCGGTAGAAACAAAATAACACTGTCGGCAGCAATGAGCTTTCAGCAGGAACCAAAGCTATCGGCAGGAACCAACTTTACACTATCGGCAGCAACAATGAAACTCTTATTTCCCAGAGATCCTAACAATCCTCCCCTAATCTTGAGGTTGACTAGGTTAACCTGCAAGATTCCAATGTGATAGAGCTTGTAACTCTCAGGCTTGAGGACTGCGACTTAGCAGCAACAATTTTAAGTAACCAGCAGCAACATCCATAACTTGCAAGATTCCAGCTTCTATAGCATCCAGCAGCAACTTCAATAGTTTAGCAGGAACAAGAAATCTTCTTCAAAACATGTATACTGGTCACCATTACTTTCACTTGAACTTGGCTGCTACTATGACAATATGTACATCAAATCACTTGAAGTTTCATACTGTTCTCATCACATCCAGGTGTGTTAACTCCTGTGAGAGGTGAATCATTGAAAATTAATGGATTTGATGTCTCTTTACCAATAGCCATCACTACTGGAGTAGCCAATGTTTAGGTGTGTTAGACCATGGTACATTGATAACCATCTGATTTATTAGCAAATCAGCAACTATAAACAGATTTGACTTGTCTTTACCTGTAGCCGTTTGCTCAGGACTAGTCAATTCTTAGGTTACAGCAAAACCTTGGTGAATTGAATACCAAATATGGATACCAAGTGTCTTTACCACAAACCATACTTTTGTGGACTAGCCAATCCTTTGGATCCCATAAGGGTTACATCCATGGTGAATTGAGAACCATTTTCAACTCTCAGAAATGAATCATGGGTGAGTTGAAATACCCTATAGCTTTGAGCAAGCTATTACAGCTATCAACGGATTTGATAATCACACCAGAGCCGTACCCTCATGGTGAGTCAACTCTTTCTTGTCTGCAAGACATGGTGAGTTGAGCACCATTTATTGTGCAGGTGTAAACACCAACACTGTACCTGCAAGGTGTTGCTCAAAACCACTTATTAGCACACAAAATATACAATTTTTTTTTTTTTTTTTTTTTTTTTTTTTTTTTTTTTTTTTTTTTTTTTTAAACTAAGAAACACACCAAAATAAAAGAAAATAAGAAAAGAAACAAAAGAAAGAAAGAAAATATACAACAACAACAAGAACAATCCTCCCCTTGAGCTTTATCCTCCCCTTAAGCTTTATTCTTCCCTTAAGCTTTATTCCTCCCCTTAAACTCAGCAACTAAGGATTGACCATCCCAATATGGACCACCAAATGTTTAAACCTTGGTCCATCAAAAGCCTTGGTCAGCAGATCAGCAACATTATCATCTGTGTGAATCTTAACCACCTGAATAAGATGCTTCTCATAAGCATCTCTTATGAAATGATGTCGAATCTCAATATGCTTTGTCCTCTGATGATAAACAGGATTCTTAACAATACACATAGTACTTTGATTATCAATAAAAATCTTAGTGTTCATGTAGTTGAACCCATAATCCAACAACTGATTTTGCATCCAAAGTACCTGTCCACAGCAACTAGCAGCAGCAACATACTCTGCCTCAGTAGAAGATGTAGCCACTATAGTTTGCTTTTTACATTGCCAAGAAACCAACCTCCTACCCAGAAACTGACAACCTCCTGTTGTAGACTTCCTATCAAAGTTAGCCCCAGCATAATTACTGTCACTATATGCCTCCAACACAACAGGAGAATCTTTAGGATACCAAAGTCCCATCTTTGGCTGTCCTCTTAAATACTTGAAGATTCTCTTAACTGCATTTAGGTTAGAAGTCAATGGTGTAACCTGATGTCTAGCACATGCACCAACAGCAAACATGATATCAGGTCTTGAAGCTGTCAAATACATGAGTGATCCAATCATGGACCTATAAAGATGAACATTAACAGCAGCATCAGGTTCATTATTGGACTTAGGCTTTGGACGTTCAAAAGGAGTTGTAGCAACCTTCACATTTTCCATATCAAATTTCTTAAGCATGTCATAAACATACTTCTCCTGGCAAATAAAGATTCCATCTGGTTTCTGCTTAACCTGAAGACCCAAAAAGAAAGTCATTTCACCCATAGCACTCATCTCAAATTCACTCTTCATCAATTCTTCAAACTCCCTGCACCAGGCTTCATTAGTGGAACCAAAGATGATATCATCTACATAAACTTGTACCAGGATGATATCTTTGAAGTTCTTTCTGATAAAAAGAGTTTTATCAATAGTCCCTCTTCTGTAACCATGTTTAAGCAAAAAGGCTGATAATCGTGCATACCAAGCCCTTGGTGCTTGATGAAGACCATAAAGTGCTTTAACCACTTTGTAAACCAAGTTAGGATTTTGAGGATCCACAAACCCCTGTGGTTGAGTAACATAAACCTCTTCCTCAATCCTTCCATACAAAAATGCACTCTTCACATCCATCTGATATACTACAAACCCCATAAAGGAAGCAAAAGCTAAAAACAACCGGATAGCTTCAACTCTTGCCACTGGTGCAAACACCTCATCATAATCAATCCCCTCTTCTTGTCTATGACCTTGAGCTACCAATCTAGCCTTATTTCGAACCACAATACCCCTAGCATCCCTTTTATTCTTTAGAATCCATTTAGTCCCAATAGCATGCTTACCTGCAGGTAAAGGCACTAACATCCATACTTTCTGATTCTGGAACTGCTGCATCTCCTCCTGCATAGCCTCAACCCAATCATCATTAGCAAGAGCCTGAGCTATGCTAGTTGGTTCAACTTGAGATAAGAAACAAGCATACAGACAATGTAAGTAATCAGTATGATTGTTCCTCAACTGATCCTGTATATAACTGAGAAAAGCAGATTCTCCAAACTTGGGTTGATGTAGCTTGCTTCTTGTCTGCACAGGGGAATTTATATCTCCAAGAATCAAAGACTGAGGATGAACTGTATTAATCCTCTTGGTAGCAATTGGATTAACTTCAATGGAGGATGCCTGATTAGTTATGGAGGGGTTGAAGTCATCATCATATGAAGAAGAAGTGAAAATTCCAGTTCTGGACTGATGATGAGGATCATTCAGCTTATCTTTTGAAGAAACTGAGTTTCCAAGATCAGAAGGGATTGGAAATCTTTCAGGGGAGTTAACAACACCCAGAGTGTCCACAGATGAAGAAGACACAGGAACATCAGCAGAAACCCTAGAAGGTTCGGCAGGAACAGATCCACTTTCAGCAGGAATGGGATCAGCAGGAACATGAATACCATCAGTTGAATTCAATTGTCTTCTAACTTCAGCTTCAGCCTTTCTCAGAATCTCCTCTGTCTCTTTAGAAAATCCAGAATCAAACATCTCAGCAGCTCTTTTGGCATTAAACTCCTGTCTTTGAAGCCTAGCAAGATCTTCTGCATAACTAGAATCACCTCCAGCCATATCAAAAGAATCCTTGAGCTTTGAACCTGAAATGTTGTTAGAGGGAAAAGAAGGAACAACTATAGGTCGTTCATCACTCTCTTCATCAGAATCATCATCTGAGGTACCTGCATTGTTAGTTTGAGAAACATTTGTACCAGCAGATAGATTTGATTTGAATCTAGTATAACCTAAGGTGTCAGATAGATAATCCAGATCAAAGTACCACTCTGGACCAGCACCCTGCAAATTAGGTTTATCTTCAAGATATCTTAAGTTGAGAGTCTCTTCTATTTTCTTAGAGGACAAATTATAAACCCTATAGGCTTTACCATGAGCAGAATATCCAACAATAAATCCTTCATCAGCCTTCCCATCAAACTTGCCTAGGTAATCACTAGTGTTCAAAATAGTGACATGACATCCAAAAGGCTTAAGGTAACTAATGTTTGGAACCTTCCCAGACAAAAGTTCATAAGGTGTTTTATTATGAGGACTAGTAATAGATACCCTATTCAACACATAACAAGCAGTGCAAACTGCTTCAGTCCAAAACATAGTAGGCATCCTAGATTCAGCTAACATAGTCCTAGCTGCTTCTATCAGGGTCCTATTTTTCCTTTCTGCAACCCCATTTTGTTGTGGAGTTCGAGCATTACTATAGTCCCTTTTTATCCCCTTAGTCCCACAGAGGTCAATAAGATTAGAGTTCTTAAATTCTGTGCCATTATCACACCTTATAGACTTAACCTTTTTACTTAGCTGATTTTCTATTAAGGCAATAAAATCCCTAAGCACTGGATAAGTTTCATCTTTAGTACCCAAAAAGAAAGTCCATGAAAACCTGCTAAAATCATCTGTAATCACCAGGCAGTAGTTCTTATGGTCAATACTTCTGATAGAGGTAGGACCAAAGAGATCCATATGAAGAAGCTGCAAAGGCTCAGAGATGTTGCTCACAGCAGTTATGGCCTTGTATGATGCTTTGTGCTGCTTTCCTTTGTTGCAGGCAACACAATCATGCTCATTTGAGAAGATCTTCATAGGAAGCCCTTTCACCAACCCATTCTTAGCCAACTTGTTAATGGTCTTGAAATTCACATGTGCCATTCTTCTGTGCCATTTCTTAGACTCATCCACAGAAGCTTTTGCAACCAAACAAGCAAGAGATCCCTCAGGCTGAACATCACTAAGATTGAAGCTATAAAGATTGTAAGTCCTAGGAACTTTAAGTTCAACCTGACTTTCATCAGGCAACTTGAAGTCTTTGGACAACACAAAGCAATCATTCTCAGTGAAGAGAACACTGTTCTTCTTGTCACAGATTTGGGAGACAGAGAACAAATTGAAGTCTTGAAGTTCCTTCACATAAAGTACATCTTCAAAGTCCAGCTTAGCAGTCTTGATAGTTCCCTTCCCAGAAATTATTCCATCTCCTCCTCCAAATGTCACAGTACCTCCATTCAAAGGTACAAAGTCATGCAATCTATCCAAATTCCCTGTCATACTCCTGGAACATCCACTATCAACAATTCCAACATCTTTGCTTCTAAAAGGAAAATCCTGAGAGAAAGAATACATATACAACATTAGATACAAGAGAGACTCAAGCCATTGCTGACTTGAGCCTGCCTAGTGGATCAATAAGAATTAAACCCTGGAGATTGATGAGATCCACCATTGATCTTGGACCCCATTTTCATATGTTGGTTATTGATTTTCCAAGAACAACCTGCTGAGGACTTAACAGCAGTTTTCCATCTTGCCCCTCCCTTATTTTTGGTGTCAAAACAAACAGGTCTCAAATTATTTTGAAAGTAAGAACTAGTAGGTCTTCTGATAGGTCTAGCCAAATTGCTTCTCCAACCAGCAGGATTGATCCTACCGGCAGGAACTGAATACACAGCAGCAACAGGCTTATCGGCAGGAACTGGCTTGCCAGTAGCAACTGAAGTTCTCCTTGCTGCTTGAGGAATATAAGGGGGAATATCATTCACATTTTTCCATACAAACCTATTTTGACATGCATTCAAACCCATCTGTTTCTCATAATAGTCACAATCTTTAATGAGATGATCATAACTACGACACACAAAGCAAGATTTCTTTCTAGGGGCCTTTTTCTTAACAATAACTTTCTCATTGCACACAGAATTATTCAAACCAACACATGAAACAAAATTATCCTTAACATAATGAAAACCACAATCATAATTGTTTGAAACAGAACCACAACTAGAATTGTTTGAAAAAGAACCACAACCAGAAACATTATTGTTTTTAACACTATCAAAAGAAATATCTTTAGATGCAGCTATCTTCGAATAAGATTCAACATTAGCTACTTCTGAGGAGAGATCTTCTGACTTTATTGATGCTGACTTGTCACTTGATCCACATGTGGCATAGTCATCTGTCTTGATTTCTGAAGATTTGTCACTGTAAGAACAAGAGACAAATTCATTAGAGTCACAATCAAGATTAGGCAAGTCTTTTGCCTGTTTGCCATACATCATTTGTGAATCATCAAAGTCATCAAAAGGATTAGCCGGCTTAAATGTTCCAGTTATGGGTGGAGGAACATCATTCATCCCTCCCTCATTCACAAACTTTACAGGCTTTCTATAATCTACAGGTTCTGGGTTAAAAACACTATATTCATTAGGGTCATAATTTTGATTTGGCCCTACCAGGTCACCGAACCCTAAACCTCTTTTAGTTTTTGATGACATAGAACTATCAATAAGCCTGTGAAGGTTTGTGGATGACTCTTTCCACTTATCAAATCTAGCCAAGGTATCATCTAGTTTAGACTTTAAATCCTGATTATCTAATACTACCTTAGCTTTTTCCCGTTCAGTATGTTTAACCTCATTAATAGCATTTTTTAAATCTCTTTCCAATACCTTTATTTTTACTTCATAAGCAGACTGTTGTTGTTGATACCAGACCTTTTGTTGTTCTAAAGTTTTAACAGCCTTTTTATGTGCCTTAAGTTGAATAAAGTTATCCTTATTTTCACTTTCTTTATCATCAAATTCCTGTTTCAATTTATCATATTTAGAATCACAACCAAATGGGCAGTTATGTACCTGAGATGGATGACCCATCATTCCAAACTGACCAGCCACTTGTTTCTTTTCACCATATCCAGCTACCATCCCATAGACCTTATCTGCTCCACTTGCAAGAGACTTCTCATGTTGCTCCCAGTCCACCATTGAATCCACAGATACCAAAGCCTTGGGGTCATCTGACTCCAACTCTTGAATTCTGAAAGCAGAATACCGTGCTTTATCATCCACCTTCTTGTCTGTACATTCCCTAGCAAAATGTCCTGTTTGAGAACATTTATAACACCTCACCTTCCTTCTATCAAACCTGGCAGGCTCCTGTCCATTAAAATTGACCCTTCTTCCTGCCTTCTTTTCAAACCTATCCAACTTCAACGATATCATAGCCATCTGCCATCTTAAGTCCATCTCTTCCATATCCAATTCATCAACCTGATTGAAATCATCATACACAATCTTCTGTTGTGGTGTACTATCAGCAACAAATGAATGAAGCAGATCCACTACAAGATTCTCAGAACTGGTTTGAACTTTTGGTGTGACAGGTGAGTAAGAGATTGATGATGTTGATGGAGTTGGACTGTTTCCATATGATGTTTTGTTAGCACCAGAGTTACTAACAAAAGCAGTATGGGTTGGAGTATGAGGTGTATAGGTGGAATACCCTTTGATATCAAGTTCAAGGGTTTTCAACTTGTTGTACAGATCATCAAAGCTCATAAAATCCAGTCCTCCTTTGGCCTTGAGGGTTATGGAAACCTGCGACCAAGATGGTGGTAAAGCCCTCAGAAATTTGGTGTTGCAATCTTCATCATCCGGCCTAGCTTTCAACTGATTGAGTTGACTCAGGATCTTGTGGAATCTGTCATACCCTTTATGAATCCCCTTAGCCTCAGAGATCTTGAATTCCTGAAACTCTTGCTTAAGCATAGACTTTCTCATTTTTCTGGATTCATCATTCCCTCCAAATCTGGCTTTTACAGCATGCCAGATCTTTCTAGCATCATCCAAGTGATGGAAATCACTCATATGATCCTCTGGAATAGCTTGAAGCAGAAGGGTTCTTGCTTTGGTTTCCCTTTGCACAGCCATGTGCTCTTCTGCAGTAACAGGTGGCTCTATATAAATATTGCCATCCTCGTCCCTTCCTGTATTCTTCTTGCTATTTCCCTTGAGAATGACATTCCACAGATTGTAATCACTGTTTGTGATCCAATATTCCATTCTCATAGCCCAGACTTCATATTCATCTTTCTTCAGATATGGGAATTTAGCATTGTTGGTGGACACCGCGGTGACGATTTGCGTTTGGACTTGGGATGTTTCAGTTTTGGGTTGTTGATCTTCCTGGTTAATGACATTGGTTTCTGGGTTATCGTCTGCCATTGAGAGAGGGTTAAGAGATATGAGATCGACCTTTTTCTTCTTTATCAGAGATCCTTACCAGGCTTTGATACCACTTGTAGGATCGAGTACTTCGAGCTTGATTGAGCTTGGTATAAACAAGAACCTCTGTATACAATACAAGCGTTTATGCGGAAACTAAACAGCAAGTATTATAAAGAAGAAAACTCTAAACGAACAATGATCCTCTATGGATCAAACTATGAACTAAGAATTGTGTTCTTGAATATTGAAAAAACGTTAAAGGTGTTAAAGGCGTACATAAACTCATAGACGGGTTTATCTTTTATACTAACAAGATCACCTAACCCTAACCCGTTCTACAAGTAAACGTGTGAAGAGATAAACAACAATCTCTTCTAAAAATAAATCTTAACAAACATTCTAAATATGCGGATAACAAATAACACTATCCGCAGGAACACTACTATCGGTAGAAACAAAATAACACTGTCGGCAGCAATGAGCTTTCAGCAGGAACCAAAGCTATCGGCAGGAACCAACTTTACACTATCGGCAGCAACAATGAAACTCTTATTTCCCAGAGATCCTAACACATTACATTTACATTGATGGAAGCATAACTTTTTATCACTCCACGTTTACTTCAAGGTCTATGATCACAGTTCAAGAGCTATATACAATATACATATCACATGTTTCTTTTACCATATTTTAGATTATAATATATGATCAAAGTTCAAGAACTATTAGATGTTTACAGAATGGACATTGGCTATTAAATTGATTAGTGCTCGCAGACGTCATTTGCTATTCAAGACCATCAAATTTAGAGACGACAACACATGGACGTTTATTATTTAATTATTACAAACTCAATTGATTATCAAATAATTCACGTATTATCTCATTGTTTCTTTCATATATTAATGGAACATGTTTACGTTCGTTGTTTTCTTATTATCTCATTTTCATATTTCTTTAAAAACCCCGTGAATCCACGGGTCTTTAAGCTAATTAACATAATATACATTCAAGTTATGTAGTACGTCTGTATATTAGTCTTCCCTTATCAAGTCTCAACCACTTATTAGAAAATTGATAATTAGGCTTACCTTAGCTTCTAAATTGCAAACATTGCTGTGATTGGTTTTATTTCAAAAAAACATTTATTGGCTTTTCTGATTATTTATGGTTTCAGCATTAGTGCTTGTTTAGATATTTACAGATTAACTGTCCTTTTGCTTTATCTGCTCTCAAAATTTCTAGAATAGAATTCATGCAGCCATGCAGGTATGATGAACTATTGTATGATTGTATCCTTGTTTTTAAGCATTTGATTTTACTATACAATATCTACGTAACATATCCAGTCTATGTGTACTGTTTTATTTACAAATTAAGCAGTACGTGCACGTTATACATATGTCGTTGTAGGTAACAGCAGTGCACCACTTCATATGGCAGAAAACAAAGGCAAAGTTTGTAATGGCTGATCGTAACTTCTTGTTTCTCTTCTCCTATATGAAATGATCGTTATGTCCTTCACTAAAAACAAAACAAAACAACAAATAACGGTGTTGACCAACGGATTACGGTCAAATGGACGCAATCGGCCTCAAAATCCCAACTTTTGGACTCACGACGACTAAAATCCCATGTTTGGGGCCCCTGCGATGCTTTTGGGAAAGTTTAGGGACCAACGGTATATTTTTGTCAATTAAAAACTATGAAACCTTACTATAGGATATTGGGGACTTGGGGAGTTGGGGGTACAAAAAAATCAAACCGCTAAACTTGACTAGGTTGTGTTGGCTTATGGGTTAGGCTCAAACTTCATTAATATGTTATGTTTATGGGCTTGCACTTAACTCAAAAAAGCTTCACTACAAATAACATGTAACATTGTAACGAGCTCAGCTTGACAAGATTATAAACTATCTCGGAACTTTTATATGACCATGTTCAAAAAATAGGTAGTATAACCTTGCTCAACCAGAGAACTCTGAGTTACCAATAAAAAAAAACTGCTTAAATCGCGTAGTTTGTTTGCTTTCTTAAGCAATTTTGATCAAAACTATAAACTTTCCATCATACTAATATCAGTCATAAACTATGCAAAGTGACATCAAGTGTCTAATATCAGCAAGCAACACGCAATGAGAACAAAAATGCAAATGTCACTAGGAAGATAAATTACAGTACTTTAGATTGTTTCGGTCACTATTTCCATCGAAATGTGGCATGAAACAATTAACTAAATAGTTTTTAACTTTTTACAGATGGGTTTTCAAGGAACTACAACTGCAGTAACTCGTTTAACATTGGTAGAAGACAAGACATTTGAGCCATTTACATATATAAGGTAGTGAGCTACTAGCATCCGTCCAACATGGTTTTAGCTAAGCCAGAAAAATATCTAAATAATCCATTGCTTTAGGCTTTGAGGGCGTTAAAACAACATTCTTTACGAATTTAAAATGATTCAATCTTTTTAAAATGTTGTTCTAGATGATAAATCCTGCATCAAAGACTTCAGTTAACATTTGATAATATATTAAAAAAATGTAAATAAACATGTAATAACCAATACGATTTATATTGTAAAGTAACAACTAGTACAACATTAGTTTTATTTCTAAATATCCAAAGCAAATATTACTCTATTTTTTTTTAATCAAAGAAGATGCAACTTTTGACTTGTGCTCAACTTAATGTGAAACTTTGACTAACTTCAAATATCGGACAATTTTGCTAAAACTGACATAAAGAAGGAAAAACGTGTTGTGTATCAATCTATAATCCGTTCAAATGAAGAAAAGAGTCAAACTTTTGTGGTTTAGTCAAAGCAATTGCAAAACAATAGCAATTACTAAATTTGTCATGGTCTCTAGTTCAACTATTAATAGTAACATTTGCTATTTCCACAACCTTTTAGTGGGAAATTGTAACCATACCAAGCCACTATTTTCAAACCCAAAGACAAATAATTTTATATACAATGGTGTGTGCATGTCAATGTAGCAAATATTGGTTTGACAATAGTCACAAGTTCTTCTAGTCGTTTTCACTTCAAAAAAACGAGCTTCTTGAACACGAGTATAGCATACATAATCTCATGTAAGCTCTCTTACTTACTTCAAATCCATTATGGGTACAAATAAACCTGAAATGACCATACTAATATCTTCCATTTACCAGTGTAAAAACTTTTTACCAACAAAAAAAGTTCAAGTAGCTTGAGGCGTTTATATAGTAAAGAACATGACAATCTACTAACTAAGATGAAACATGAGCTCAACATTACGTATAACATGATACAAACTTCACTTTCTCTCTTCTTATGGTTAATTTATCATAAGACTAGTAGAAAAATGCATTGTATTGAAAATCGGATTGGACCAACCGGTTCTATTGGTTGAACCACCGACCGGTCAGAACCAGCCAAATAAACAAGGTTTAACCGGAAAAAAACCTGAAAAACCGCCTCAATGTTCGATTCAGTTTTAAAAACCATAAAGTCATAAACAACTAACATACAATAAGCCCAATTCCACAACAAACAAACCCAATGGGCTTCAAACTCCAACTTTCAAACCCTAAAATCCAATTCAAATCTATAATATAAAAACAAAAAAAATTCCAATTACCGACCATCAACTTTGACAAAAATTTCAAAGAGGCCCCACTACTTTTCACTTTAAACAAAGCCAAAAATCAAATCACTTTTCACTAATCTTCCACTAAACCAGGTTTTTTTCCCCAAGTAATTATTTACTCCCATTAGACCAAACTTGTCTACCCCTTCCCACATCCCCACTCTCATCCATTCCCCACGCGCCACACGCGCCAATCACACCCCTAGTCAAGAATCAACCCTTTTATCTAATTGGCAGTGCACTCCACGCGCTATCTTTTAAGAAAACACAAAAAACAAAAACACAAGCATATGTTATTTTATCATTATTTACAAAACCACTATCCAAAAAAAGTTCTCAATTTTTTTTTCACTGTGTGAAGTGTGTGTAAATAAGGGTCTTGTAAAACTCTTAAAAGGGTATCTGAATCTGCAAAAAAAATTGAATCTTGTTGTCATTTGGTGCATTTCTTGAAGAACCCTAGTTTTTAATTTTGGTTTGGAGGTGAAAAAAATTGGAGCTGATTTGGTGCCCTAGGAGGTGTTATGAAGTTGTTGGGTGGTGGAATTAGTTCCTGAAGTAAGTTGCTTTGTTAAATTTGGTAGCTTTTTTTTGTGTTTTTTATGTTAATTTTGTGGTTTTTTTTGTAGAATTGTATGTTGTGGTATGATTGTTGTGCAATTTAGGTTAAGTTTTTAGCTTTGTGTAAAGTTTAATTACTTGGGGTGGTTGGCTAAGTTGGTAAAAGCTTTCTGACTCTCATTACTAAAATGTGAGAGGTCTCAAGTTTGAAGTTTGAATGTCCTGCTTGAAGTCCGAAAAAGGGTTTTACCTGGTTTGAGTCTGTGTGGCGGTGAGCTTAAGCCTTTTGGATTAGTCGGCCAAAAGGTCTGAAACGAAGGTTACAAAAAAGTTTTGTGTAGATGTATGTATAGTATGAAATGATGTAATTTGTGTGCTGTTATAGTAAAAGCTTTGTGACTACTGACTGCCATTACTAAACCTGCTTGGTGCAAACAACCCTGAAGTGGTCGTGCTGAAAATGGGGGCTAGGGCTTCACCTTAGGATTGAGTTTGTGTTAGTCGGCCAAAGGGTCTGAAACCACGGTTACCCAAAAAGTAAAAAAAGAAGTTATGTGTAGAATTGTATGTTATAGTAAGCAATAGGATGAAATGATATGATTTGTGTGTTTGTAAGTTTGTTTATGAAGTTTTTTGTTTGGTGTAGTTAAAGGTATAGAGAAAAGGGGGAATAGAAGCCATGGATGGGGAGGATAAGAAGTTAATGTTGGCATGCATAATTTCGGGTACCCTTTTCTCGGTTTTGGGGTCGGCTTCGTTTTCGATACTTTGGGCGGTTAATTGGCGGCCGTGGCGGATATACAGGTACATAACTGTTTTGATTATATGGAAACTTATTATTGATGTTGGATAAGGTTTAATTCAGTATTATGTGACTTTGGGTTAATATGAAAGCTAATCCTGACATTAAAGTTACAACCTTTAATGGCCGATATAAAATTATTACTACATCATTGAAAGCTTTAGTCTTCTCGAATAGGTAGATTCCGTTAGCTGTTTGAAAACCACAGAAGCATACATGAAATGATGGAGAATCTAGTTGCAGGCTAAATCCTTTTGATAGAGTGCACTTAAGAAACACTCTGAATGTTCTGAAACAAGTAAAAAATGATGGAAAATCCCTCCGTAATGCGTTAATTTTCTCTGGCTAGTCCATGTCAACTCGTTGGACTTGGGCCGATTTTCCATGCTTTGGGATTGTTAGGTGCTCATGGGGACTATAGATAGACAATATACTGAGTTACTGACATTCAGTTGTACTGTGACAATGCGCATAAGACTACTTTATTTGGAATTTTCACATAACGAGAATCAATATATAGCCTTCACACATATTCATTTCCATTTTACTAGTGCATCACATAGTAGTTTATGAGCTAATCCCATAAGTTTATGCAATCTAGTTTGTTAAGTTACCAGCTGACATTTTCTGTTATTGCTGTGATGCCTATCGTGGTTCCTCAGTTGGATCTATGCGAGAAAATGGCCAAGCTTCTTACAAGGGCCTCAACTGGGAATAGTATGCGGTTTCCTATCTTTTGGTGCATGGCTGGCTGTCATTTCACCGATTGTAGTTCTTATCACATGGGGAAGTTGGTTAATTTTGATACTTGGTCGAGATATTATTGGGTTGGCAGTCATCATGGCTGGGACAGCTCTTCTTTTGGCATTCTATTCGATCATGCTTTGGTGGAGAACACAATGGCAGAGCTCAAGTATGTAGTGCTTAAAATTATGATTTTTTTTTCCCTTCCAGTTTAACAAAAAATACATCATATTGATTCCTGTTGTTTTCCTAAAATAGGGGCGGTTGCGGTTCTTCTTCTCTTAGCTGTTGCACTGCTCTGTGCGTACGAACTGTGTGCAGTTTATGTGACAGCTGGTTCAACTGCTCATCAACGCTATTCACCTTCAGGCTTCTTCTTTGGGGTTTCAGCTATTGCTTTAGCAATTAATATGCTCTTCATTTGTAGAATGGTCTTTAATGGTAGGCTTTGAGCTTTACTCATCACAAGTTTTTTCATTGATTTTGGTAATCAATACGAGTTTAATTGTATCTTTGTCTGTGGATGCTTACAGGCAACGGGTTGGATGTTGATGAATATGTTCGAATTGCATACAAATTTGCTTATTCTGACTGTATTGAAGTTGGTCCAGTTGCATGTTTACCTGAACCGCCAGATCCAAATGACTTGTATCCTAGACAGTCTAGAAGGCAAGTACCCTCGACTTAATAATATAATCAAAAGATGCAAAAAAAATATGCATTTCTACGAATTTTTAAACCGAAGTTAATAAAAAAGTTTTGCCTTTTTTTTTTGCAGGGTATCACATCTTGGGCTTCTTTATCTTGGGTCACTTCTTGTACTTCTCGTGTATTCTATATTGTATGGTTTAACAGCCAAGGAATCAAATTGGCTTGGGGCAATTACATCAGCTGCCGTTATAATTCTTGGTATATTTTAATTTAACACTATTTTATATCTAAATTTTGAGCGCTGCTTCATGTTTTGTTTTGACACTATTTAATTTTATCTTCTAGATTGGAACATGGGGGCGTGTTTATATGGGTTTGAGCTTCTTCAAAGTCGTGTTATTGCTCTCTTTGTTGCCGGTGCATCCCGTGTCTTCTTGATATGTTTCGGAGTTCATTACTGGTCTGTTTCTATTTCTCTCTGTGGTGTCCAACTTATTTCAAGTTATAATCACAAGTTCTGAACCTTTTTGGTTATTGATAGGTATCTTGGACATTGCATTAGTTACGCGGTTGTGGGGTCTGTTTTACTTGGTGCTGCAGTCACCCGCCACTTATCTGTCACAAACCCATTAGCGGCAAGAAGAGACGCCTTACAAAGTACCGTGATTCGTTTGCGAGAGGGTTTCCGTAGAAAAGAACAAAATAGTTCATCAAGTTCATCAGAAGGTTGTGGGTCAAGTGTTAAACGTACTAGTAGTGCCGAAACGGGCCACCTCGGTAATAGCACACATTGCATGGGTGACCCGAGCAGCTGGACTCATGTAGAAGGTGTCAACAGTGAGAAAAGTTTAGATAGTGGGCGACCTAGTTTAGCTCTACGTAGCAGTTCATGTCGATCGGTTATTCAAGAAGGTGTGGTAGGACCTTCATCCTTACCAGTCTGCTCAAGTAGCGGGCTCGAGAGCCAAGGGTGTGAGTCTAGCGACTCGACAGCGGCTAACCAGCAAGCGCTTGACTTAAATTTAGCTTTGGCATTTCAAGAAAAGCTAAACGACCCTAGAATAACATCTCTATTAAAAAGAAGAGCAAGAGCGGGTGATATTGAATTGACTAATTTGCTACAAGATAAAGGTTTAGACCCGAACTTTGCGGTTATGTTGAAAGAAAATGGATTGGATCCAACAATACTTGCGTTGTTGCAAAGGAGTAGTCTTGATGCTGACCGAGACCATCGTGACAATACCGAAGCTATGATTACTGACTCAAACGATGTTAATGATGATTTGCCAAACCAAATATCGTTATCTGAGGAACTTAGGCTTCGTGGACTCGAAAAATGGTTAAGAATATTCAGACTGCTTTTGCATCATGTTGCTGGTACACCCGAGCGGGCGTGGGTCCTTTTCAGTTTTGTCTTTATTGTTGAAACTGTCATTGTGGGACATTTTCGGCCGAAAACAGTTGAAGTCATTGGTGCAACACACCAACAATTTGAATTTGGGTGTGCGGTGCTTTTATTATCACTCGTTATCTGTTCCATTATGGCTTTCCTTCGGTCATTACAAGCTGAGGACATGGTGATGACTTCAAAACCACGAAAGGTACATGGTGTTATCATGTAATTAATTATGAACATTATTATTATTAATATTAATTTTTAACTGAAATCTGTTATGGTTTTTCAGTACGGGTTTATCGCTTGGTTACTGAGCACATGCGTTGGTCTTCTACTGTCTTTCTTGAGGTAAAATACAATTATTAATATGTTATTAAGGTCTGTCTTTTAGCAAATTGATTACTAACTATGCATGTTATGTCTTCAGCAAGTCGTCTATTCTTCTAGGAATATCTTTGACTGTTCCACTCATGGTAGCATGTCTTTCTGTTGCCATTCCTATTTGGATACGTAACGGCTACCGGTTTTGGGTATCAAGAGACGATTATGGAGGTCAAGTTGGAAACTATCGATCCTTTTGGATGAAAGAGGTTTGTTATCTTCTTTAAATCAGACTTGTCGATGTACGAAAATTTAGGACCTTCTTTACGGTGAGGACACATGTTAAACTGCTACATTTTTGTTATCAGGGTGTTGTTCTTTCCATCTGCATATCAATATTCGTTGGATCGGTATTAGCACTCGGTGCAATAGTATCTGCAAAACCATTAGAGGCTTTAGGCTACAATGGTTGGGCCGGTGGTCAGAATAGTATCAAATCACCATACGCGTCATCGGTGTACCTAGGATGGGCGATGGCTTCAGTAATTGCTTTACTAGTTACAGGTCTGTTACCAATTGCATCCTGGTTCGCAATGTACCGGTTCACACTGTCTTCAGCTATATGCGTTGCCATATTTTCTGGTAAGAGTAATAAAACATCTACAATATAGCATAAAAATATCAAATCTTTGTTGCTAACCTTTGGTCTGACATTAAAAACTTAAATCTCATTCTTTTATAGTTGTTCTCGTTGCATTTTGTGGCGCGTCGTATCTGGAGGTTGTGAACCATAGGGATGATGATGTTCCTGAAAAGACGGATTTTCTAGCTGCATTACTTCCGTTGGTGTGCATCCCGGCTTTACTGTCACTTTGTTCTGGTTTGCTTAAATGGTAAATGTCACTCATTTTCAAATTCTCATCATTGTAATAAATAACAAAATAAAGATTTCATGATCTTCAATGTGGAAATTAATTTGCAGGAAGGATGACAACTGGAGACTGTCACGAGGTGCTTATGTATTTGTTGTAATCGGTCTTCTTCTTCTCCTTAGTGCAATATCAGCCGTTATAGTTGTAATCCATCCATGGACGGTAATTAACTACTTATAAAAATTTAAGCATGTGTTTTAGCTTCGTTATGTAGTATAATGTTGACTTGAATCTTTTTTTTCTTTTCGAATGGCAACAGATAGGGGCTTCATTCCTATTACTTCTTCTCCTTATCGTTCTTGCTATTGGCATCATTCACTTCTGGGCTTCAAACAACTTTTACTTAACAAGGATGCAAATGTTTGTCGTCTCTTTCCTCGCGTTTCTGCTTGCCCTTGCTGCATTCTTTGTTGGCTGGCACCAAGGTACTTATCAACCTTATTATTTACCAATTTTGTTACTCTATTCTTGTGAACACTTCTTAAATATTTCGTATATCACATTACAGGCAGATCTTTCGCTGGAGCCTCTGTCGGTTACTTTTCGTTTTTGTTTCTTCTTGCCGGCAGGGCATTAACTGTAAGTTATATAATATCATACAGTATAATGCATATGTATACAATATTTTAAAAAATATTTATAATTTTTATAATGAATATTGTTTTTCCACAGGTGCTTCTTTCACCACCGATAGTAGTATATTCACCACGAGTGTTACCTGTATACGTTTACGATGCACATGCAGATTGTGGGAAAAACGTCAGGTTTGTTTTAAAAGCTTATCTTTTGATACACTCTGACTCTTATAGTCGTGTTTTATTCTATACCTCATTTTTGTCTATTCGACAACAGTGTTGCTTTTATCGTGCTGTATGGGATTGCTTTAGCAATTGAAGGATGGGGTGTTGTTGCTAGCTTAGTAATATATCCACCGTTTGCTGGAGCAGCTGTTTCAGCTATTACTCTTGTGGTATCATTCGGGTTTGCCGTATCTAGACCCTGTTTGACGCTCGAGGTTTGACTTCTGATCGGGTCCCTTTTTTTTTTTTGTTGGACTTCCGATTTCTGCTTATAACTGACACCACACTTCCCTTAACAGATGATGCAAGATGCTGTGCACTTTCTAAGTAAGGACACTGTTATTCAAGCAATCGCTCGATCCGCCACCAAGGTATATTTTTAAAATTTGGATTTTGGTAGTTACTTTCATTTTCTCTATATATGCATATCATAGTTTTCGTTCTTGATGCAGACAAGAAATGCTCTAGCGGGAACTTATTCTGCTCCACAAAGGTCTGCTAGTTCAGCTGCTCTTCTAGTCGGAGATCCTTCGGTTACTCGCGACAGGGCGGGAAACTTTGTACTGCCAAGAGCTGATGTCATGAAATTAAGAGACCGTTTGAAAAATGAAGAACTAGCTGCAGGATCGATTATTCGCAAGATAAAACACGGGATATTGTTTCAGCATGATTCAACCAATGATGTCGGTTATAGAAGAGAAATGTGTGCACATGCACGTATTCTAGCTTTAGAAGAAGCAATCGATACTGAGTGGGTTTACATGTGGGATAAGTTTGGTGGTTATTTACTTCTTTTGCTTGGTTTGACTGCCAAAGCTGAACGTGTGCAGGTGAACATAATTCATAAGTTCACGTTTTTGTGTGACTTTTAGAGTTTATTTTTGTGTGTTAACCTTTTCTTTCCTTTCCTATCAGGACGAAGTTCGTTTAAGACTATTTCTTGATAGCATCGGGTTTTCAGATTTAAGTGCTAAAAAGATCAAAAAGTGGATGCCGGAAGACCGTAGACAGTTTGAAATTATACAAGAAAGGTAAGAACACGTGTTTCATCTTCTAGTTTATTTTGAGAAATTGGAGTTCCGTCTAACACATTTTATTTCGATTTTGTAGTTATATACGAGAAAAGGAGATGGAAGAGGAAATATTAATGCAAAGACGTGAAGAGGAAGGAAGGGGTAAAGAGAGACGAAAAGCACTTTTGGAAAAAGAAGAACGTAAATGGAAAGAGATCGAAGCTACGCTCATATCATCTATTCCAAACGCTGGAAGTCGGGAAGCAGCTGCCATGTCAGCAGCCGTGCGGGCCGTAGGTGGTGATTCAGTTCTTGATGATTCCTTCGCTCGTGAACGGGTTTCAAGTATTGCACGTAGAATTCGTGCCACTCAGTTATCTCGCCGAGCCCTCCAGACGGGAATCTCAGGTGCTGTGTGTGTTCTTGACGATGAACCGGTAACAAGTGGGAGATACTGTGGCCAGCTAGACCCCACAATTTGTCGTAGCCAAAAAGTTAGTTTCTCAATGGCGGTTATGATCCAGCCCGAGTCTGGGCCCGTTTGTCTCTTGGGTACCGAGTTTCAGAAACAAGTTTGTTGGGAAATTCTCGTTGCAGGCCCCGAACAAGGAATCGAAGCGGGTCAAGTCGGGCTTAGACTGATAACAAAAGGAGAGAGACAAAGTACCGTTTGTAAAGAGTGGAATATCGGTGCTGCATGTATTGCTGATGGAAGGTGGCATACGGTTACGGTAACCATCGATGCTGAACTAGGTGAGGCGGCTTGCTTTTTAGACGGTGGGTTTGACGGATACCAAACGGAATTACCATTACGTATCGGTAACGGGATTTGGGATCAGGGAACGGAAGTGTGGGTTGGTGTTAGACCACCGACAGATGTCGATATGTTTGGTAGATCCGATAGTGAAGGAACTGAATCCAAAATGCATATAATGGATCTTTTCCTTTGGGGAAGATGTTTATTAGAAGACGAAATTTCCGCTCTTCCTGCTGCCATGGGTACCACAGAGTATAACATGTTCGATCTTCCTGAAGACAATTGGCAATGGACGGATTCACCTCCCAGGGTTCGTGTTTTCATCACTTTTTTACCTTTTCTACGATATATAAACCAATATACTAACAAACTTTTTTTGTGTGTGTTTAGGTTGACGAGTGGGACAGTGATCCTGCTGAAGTAGATTTGTATGATCGAGATGATGTAGATTGGGATGGCCAATATTCAAGCGGGAGAAAACGAAGATCCGATCGTGAAGGGGTAGTGGTAGATATAGATTCATTCACAAGAAGGATAAGAAAACCGAGAATGGAAACAGACGAAGAAATCATTCAAAGAATGTTATCAGTTGAGGTTGCTGTTAAGGAAAATCTTTTAGCTAAAGGAGAAGCAACTTTTACTGATCAAGAGTTTCCACCTAATGACCGGTCATTATTTGTGGACCCCGATAATCCTCCTTCTAAACTACAAGTTGTTTCAAAATGGATGAAACCTACGGAAATAGTGACAGAAAATCAGTTGGGCCCTCCTTGCTTATTTTCTGGTGATGCAAATCCTTCTGATGTTTGCCAGGTATGGACAGCCAGGCACGTGATTATTTGACTATGATTTTTTTTTTATGTTAGTGTTCTGACTTTTGGCTCGTTTGATGAATAGGGTCGGTTGGGTGATTGTTGGTTTTTGAGTGCTGTTGCGGTCCTTACTGAGGTTTCGCGCATATCAGAAGTTATAATTACACCGGAATATAATGAAGAAGGAATATACACCGTCCGGTTCTGTATTCAGGTTCAGTCCTGTGCTTGATTTGTTATACTAGTATATTATACTCGTATAAATTATAATGCTATGAACTAATGATTCTTTTGTATTTGAAGGGCGAATGGGTTCCTGTTGTAATCGACGACTGGGTACCGTGCGAATCACCGGGAAAACCAGCTTTTGCCACGAGTAAAAAGGGGAATGAGCTATGGGTTTCATTATTAGAAAAAGCATACGCCAAGCTGCATGGATCCTATGAGGCACTAGAAGGAGGACTAGTCCAAGACGCACTTGTTGACCTCACAGGAGGAGCGGGTGAAGAGATCGACATGCGAAGTGCTCAAGCCCAGATTGATCTTGCTAGTGGAAGATTATGGTCTCAGTTATTACGGTTCAAACAAGAAGGATTCTTGTTAGGGGCCGGAAGTCCTTCTGGTTCAGATGTTCATATATCGTCGAGTGGGATCGTTCAAGGGCATGCTTACTCATTGCTACAAGTTCGGGAAGTTGATGGGCATAAACTCGTTCAGATTCGAAACCCGTGGGCTAACGAGGTTGAATGGAATGGCCCGTGGTCTGATTCGTCACCTGAATGGACAGATAGGATGAAGCACAAACTTAAGCACGTCCCTCGGGTATGCTTATTATTCATGAAAAACTAAGCACGTCCCTCGGATAAAAACTTTTTTTTGTATTAATATTAATGCAGTTCATTTTTTGAACAGGCAAGGGATGGTATATTTTGGATGTCATGGCAAGATTTCCAGATTCATTTCCGGTCTATATACGTTTGTCGTGTCTATCCTCCTGAGATGCGATACTCGGTCCACGGTCAATGGAGAGGTTATAGTGCTGGTGGTTGCCAGGATTATGACACGTGGCACCAAAACCCACAGTTCAGAATACGAGCTACTGGTTCAGATGCATCGTGTCCGATACACGTGTTCATTACCTTAACTCAGGTATGTACTTGTTTAAACGAATATTATTGAATTATCATTAAGTCATTAACAAGTTGCCTGACCAAGTCCAAAACATGTTTTTTTAGGGGGTGAGTTTCTCGAGAACAACAGCTGGATTCAGAAACTATCAATCTAGTCACGACTCGATGATGTTCTACATTGGAATGAGGATAATCAAGACACGTGGACGTCGTGCTTCCTACAATATCTATTTACATGAATCGGTTGGTGGGACAGATTACGTAAATTCTCGAGAAATCTCTTGTGAGATGGTGTTAGAACCGGACCCAAGAGGCTACACAATTGTACCAACAACAATACATCCCGGTGAAGAAGCACCTTTTGTACTTTCTGTATTCACCAAATCATCGATCACCCTTGAAGCTCTATAGACCACAAGGCCCGTACCCATTTGGTTGGTTTAATTTTTGACCAACGGGTCGACCCGTGAACTGAAAGCATGGCATATAAATATGTTGGCCAACATTGTAAGTTTTGAGGTTTTGAAACGTGGGAGCGATGTTGGCAAAAAAGGGTTTTCGGGGTGTAAGGTGATATAGGAGGATGTGATTTAATGTAATGATGTAAATGCGTAGGAAAAAAGATAGGAAAATTGAGCTTAGATGAAAGTAGGGCAGTTTTGAAGGGAGGTTTAGTGCTTTGCCTTTCTTTTGATTATTAGCATCGTGTAAATGTTGACTGTTTTTATTGAAATGAGAAATATATTTTGCATCTCATTTGTGACCATGTTCATGTTGGAACCATTTGAGGTTACCCATTCCTATCCGAGTGCGACTTATTCAGACGTGACCATAATCTGTTTGTTCTCGAGTGAGATTCATGTCGTGCATAGAATTGTCAACCCTAACATATAAACAGGTTTTAGGGGTGGCAATCTTGATTTCATTGCGAGACTCATGCCGTGTAAAAAATTGTCATCCCTGGTAAAATATAAACAGGTTTTAGGGTAGGCAATCTTGATTTTGGATTTTCGGTGTGAGATTCATGCCGTGTAAAGAATTGTCAACCGTATAAGTAAAAGATAAGCAGGTTTTAGCCGTACAATAGCAACGAATTTTCATTTTTGTTTCATTTTGGTACGTGAACTTTTTTTTGTTTCATTTAATGTCACGTACTTTTGTGTTTTGTGCTACCTTGGTACGTATAAGTATAGGCTACCGGTTAATAACATAATTTTACCGGCTACATATGTATTTTTGCCACTTGGACATGCCACGTAGGCAGTCCAATATGCTTACATGGTTCTACTTTTGTAAAGTTGCAACATTAGTCCTTTAACCTAACGGTCGTTTGCAACGTTCGTCCTTTATACCAAATATCGTTTGCAATGTTTGCACCGTTAGTCCTTTCAATGTTTGCACCGTTAGTCCTTTAACCACCACTTAACACCGCCACCACCCACCACCACTTAACACCACCACCACCCAACACCACCACCACCACCCAACACCACCACCACCTAACACCACCACCACCACTTAACACCGCCACCACCCACCACCACTTAACACCGCCACCACCCACCACCACTTAACACCGCCACCACCACCACCCAACACCACCACCACCTAACACCGCCACCACCACCACCCAACACCACACCGCCACCACCACCACCTAACACCACCACCACCTAACACCACCACCACCTAACACCGCCACCACCACCACCCAACACCACCACCACCTAACACCGCCACCACCACCACCCAACACCACCACCACCTAACACCACCACCACCTAAAACCGCCACCACCACCACCCAACACCACCACCACCTAACACCGCCACCACCACCACCCAACACCACACCGCCACCACCACCACCCAACACTACACCGCCACCACCACCACCCAACACCACCACCACCTAACACCACCACCACCACTTAACACCGCCACTACCCACCACCACTTAACACCGCCACCACCCACCACCACTTAACACCGCCACCACCACCACCCAACACCACCACCACCTAACACCGCCACCACCACCACCCAACACCACACCGCCACCACCACCACCCAACACCACCACCACCACCACCACCTAACACCGCCACCACCACCACCCAACACCACCACCACCTAACACCGCCACCACCACCACCCAACACCACCACCACCTAACACCACCACCACCTAACACCGCCACCACCACCACCCAACACCACCACCACCTAACACCACCACCACCCAACACCACACCGCCACCACCACCACCCAACACCACACCGCCACCACCACCACCCAACACCACCACCACCTAACACCGCCACCACCACCACCCAACACCACACCGCCACCCAACACCACCACCACCTAACACCACCACCACCTAACACCGCCACCACCACCACCCAACACCACCACCACCTAACACCGCCACCACCACTTAACACCGCCACCACCACCACCCAACACCACCACCACCTAACACCACCACCACCACTTAACACCGCCACCACCCACCACCACTTAACACATATATATTTCAAAAAATTCTAAAAAAAAAAAAAAAATTGACGATAAAATTTTTTCTTAAAATTTCTAATAAAATTTTTTTTCTTAAAATTTTTTGAAATATATATGTTCTAAATTTTTTTTTGAAATATATATGTTCTAAAAAAAATTTTAAAAAATTTTTGACGAATTTTTTGGAAAAAATTTTTTCGTCAAAAATTTTTTTTTTAGAATTTTTTTCGAATTCTCTAAGAAAATTTTTTATTAGAATTTTTTTTTCAAATGATTTTTTTTGGAAAAAAAAAATTTCGACTTTTTAATATTTTTTGGAACATTAGTCCTTTATAATATTTTTCGACTTTTTTAAGAAAAAATTTTATTAGAATTTTTTTTAAATTATTTTTTTTGGAAAAAAAAAATTTCGAAAAAAAAAAATCATTTTTTTAGATTTTTTTCTAATTTTTTTCGATTTAATTTTTTTTTTTTTTTTTTAACTAACTAACTGAAAGGACTAACGGTGCAAACATTGCAAACGATATTTGGTATAAAGGACGAACGTTGCAAACGACCGTTAGGTTAAAGGACTAATGTTGCAACTTTACAAAAGTGGAACCATGTAAGCATATTGGACTGCCTACGTGCCATGTCCAATTAGCAAAAATACATTTGTAGCCGGTAACATAAAGTATCACGTACCAAGGTAACCCAAAACACAAAAGTACGTAACATTAAATGGAACAAAAAAAAGTTCACGTACCAAAATGGAACAAAAATGAAAGTTCATTGCTATTGTACGGCTAAAACCCGTATAAGTAAAATATAAGCAGGTTTTTGGGAGTGGCATGATTTTGGGTTGACCTACTCGGGTAATATAATGGATCGTCTTTTGTTTATGGTTGATTTTGGGTTGACCTACTCGGGTAATATAATAATATGCATTGACCGACACATTTCGTCCTTTGACCAAAAAAATTGCACCGTCCGTCCTTAATTGCGAAACGTTATGTGTCGTTCGTCCCTCACTCTAACTGACATCACTAACGGGCGTTTGATGAGGTCCAATCGAGGGTATTTTAGTCTTTTCCCACCCACACCACTTTTCCCTCCCACACCACTTTCCCCCACATAAATCATACTCCCTCCGTCCCAATTTTATTGTCACTTATTCCTTTTTCGGACGTCCCAAAATTATTGTCACATACCCAAAATAGAAAGTGAATAGATAGTGGAGTTTGGTAAAGTTTACTATATTACCCTTGGTTGAAATTAATATTGCAAACTTTAAAGAAGTGTTAATTAATTGGTTAAGGGTAAACTTGTCATTTGGCAAAAAAGTAAGAGAGAAAAAGTAGTGATAGTGACATTTTTCTAAAAGAATGTGTTTTTTGTCGGGTGACAATAATTTTGGGACGGAGGGAGTAATCAATAGACACTCTCTCTTTCTTTTTTCCTCTCTCTCCTTATTTTCTGCTTCTCTCTCTAACATTTTCTATTTCTCTCTCTAACCAAACATGAAGATCAACCTAATACACTTTCATCACCATCATCTTCTTTCATTATTTACAACTTCATATTATCAAAATATCATAAAAAAATACTCCCTCTGTCCTAATTTTATTGTCACTTATTCCTTTTTTCGGACGTCCCAAAATTATTGTAACATACCAAAAATAGAAAGTGAATAGATAGTGGAGTTTTGTAAAGTTTACTATATTACCATTGGTTGAAATTAATATTGCAAACTTTAAAGAAGTGGTAATTAATTGGTTAAGGGTAAACTTGTCATTTGGCAAAAAAGTAAGAGAGAGAAAGTAGTGGTAGTGACATTTTAAAAAAAAATGTATTTTTTATCGGGTGACAATAATTTTAGGACGGATGGAGTACAATTTTTTTTATCCCATCTATGCAGCTAAACATAAATTTTCCAAAATCAATCTTTATAACAATCTTTAAATTTCTAAAAGAGTAAATTAGCCTTCACCTAACAAAAAAAACACTAGCCTTCATCAGGAACATACATTTGATCACACATGATTATTACCAAAAAAGAAAAAAATATTTCATTATCCTTTTTCCTCATAAACAACCAACCCATAAAATACCATCACCAGAAGTCCAAAATCAACAACCACAGTAACCATTTTTTTCATTGAAATGGTTAGTAATAAAGTTGTAATCTTTATGCTGTACATACATAACTAAATATACAAGTTTATAACAAAAAAAACTAAAATAAAATTTACATCTCTTGCCTTTCGTCTCTCACATCCCACATCAGATTCTATTTTCCCGCCGCCGCACAAACCACCGCCACCATGTCCATCGTCGTCGCCGTCACTGTCACATCTACCAATCTTCGATCAGTCTCAACATCGGATCTAGTCATCATCATCGGATCTCGCCGCTGTGTGTGCAGGTGTGTGTGTGTTTTGATATGGTATATGGTAGGTGAAGATTGTTGAAAAATATGGTGTTAATATTTGTGGGGTTAAAAAAAATAAGGGGTAGAATGAAATGTGGAAGTGGTTGCAGAAGTTTGTTTTTTTGAATGAGTTAGAGATGATGTTCATGGTGGTGATGGTATATGTTTAATGTATATGTTTAACGCAAAAGATCTACTGGAAGCAGTCTCTCTACCTTAGGTAGGGGTAAGGCTGTCTACGGCTCAACCTCCCTCATACACCGTCTTCGACGGTATTGGGACCCATAACCCGTGGAAGACGGTATTGGGAGTTACTTTACTTTCTTTCTTTTTTTAACGCAAAAGATCTCAATCTCACAACATCCTTTTCACATTTTGATTTTTCAAGATTTATAGATTTAGATCGTGTAGATTTGGATGAGTGGTAAATCTTTGAAGAGGCAAAGTGAGAGAAAAGAAATAGAAGTAGATTTACTATGTTAAACTGGAAAAAGATGATACCAATAAATATGAGACTATTAAATCTAGTGAGGTCCGGTGGTGGTGAGTTCGGTCGGTGGTGGAGGTCGGGCGGTGGTGGAGGTCGGAATGGAGGATAAAAAGATGATGAGGAGATAGTGTTTATGTTTTGTGTTTGTTTAGGTTAATTGTTTGTATTGTTTATGTAAAGTGTATATACTATAAAAAGACTAAAATACCTTCGATTGGACCTCATCAAACGCCCGTTAGTGATGCCAGTTAGAGTGAGGGACGAATGACACATAACGTTTTGCAATTAAGGACGGACTGTTACGCCCCGTGACCAGTTTGACCAAAAATTTAAAACTTTTGACGCGGAAACGATGGAACACAATTTACTCATACAATTTCTTCATTCAATGACCATAACCTATAATATTTAACCATTAAAACATGCTCGCAAGAACGTATACTCAAAGACTCTTCAAGACATTCCACACAAATTCTCCAACACAACCGAAAGACCTTTCTGAGACATAGATACGCCGTATGCCGTATCCTTTTTAGGGATACGCCGTATCGGGCAATGCGCCGCATCAATCTAGAATGATACGCCGTATTACCTTAGACCTCTGATACGCCGCATTTATTAAATTAGATGCGCCGCATCTACCTATTTAGACATAAATTTACCAGATACGCCGCATCTCAAGAGGAGATGCGCCGCATCACCTGATACGCCGTATCTCAACCAGGGATACGCCGCATCTACCCTGCACCACAGAATCCTGGACAGACCCTACTGTCTCAAAAATGGGGTTTCGCCAGCCCCGCTCAGAAACCCGACCTCCCGGACTCGAAACCTGACGAAACTTTCCAGGATTCTTTAGTATGTCCGAAAGTTTTATTTCATGCAAAAATATCACTCATTTGACCGACCAAAATAGTACTTCTAAATCGGACGGGTTATGCAAAATTACCCAAAATGACCCATTACACTACAAGCCCTTTATACCACTACCATTTCGCAAATAACTTGACCATAATCATTTACTTAACATATCAAGAGCATTCCATACATACATGACCCGTTACTTTCCAAAATGGGTAGAAGCATGCTAATGCCAAACACCCTTTAATGAGTACTTAAATCATCCAAGTTCAAACTAGACGCCATATGTACATCATAATACATACACAAACTCGACTCTTGACCCAAACATAAACAAAGGTCATACATGACCTCAAGACCGTGAACTAACACAAAATAACCATAATGAAAGAAGTATACCCACAACACGAAAGGACACTTGGGGCTTCCAACTTCAAAAGAGCTTGGTCCAAAAGAGTTCCGGTCTTTTAATTTAGCTTCTAGTTACCTTCCTACTTACTTCCAAGTTACAACTACGCCAATCCCTTACCTTTACTTTCGCCGCTAGAACCTACAAATATGACATTAACTTCAAATGTAAGCGAAAACGCTTAGTAAGTATACAAGGTTTAACTATCCTTTCATTACCATGGAGCATAACATAACATTTTACTCACCTTGGTCAAGCAAGTAAATACATAACATTATCATTACTAGCATTGGATCCAAGCTACATTTATTCACAAGCTCCATAACAAGAACACATTTCATAACATTACATTAGCATAATAACATTTAATAAGTTAATCCTATATACTTACCTTGATTTCCTACTAGCTCACTACTTGGACTTGATGAGGCTCTACAAATGCTTCCTATCACAAGGTTAACTACAATTAGTGACTAATAAACTAGGAAGATCATCATTTTACCACTTTTTACCATAATCATCAAAACCCACCATATGAACCCTAATTTTCACAATTGGGGAAAGTTACTTACTTGATGAAAAGAGCACAATTAAGGTTTCCTTAAAGCTCCTTGATCACTTCTTGATGTACAATTGAGGCAAGATGATAAATTTGGCTTTCCCTCCTATTTCTCTCTTATATGTCGACACACACATGGAACTAGCACAAGTTTTCCAGATTTTTCTTGAGCTATCTATTTAAGAATGAGTTAGTTGGAATTTTGGTCTTGTGGCAATAATAGTCCTTCTAGTTCTATACTTCTCATTTAACCATACCTTAAGTTATAAATAATCCCTAACATATTTACATGACATAATATTTACATTAATGGTACCTTGTCGGGGTACGGGTGTAACAATTCTCCCCTCCTTAAAATGAGAGTTCGTCCCCGAACTCTACTCTCGAAATAAATGAGGATACTTGTTCCTCATCTTTGCTTCCGTTTCCCATCTAATACTTGTACCCTTACGATGCTTCCATTGCACTTTGACCAACGGGATCTCTTTATTTCTCAATTGCCGCACCTTTCTTCCTAGTATAGCCTCCGGTTCATCTCCTTGCGAAAGTAAATCCGGATCAACTTCAATGTCGTCTAGGGTGACCACACTCGTCTCGTCCGCCAAGCATTTCCTTAAGTATGATACATGAAAGGTATTGTGAATACCTCTCATTTCTTCGGACAATTCTAATACATATGCCACCTCGCCTACTCGTTTCAAGATTTTGAAAGGTCCGATAAACCGAGGACTAAGTTTTCCTTTGTTTTTGAATCTAAAGACGCCTTTCCACGGAGAAACTTTTAGCATAACCAAATCACCTACTTCAAATTCGATTGGTTTTCTTCGGTTGTCGGTATAGCTTTTCCACCTATCTTGTGCCGCTTTAAGCCTTGCTCGAATCGTCTCTATCTTTTCTGTTGTAGCTAACACTACATCCGTACTCGCCAATTCTCGCCTTCCTACTTCTTCCCAACACACGGGTGTCCTACACCTCCTACCATAAAGCATTTCATAGGGCGGCATATCTATGCTTGCATGGTAACTATTATTATAGGCGAATTCGACTAACGGTAAGTGATCGTCCCAATTGCCTCCAAAGTCGATCATACAAGCGCGTAACATATCCTCCAAAGTTTGAATCGTCCTCTCACTTTGCCCATCGGTTTGAGGATGAAAGGCCGTGCTCATGTGGAGTTTCGTGCCTAGCTCTTCTTGGAATTCTTGCCAAAAGTTTGATGTGAAACGTCCATCTCTATCAGAAACTATAGAAATGGGCACTCCATGTCGCGCGACTATCTCATTAACGTAAATCTTGGCTAGCTTGTGAACGGGCATATTTTCTCGGATTGGAATAAAATGAGCACTCTTGGTTAGGCAATCTACTATAACCCAAATCGTGTCGTTCTTCTTTTTCGTCTTTGGCAATTTTGTGATGAAATCCATTGTGATCTTTTCCCACTTCCAAATTGGGATGTCCAAAGGTTGAACCTTTCCACTCGGTTTTTGATGCTCGGCTTTGACCTTCAAACAAGTCAAACACTTTTCAACGTACTTCACACAATCTCTTTTCATACCCGGCCACCAATAGTTCTTTTTCAAATCGCGGTACATCTTTGTAGCTCCCGGATGAATGGAATACTTCGACTTGTGTGCTTCCTCTAGAATCAACTCTTTGATGCCACTACGAAAAGGGATGTAAACCCTTCCATACCGAGTCTTAATCCCACGACTATCTTCTTCGAGATGCGGAATGTAAGAAGTGATACGCTCACCTTCCCTATTTTCTTCTTTCAATGCCTCCTCTTGAGCTAACTTGATCTTGTCAAAAAGGTCGGTGGTGACAATCATTCTTAAGGAATGAATTTTAGTAACCTCATTTTGATCCTTTCGACTCAACGCATCCGCCACCACATTCGCTTTACCCGGATGGTAGCGAATTTCGCAATCATAATCCTTTAACAAGTCTAACCATCTTCGTTGCCTCATGTTGGGATCTTTCTTATTAAGAAAATATTGAAGGCTTCGATGGTCGGTGTAAATTACAAACTTGACACCATACAAGTAATGCCTCCAAAGTTTTAAAGCGAAAACCACAGCCGCAAACTCAAGATCGTGTGTCGCATAATTTTCTTCATGCTTCTTTAGTTGTCTCGAGGCGTAAGCAATCACTCTCCCCCTTTGCATAAGAACACATCCAAGACCGGAATAAGACGCGTCGCTATAAACCACCATATCTTCGGTCCCCTCCGGCAATACTAGAACCGGTGCTTCACACAATTTCCTCCGTAGAGTACAAAAGGCTTTGTCTTGTTCTTCACCCCACTCGAAGGTAGCATTCTTCTTAGTAAGTTTCGTTAAAGACGATGAAATTTTGGAGAAGTCTTGAATAAACCTCCTATAATATCCCGCAAGACCAAGAAAACTTCGAATCTCACCCACATTCCTTGGTGCATGCCATTTCATTACAGCTTCTACCTTTGAAGGATCGACTTTGATACCATCGGCATTAATAACGTGACCAAGGAACTGAACTTCTTGCAACCAAAATTCACATTTCGAGAATTTAGCATACAATCTTTCTTTTCTCAATGTTTCAAGAATTTCTCGAAGATGAAGTTCGTGATCTTCTTTGCTCTTAGAGTAGATAAGGATATCATCAATGAACACTATAACAAATTTATCCAACATCGGTCTACATACACGGTTCATGAGATCCATGAAAACCGCAGGTGCGTTCGTAAGACCAAATGGCATAACCATAAACTCGTAATGTCCATATCGGGTTCTAAAGGCCGTCTTAGGAATGTCTTCTTCTCGAACTTTCAATTGATGATAACCCGAACGGAGATCAATCTTGGAAAACCACCGCGCACCTTGAAGTTGATCAAAGAGGTCATCGATTCTTGGTAACGGATACACATTTTTCACCGTGACTTTATTTAATTCGCGGTAGTCAATGCACATCCGCATACTACCGTCTTTCTTTTTAACGAACAAGATTGGTGCTCCCCATGGCGAACTACTAGGACGAATGAAACCCTTGTCAAGCAATTCTTGAAGTTGACTCATCAATTCTTTCATTTCGGACGGAGCTAGACGATAGGGTGTTTTAGCAATAGGAGTAGCACCCGGAACAAGATCAATACGAAATTCGACTTGCCTTTCGGGTGGAATACCCGGCAAGTCTTCCGGAAAAAACATCACAAAATTCATTCACAACCGGAACATCATCGATACTTTTCTTCTCAAAGCTTGTATCCACCACATGAGCCATAAAGGCATAACACCCACGTGATAAATATCTCCTAGCCTTCATTACGGTACACAACTTTAGTTCACCTTTTCTTTTATCCCCATAAATAATCATTTCACAACCGCTAGGATTCACAACTCTAATGATCTTTTGGCTACAAAGGATAGCCGCGTTATATTTATCAAGCCAATCCATACCGATAATAATGTCAAATTCCCCGAGCATAATGGGAATTAAATAGATCTTAAAGACAATTTCATCGATCTCTATCTCTACGTCTTGATATACATTAGACACGACAACGATCCTACTATCGGCTATTTCAACTTCTAGGGGTATAGGAAGTTTAGCTAGTGGGGAAGTTATTTGCTTGCTAAAATCATAAGACACGAAAGAAACACTAGCACCCGAATCATACAAAACCCGAGCGGGTATGGAATTTACAAGATGAATACCTGTGATGACATCGGTCCCCGATTTGGCTTCTTCAACACCCATTTGATAAACTCGAGCTGTCGGTTTTGGAATCTCCACTTTATCTTGCTTGACGGTTCTCAAAGGCTTTGCTTCAATCGCCTTTGTTTTAGGGCAATCCCTCAACCTATGCCCTATCCCATTACACCCATAGCATACTATCATCGGCTTGGTACAATCTTTGCTTTGATGATCTAAGGCTCCACATTTGTAACAACCTGGCGTATTACGCCTACACTCCCCAAGATGAAACTTGCCACACTTAGAACATGCTACCTTAGTTTTGCTTCCCGCACTCTTCTTGCCATGATCAAATTTAGCTTTCTTTCCATCCTTATCCGCAAACTCTAGCTTCCTTTTTGGTTCTTTCGCCTCCTTCTCTTTCCTCCTAAGTAAATCTGCTTCCCTTACCCTAGCCCTACTCAAAAGATCATCCAACGTGGTACATTTGAATGGTGAAATAACTTCACGAATGTCATCCTTGAGCATCCTTTGGAACTTGTCAACCTTAAGCTTGTCATTCCCAAGATATTCGGGACAATAAGGGATCATATCATTAAACATCCTCCACAACTCATTTACCGTCTCGTTAGTTTGAGTAAGAGATTGGAATTTCTCTCGAATTTTGTCCACCTCTTCGGCCGGAGCATACTCGGCACTAAACAACTCTTTGAATTCTTTCCATGTACAAGTTTCTACCCAAGGCTCACCTTTCTCACATATCTTTCCTTCCCACCAAGTCTTAGCACTATCACGAAGAAAGTTAGTAGCATAGATAACTTTCTTCCTTTCTTCACAACCACTAGTACGAAAAGCACCTTCCACCGCCGTAATCCATCTATTACTAACAATGGGATCAAGAACACCGGTAAATTGTGGCACATCACAAGCCGTGAAATCCCGGTAAGTAGCTTTGTCATTCTTAGGTTCTTTTGTCGGACCACATTCTTTCTTAAACTCCTTAAACTCTTCTTTCATTAGCTCCTTAAGGTTTTGCGTCGTTTGTTGAACATAGAAGGGCATTGACTTTTTAACAGCCTTGCCCACTCTTTTTGCTAACATTTTGTCTAAGGCCACCATTTCATCTCCCGTGAAGCCTCTAAAATCAGGACCTCCGGAGTTTGAGGAAGAACTTTCATTATCCTTACTAGCATTACCCGGATCACTTGCCGAAGTCTCGGCATGCTTGGAAGCCGTAGATTTCGCGACTTCCTTCGGGTGAGGGGTTTCCATTTCTCCTTACTGAAAATTAGCAATTCACAACATTAAACGCAATTATAAATACTTAGCCAATGCATGAATGACATTTCTATCTTATTCTAGCACCCTAGCTTGTCACTCATGTATGATCTAAATGATTTCAATTTCACATATGTCCCGTATTTTCATCACTACGGTGGCCAGGCGTAGTCATGAAAATATTGAACATATGGGTCCTCAAAACCATCCAAACAATACACAAATAACAAACACTAGCTCTAACTGCATCTATACAAGGCCTAAGTCTAGGAAATCCTAAAGGGAAGTCCTAAATCTCTTAGACCTAAGCTTTGATACCAAGTTGTTACGCCCCGTGACCGGTTTGACCGAAAATTTAAAACTTTTGACGCGGAAACGATGGAACACAATTTACTCATACAATTTCTTCATTCAATGACCATAACCTATAATATTTAACCATTAAAACATACTCGCAAGAACGTATACTCAAAGACTCTTCAAGACATTCCACACAAATTCTCCAACACAAACCAAAAGACCTTTCTGAGACATAGATACGCCGTATCCTTTTTAGGGATACGCCGTATCGGGCAATGCGCCGCATCAATCTAGAATGATACGCCGTATTACCTTAGACCTCTGATACGCCGCATTTATTATATTAGATGCGCCGCATCTACCTATTTAGACATAAATTTACCAGATACGCCGCATCTCAAGAGGAGATGCGCCGCATCACCTGATACGCCGTATCTCAACCAGGGATATGCCGCATCTACCCTGCACCACAGAATCCTGGACAGACCCTACTGTCTCAAAAATGGGGTTTCGCCAGCCCCGCTCAGAAACCCGACCTCCCGGACTCGAAACCTGACGAAACTTTCCAGGATTCTTTAGTATGTCCGAAAGTTTTATTTCATGCAAAAATATCACTCATTTGACCGACCAAAATAGTACTTCTAAATCGGACGGGTTATGCAAAATTACCCAAAATGACCCATTACACTACAAGCCCTTTATACCACTACCATTTCGCAAATAACTTGACCATAATCATTTACTTAACATATCAAGAGCATTCCATACGTACATGACCCGTTACTTTCCAAAATGGGTAGAAGCATGCTAATGCCAAACACCCTTTAATGAGTACTTAAATCATCCAAGTTCAAACTAGACGCCATATGTACATCATAATACATACACAAACTCGACTCTTGACCCAAACATAAACAAAGGTCATACATGACCTCAAGACCGTGAACTAACACAAAATAACCATAATGAAAGAAGTATACCCACAACACGAAAGGACACTTGGGGCTTCCAACTTCAAAAGAGCTTGGTCCAAAAGAGTTCCGGTCTTCTAATTTAGCTTCTAGTTACCTTCCTACTTACTTCCAAGTTACAACTACGCCAATCCCTTACCTTTACTTTCGCCGCTAGAACCTACAAATATGACATTAACTTCAAATGTAAGCGAAAACGCTTAGTAAGTATACAAGGTTTAACTATCCTTTCATTACCATGGAGCATAACATAACATTTTACTCACCTTGGTCAAGCAAGTAAATACATAACATTATCATTACTAGCATTGGATCCAAGCTACATTTATTCACAAGCTCCATAACAAGAACACATTTCATAACATTACATTAGCATAATAACATTTAATAAGTTAATCCTATATACTTACCTTGATTTCCTACTAGCTCACTACTTGGACTTGATGAGGCTCTACAAAAGCTTCCTATCACAAGGTTAACTACAATTAGTGACTAATAAACTAGGAAGATCATCATTTTACCACTTTTTACCATAATCATCAAAACCCACCATATGAACCCTAATTTTCACAATTGGGGAAAGTTACTTACTTGATGAAAAGAGCACAATTAAGGTTTCCTTAAAGCTCCTTGATCACTTCTTGATGTACAATTGAGGCAAGATGATAAATTTGGCTTTCCCTCCTATTTCTCTTTTATATGTCGACACACACATGGAACTAGCACAAGTTTTCCAGATTTTTCTTGAGCTATCTATTTAAGAATGAGTTAGTTGGAATTTTGGTCTTGTGGCAATAATAGTCCTTCTAGTTCTATACTTCTCATTTAACCATACCTTAAGTTATAAATAATCCCTAACATATTTACATGACATAATATTTACATTAATGGTACCTTGTCGGGGTACGGGTGTAACACGGACGGTGTAATTTTTTTGTCAAAGGACGAAATGTGTCGGTCAACGCATACCACAAGAACGAATGGTGTAGTTTACTCTAATAATATAATGAACTAACTAAAAGATAGATGAAAATATGCATAAATTATATATAAACTTAAGCAAGATTCAAAATCAAAAGAAAAAAAAGAAGAAAAAAATCTATCTCATTACAAATTAACTACACATTTATAACTCCTGCAGTCCTGCTCATAATTTTCAGTTTTTAGTATATAGATTTTTTTATTATCGAAAGCTTATGTAGTTAAAAGGATTGATATGTTTTGACAACTACCAAACCCGAACATGACCCATTTATTAAACGAGGTAAGCACGTTTACATATTTATAACCAAAACCCGTATGTCCTTAACCCAAGCTTACATATTTCCGTGTTAATTTCGTGTTATTTCTGTTGGGAATTTACAAATCGTAATACAAAGTGTTTAATACAGAAATCGAAAGATTACAACAACTTGATTGAGACCTGCGAATGCAGTGTCCTTAAAAAGAAATTCGTCCTATCTAGTACGACTGTTTAGAGGATACAACAATCAATTCAAGTATTAAAACTTGAATATAACGAATCTGATATGTTTTCATGATGGAAATGGATGAGGTTTTTGTGTTTTTGATGATCCAAAAGTGACAAATTCGTCCTCTATATATAAGTACATGGTGACCCTTCAAAACAGTCACAATACCCTTTCAAATGGCCTTAGAGACACCTCTTTTCGTAACAGTCACAATGGTTCACAAAAAAACTGCTCTTAGCGACGCTTTAGCGACGACCTAGTAACAGAATAACCGTCGCTAACTGAAACTGATTCAAACAGTCGCGTTGGTTCGCTTAGTGATGCCTTTTCAACAGATATAACCGCCACCATTTCGAATAGACACGTCTTTATGATGGTGATGGTTCATTAGAGACGGTTTAGTGACAGAAAAACTGTCATTAATCTCCATTTGGTAGCAAACACTAAAAGCAACAAAACCATTAATAAGTAATGTTCCAACAATACCCCACATTTTCTATTCAAAAGACCAATAATACCCCATATTTGAATAGAAAATAAGGCAATTACTTATTATTCTATTTTCATCAAATATAATATGACATGCATCAGATTAAGTGTCTTTTAGACTTGAACCTATCCTAGTGAGTACATATCGGATCTACTTTGTGGATAGTTAACATAAGTCTTGAACTAGCCACGTTTTGTAGTAAATCGAGACAATAAGTATCACACATATCATATTTATGCAATAACAGATTCTTATCGTTGTGTTCATTTCGGTCGTGAACATATCCTTATTCATGAGAATTTTAGAGAACTTAGTCATCTGGTTCCCAAAGATGCGACCACACATCAATATCGTATAGGTAATGCCAATCAAGAATATTCCGTAGTATTCCACTGTAAAAGCCATTAGCATTATTAAGAATTAAAATTCAGCCCTTAATCATCAACGGAAAAACACACAAAATTCATCATAGGAATTGGCATACCTGTGTGTTAGTACTTTTGAGTTTTCCTCAACTAGTTTTCTTATTGAACCTAGACCATGGGATCTCCAATTTTGCTAGGTTAGGTTTTCGCTGAGTAGTCACTCATTGTGTTGGCTTTAAGCCCACACCCCCTCGATGTAAATATGACTTGTTCTCTACAAAGGCCTTTTGTCAAAGGATCTGCTATATTTTCCTTTGACTTAACGTAGTCGATGAAAATGATTCCATTTCTTAACAAGTCCTTTATCGTATTGTGGCGACGTCTTATATGTCTTGACTTGCCATTATAGATATGATTCTTTGCTCTGGTAAGAGCAGCCATACTATCACAATGTATACACACAGCAGTCACAGGTTTTGGCCACAAGGGAATACCCTCTAGAAAGCTTCTAAGCCATTCTGCTTCTTCAGCAGCTTTGTCTAAGGCTACAAATTCTGCTTCCATAGTTGATCTGGTATTTACAGTTTGCTTAGACGATTTCCATGATACAGCAGCCCCTCCAAGTGTAAATACATAGCCACTTGTGGACTTTCCTTCATTATGGTTGGAAATCCAATTGGTATCACAAAATCCTTCTAACACATGAGGATATTTAGTAAGCGCTCTAACTAGTGCATCCCAATGATCTCTCTCAGGGTTATGTGAATATCGACTAAGTCGACTTACACTATATGCCAAATCCGGTCGTGTACAGTTCATTATATACATCAAGCTTCCTAGTACTTGTGTATATTGTAACTGAGATACACTTTGTCCTTTGTTCTTCTTTAGTTGAACCTTAGGATCAAAGGGAGTTACAACTGGTCTGTCATCATAATGCCCAAATTTCTTAAGGGTCTTCTCAATGTAATGAGATTGGGTAAGGATGTATCCATTGGGATTCTTTTGAATTCGAATACCAAGAATGACATCAGCTTCTCCCATGTCTTTCATATCAAATGAAGATTGAAGCATTTTCTTGGTTTGGTTAATAACATCCAAATTTGTTCCCATAATTAGCATATCATCCACATATAAACAAATAATGACAAATTTATTTTTGTATTGTTTAACATAAACACATTTATCATATTCGTTTATTTGATACCCGTTTGATAAGCGAGTGTTATCAAACTTCTCATGCCATTGCTTTGGAGCTTGTTTAAGGCCGTAAAGAGATTTAACCAATTTACATACCTTATGCTCTTGACCTTTGACAACAAACCCCTCGGGTTGTTGCATATAGATTTCTTCATCTAATTCACCATTTAAGAATGCAGTCGTCACATCCATTTGATGTATAATCAGGTTGTGAATTGCTGCTATAGCCATTAACGTTCTTACAGAGGTTATCCTTGTAACTGGTGAATAAGTGTCAAAGAAATCTTGACCTTCTTTTTGACGGTATCCTTTGGCTACTAAACGAGCCTTATACTTCTCTATGGTACCATCGGGTCTTAGTTTCTTTTTGAAGATCCACTTATGGCCTATTGGTTTGTGTCCCGAAGGTAGATCAACCAATTTCCATGTATTGTTATGTACAATTGAGTCTATTTCGCTTTGAATAGCCTCTTTCCAATAAGGTGCTTCTGATGACTCCATAACAGCCTTATATGTTTGTGGTTCTTCATTAACAATATAGGTCATATAATCTGGTCCAAAGTCTTTAGAAACTTTTGAACGCTTACTTCTTCTAGGTTCATCATTCTTTTGTTGAACCTCAAAATTGTTGTCTCTTTGACCTTGAGACAATTGATCATCAAATACTCTTTTCCTTGGATTTGAGATTTGTTTCTCTTTATCTTTATATGGAAAGACATTTTCAAAGAAATCTGCTTCAACAGATTCTATAATTGTGTTGTTGCTTATGTCCTCTATATTGGATTTGTAAACCAGGAATCTATAAGCAGCACTATTTTTTTGCTGGACCGAGATAAACATAATCAACTGTTTTTGGTCCAAGTTTGGTTCTATTTGGTAAAGGTATTTGAACCTTTGCCAAACAACCCCACATTTTCATCCTTTTATAAGAAGGTTGCTTTCCTTTCCATAACTGATATGGAGATTTGTCACTCTTCTTATGAGGAATTTTATTCAACACTGTATTTGCAGCAAGGCATGCTTCACCCCATAGACTGTGAGGAGCCCCTGAAGTAATTAACATTGAATTAATCATGTTCTTCAATGTTCTATTCTTACGTTCAGCCACACCATTTTGTTGTGGGGTGTATGGGGCTGTTGTTTGATGTACAATACCATAAGTAGAACAAAATTCAGCAAAGTCATTGGATTCATATTCTCCTCCTCTATCAGACATTAGAATTTTGATCTTTTTGTCTAGTTGATTTTCAACTTCTGCCTTATATGTCTTAAACATATTCAAAGCTTCATCTTTGGTATTTATTGAGTACACATAACAAAATTTGCTGCAATCATCAATGAAAGTAATATAATAATTCTTTCCTCCTCTTGATGGTGTTGCTTTGAAATCACATAAATCTGTATGGATTAAACCAAGTATTTCATTTGATTTTTCTACAGATTTGTGTGAATGACTTATGTATTTAGATTCAAAACATATCTCACACTTGGATATTTTATCCATTGTACATTTAGGAAACATGCCTAAGTTTATCATTCTTTGTAAGAAACAAAAATTAACATGGCCTAATCTAGAATGCCATAAGAAAGAAGGATCAATCATGTACACAGAAGCGGTGTTAGTGCCCGCGTTATTATTATTAATAACATTGTCATTGGTTACAACACTTAGTTTAAAGAGTACCTGATCAAGGTAACCCTTTCCAACATACACACCACCCTTGGTGATTACAAATTTATCTTATTCAAATACAAGTTTAAATCCCTTATTACTAAGAATAGGGCCAGAAATCAGATTCTTGGTGATGTTAGGCACATGCAACACGTTTGAGAGTACAAGATTCTTTCCAGAAGTCAAATTCAATATGACTTTGCCTTTTCCTTCAATCTTTGAAGAAGTTCCATTCCCCATGAACATCGGTTCAGTTTCATTCACCTTTTGGTAAGAAACAAACATCCTTCTTGAATTACATATGTGCTTTGTTGCACAAGTATCAAGCCACCAATCAACATCATTCGTGGTCAAGAAGGCTTCAATTACTCCAGCAAATTCTGTTGGAGATTCCACATGGTTTGCTTGGTTGGAATTTCCTCCTCCATGTTCTTTCTTGTGGCGACAATCCTTGGCTTTATGACCAGGTTTCCCACAGACCCAACAATGATAGACTTTCTTGAAGTTGTTGTTCTTTTGTTGGGTATAATCCTTCTTTTTATCCTTAGAAGAATTCTGTCCAGAACCACCACCATTTTTGTTATTTTTGTGGTAGTTCTTTGGTTTGGAAGAGCTTTCTCCAACCATGTTTACATTGGGTTCTATCAAATTTGCATCAACCTTTTCTTGCATCCTGTTATCTTCCTCAACACGATTTTTAGAACAAGTTGCTCAAAACTCATATTGTCATTCAAATGTTTAAGATATAACTTAAAATTTTTCTAGGATTGAGGCAATTTTTCAATAATAGAACTAACAAGAAAGTTAGAGTTTATACCCATGCCTTCTACTTCCAATTCATGGACTATGATTTGGAGTTCTTCCACTTGTTTCACAACAGGCTTTGCATCATTCATCTTGAAGTTCAGAAATTTTCCAACAACAAACTTCTTAGAACATGCAACTTCAGTCATGTATTTCTTTTCCAATGATATCCATATGTCCTTTGCACTTGCAAAGATAGAATAAATATCATACAGGGAATCATCCAAGGCATTCAGAAGATAATTTCTGCAATTATATTCATTATGATTCCAGTGTGAGGCGGCCCTTTCATATTCTGCCACTTGTGCCTCAGTAGGAACATTCTGTCCTTCCACATACGGATCTGTTAGTTCAGGATCCGTGAGAACATTTGACACACGCAACATTGTCAAATAAAACAACATCTTTTGTTGCCAACGACGAAAATCAGTCCCTTTGAACTTTTCAGATTTTTCAACATGCGGTTTCTGCATCGCTTGATCCATCTTTGAAATTTCTGTTTAAGATTTTTGGGAATTTACAAATCGTAATACAAAGTGTTTAATATAGAAATCGAAAGATTACAACAACTTGATTGAGGCCTGCGAATGCAGTGTCCTTAAACAGAAATTCGTCCTATCTAGTACGACTGTTTAGAGGATACAACAATCAATTCAAGTATTAAAACTTGAATCTAACGAATTTGATTTGTTTTCATGATGGAAATGGATGAGGTTTTTGTGTTTTTGATGATCCAAAAGTGACAAATTCGTCCTCTATATATAGGTACGTGGTGACCCTTCAAAACAGTCACAATACCCCTTCAAATGGCCTTAGAGACACCTCTTTTCGTAACAGTCACAATGGTTCACAAAAAACTGCTCTTAGCGACGACCTAGTAACAGAATAACCGTCGCTAACTGAAACTGATCCAAACAGTCACGTTGGTTCGCTTAGTGATGCCTTTACAACAGATATAACCGCCACTATTTTGAATAGACACGTATTTATGATGGTGATGGTTTATTAGAGACGGTTTTTTGACGGTTTAGTGACATAAAAACTGTCACTAATCTCCATTTGGTAGCAAACACTAAAAACAACAAAACTATTAATAAGTAATGTTCCAACAATTTCTACCTAGTTAAATATGGCTTTTTTAGCTTGTGCTATAAATCTCCGACATTTAATTTCTAGAACGCGATCATTGTTCATTGAAAGAAACAAGAATAGTCAATAACTGCTGTCGATAACTTTTTAGCAAAGACTTTCACGTATATATTGTACCATAAAATCACAAATGTCGTACCAATTCTAGAAAGCAAAATAAAATACTAGTGAACGTGGGTTGTAAAAGCAAGCATGGGTATGTTTAGTTAATCATAAGGTTGTGACAAAGTTGGGTCTCAAAAACCTAACATTGTGGACTCTTAATAAATAAGAAAGAGTAGAAGTGTGAAGGTATCAACATAAAGTGAAACAACAAGGACAAAAAATAAAAGCTTCTGAAGTCTAAAGTCTAACCATTATTTCTTTATAAAAGTCTTAAACTTTTAAAAGGAAAAACTTTGGCCCATAAGTTATCGTGCTTCTTTTTATCATATTCCCATGTTCTTCGTCCAAGCAAAAGGAATATTACTAGTTATATCCGTGATTAACGTGCATTTGGGTTACATGTAAATGGTTTATCATGAGTGCATTAATTCGAAAACGATAGTGTTCTTAATTTGACAAGAGTTTGGAATAACGTATAATCATTTTTAGCAAGTATTCATTGAGGTCTTTGTTTCAAGCTTGGTTTGAAACGGAATCGTTTAGGTATGCCTTTTTTTTTTTGGCAATTTAGGCATACCTAAACGATTTTAACCCGTATGTTTACAGTCTAATTTGTTACTGAAATTATTTTTCTTTCCATATTCTTCTCATTTGATTCTAACTCTCCACATGTTTTGTATATACTTTTTCGATATTAACTGGATTTCAAACCAAGCTTGAAACTCGTATGTTTACTCGATACAGAAAGAAGGAAGGTTACACGTGTTTCAAGCTTGGTTTGAAACTCATAGGAAACCCGTCTAAGTAATCCTTCTTGAGCCATAACGAAGAATAAGAAAGTTAATAGCTAGAAGTTGAATATAAGCAAAGCACGAGTATAGTTTTTTTTTTTTTTTGGTAAAGGCTTTTTACCCTGGTAAATGGACACATGTATAGTTTTTGACGTGATGTTTCGCGTTTAAACTTTATCAGGTGGTTTAGTGGTCAGACACTTTGATGTCTTTATAAGAGGTCTCATGTACTTTATTAGGTACATATCTTGGGGTTGATAGGGAAGAGGTCACAAACGGTCACATGATACCCTGAGTAGATCGTGTGCATATAAGATAACCTGTACGAAGAAAACCTTATTCGTTTATTCGTCTGCTTTTAAAACATATATAGTAAAATCAAAACATGTCTCATTTCTATCATGAATCAACACTTTCTATCTTATCAGTTTCAAGACAATCGAGAAATTGAGCGAGACAAAATGTCATAAATTTATTCGATTATGACTTGTAAGCTAATCATGTATATATAAGCATCATGACGAGTGATACATGTAAAACAAACATTAACCCCCAATTTTTTTGATTTTCTTATTTGAAAGTTAGAAGATTTTGAAGACACTTTTTATGATTTTCTCTAAATAAATATGGAAAACTTAATTGTTTATGTTGGAGTTGTTGAATTAATCATTTAGGTACTTGTATCATGTGTTTTAATATATGATGTGATGTTCTTAGTTCAAAACTCAAAAGGTAAATAGTAAAACGAGACTAGCTATGTGAGATGTCTCGTCTCTTTCAAGTCCAAAAGTTACATCAACCGGTATTAATCTTTTCATTTTAGGCCAGACTCATAAAAAATTTACCGAGTATATGTTAGAACATTACGTTTAAACACTAGATAAATTATGAATCCAAATAAACATGTACGAGTATATCCAAGGGTTTTGAATGTATGCGTATACTTGTGTTCTTAAATAAGAGGATGTAGATTCAAGTCTTGAGTAAAAAGCGAGATTTATTTATTTATTTTTTATTTATTATTATTTTTTTAATCAAGAGTATATATATATATATATATATATATATATATATATATATATATATATATATATATATATATATATAGTGTAACTTTCAAACGAGAACCATTTTATCCGCAAGAACTGAGAGAACCACCAAAAACATAAATGCACGCCTTCAATAATTGTATTTTTGCACATATGTTTTCAAAACAACACATATGTTTTAAAAAAAAACATAGTTGTTCTAAAGAATTTGATAAGAAATTCGAAATACAAAAATTTTCTTTGAAGGTGTGCATGTATGTTCTTATAAAACGTGCAACGACAATATTGCGGCCATGTGTAAGGTTTTTGTGAAAAAAGATGATGAGTTCATAATGATATTGAAGAACATAAGTGGATGTTTACGATTATTGATGATTTGCATGTATTTTTATTTTATTTTAAAAGACGTGCATGTATGTTTTTGGTGGTTCTCTCAGTTCTTGCGGATAAAATGGTTCTCGTTTGAAAGTCCCCCTATATATATATATATATATATATATATATATATATATATATTATAATTGTATGTAAGTTTGCCTTTGGAAGAAACAAGTTCATGTATCGAGTAAAAGAAGGAAGGTTACACTTGTTATACGTAGCACGAAATCCAGTTAATATCGAAAAAGTATATACAAAACATGTGGAGAGTTAGAATCAAATGAGAAGAATGTGGAAAGAAAAATAATTTCAGTAACAAATTAGACGGTAAACATACGAGTCTTGGCTATTAAGATTATCTCATTAATAGTCTTTGATTTGAATGTATGCGACCAATATGGGTAGAGCGCAACCATTTGAACCTTTTCTTAACTACCCTCATATATTTACCTAATAAAGTTTAAACCGTTAGTCTTTTTTGTGAAGACATCATATGCCTTATCACCTGACCTAGGGCGTTCACGGGAGACCATGGATTTTATTCATGTAGTATAAATTATGTCAAAAATCATGATTTTTTCCAAAACGAACTTGATAACTTCGTAATTCTTCTATATATTTTTTTATTTGCACCCGGTGTCCGATGACTATAAGTTCTGGGTCCGCCCCTGCTTAAGACCGCGATTGCATATGATAATTAATTATGTCAAGAAAATAATTATGGTATAAGAGTCCCTATAATTCTACCTTGATTATCAAGTAATCACTTCCAAATTCTCATGCAAAAATTCCATATTTACGCAACCTTTTTTTCTATAAAACCTCAAATCACAAAGCAAATTTTCACCATTGGATTCTTTGCAATATAAATCTTAAATAGTGTCTTGCAATTTTAACTTTTAACTCAAAATCCTTATCAATGGAAGGAACCAATTTATTCACTCTTTGCGCAGAAACGCTGGCGGTGTTGATGATGGGACTTTCGGCCATTGCTGTCTCTGCTGCGAATAATTACCCTCCTGCTCCTGCCCCGACGTCTGATGCTAGCACTACGAATATTGTTATAGCTGCCGTTGCTTCTTTTTCCGCAATCATGTTCACTCTTATCAGTGGAAATTTCCCAATTGTATCCGGATAAAATCCTTCGTAGTTTTTCTTTTAGTACAGTCTGATTATGTTTAGTGTTTATTGAACATTTGAACGTATATATATGTTTCTCTAGGTCTGTTTCTATGTAATGTAATTTTTGTTCCCTAGATTTATGAAATTCTACTGGTGATATTTATTAGTAGTATCTTTTTGTGGATTGTGTTATGTTATTAGTACCAATATAATGTTTGATCCGAAATCAAGTTAATAGTTTATACAAGCGTGCACTCCGCACCTCCAAACTCGTATAATAACTTAACTTGAAATCCATTTGGTCCCGGGTAAATCACCATTACACATAAAATGATTGATGACACTAAAATCACCAACATATATCTATGCCACATGTGTTGGAAATTTAGTTCAATTGAAGGATATGATCATACTTGAAAATGGGTTTAGAGGTACGAAGTGTACACCCATTAAGTCCCTGATTACCCTGACTCTAATAGAGGTTTTAAGTTTCTACTGCTAGTATTAATGTTACTACTGTTGGCAGAGTTACTACTGCTAGTATTAATGTTACTACTGTTAGCAGAGTTACTACTGCTAGTACTAATGTTACTACTGCCAGTGTAAAGTTACTAATGTTGGCATAAGTTAGTACTGCTGGGCAGTTTAAAACTCGTAATTAAGACCATAATGACTTGGTCTTTTAACCACTATGGCTATAATGGAGGAACATTATGAGGAGATTAATTGGCCGATTAATTCTCATAATTTCATTGACTAAGAGTAAATAGATCCTATAAATAGGATACACATCTGCATGGAAAAACACACGAAACATAAACACTTGAAAGTAAACAGGTTCTTGATTTGTGCCTAAAACAAGAACACCACTTAGTCTTATCCCATAGAGATATTCGTGCAACCCAGACATAGGGTCGAATAGTTTCTATTGGAAAGTGATAACACGATTTCAAGTGATATCCAGTACTCATTGATTATCTATACCCAACTGGGAACACACCGACAAGAAACCAACAATTAATAGAAACTATTTAGTGATAATCAATGGCTGCTGCTATAAGGTAAATGGCTGCTAACTTTTTCAAATTGGAAAAGTTTGAAGGTGTCGATTTCAGAAGATGGCAAAAGAAGATGCACTTCTTGTTGTCAAGCATGAGTGTGGTGTATGTAGAGATGGTAATTTGTGCCCAAAATAAAAAAAGGGCTAATTTTGGCTACTTTGTAAAAGATTTGGGCACATTTAGCCCCCTCTTTTTTTTGGAATGGTCACATTTAGCCCATTGAAAAGTTAAATGGGCACAACGGGCACATATTTTCTCCCAATTAGAGAACATTATAATCGTTTTTGAAGAAAAACTTATATATATAATATATTTAATTTTTTTAAATATAAATGAGGTATTACGTTTAAGAAATTTATTTCGTCATTTTCGGTTTTCTATAAAGCGATTTGTATAACGTGTGCCCATTTAGCCCGTGCCCGTTTAAGCCCGTGCCCATTCTAGCCCGTGCCCGTGCCCTGCCCGCCCGCTTTGCCACCTCTAGGTGTATGTCCTGAGCACTTCTATTCCTGATGATGGGGATGATGCAACTGTGGAGGATATAAGGAAAAGGAGCAAGTGGGAGAATGACTACTACATTTGCAGAGGTTTAATCCTTAATGGTATATCTGATCCTTTGTTTGATATTTATCAAAATGTGGAATCTGGTAAAGAACTATGGGATTCCTTGGAATCCAAATATATAGCTGAGGATGCATCAAGTAAGAAGTTCCTTGTAAGTAATTTTAACAATTACAAAATGATCGATTCTATACCTGTCATGGAACAAGACAATGAACTTCTTAGTATACTTGGTATATTCACACAACACAAAATGAGTATGGATGAGACTATTTCAGTCTCTTGTGTCATTGATAAACTCCCTCCTTCTTGGAAAGATTTCAAGCATATGCTGAAACATAAGAAGGAGGAATTGACTCTTGTTAAGTTGGGCAGTCATTTGCGCATTGAGGAATCACTCAGAGCGCAAGACAGTGATAAGCCAAAGAGTAGCAATGCTGCTGGTCTATCAGTTGTCAATATGGTGGAGCATAACAACTCCACCAGGTACAATGACAACAAGGGAAAATGTAAACATCAGGATAACCCAAAGCTGATCTTAACAAGAAGCCAAAAGCTACTTGTTGGAAGTGTGGGAAAACTGGACACTTCAGGAAGAATTGTAAGGGTGTTAAAATTGGCAATAAAGCCAATGGATCAGGCACAAGTGGTTCAGGGACTGGTTCAACCAACCCTCTGAAAGGTCAGATAGTGTTTAATAAGTCTTTTCAGATTTATTATGTTACATATATATCTGAGGCATACTTTGTGCAGGATGATGATGTTGCGTGGTGGGTTGACTCTGGAGCAACAATCCATGTGTGTAAAGATAGATGCTGGTTCAAGACCTATGAGTCACTGAATGATGGTTCTATTCTTCATATGGGAAATGAGTCAACAGTCCTGGTGCATGGAAAAGGAAGTGTGGATTTAAGATTTAGTTCTGGAAAGATTGTTTATTTGTTTAATGTTTTACATGTTCCTAATATTAGAAAGAATTTGGTTTCTAGTAGTATTTTGAATAATTGTGGTTATAAACAAGTTATTGAATCTGATAAGTTTGTTTTGTCTAAACATGGTGTATTTATTGGTTTTGGCTATTTGTGTAATCAAATGTTCAGGCTTAATATTGTTAATGATATTGCTAATTTAGCCTTTATGTCAACCTCTAAACTAAATGATTCAACACTATAGCATGCTAGAATTTGCCATGTACACTTTAAGAGAATGCGAGATATGTCTAAGGATGAGTTAATCCCAGCCTTTGATATGGACACTGAAAAGTGTAAAACTTGCATGATGACCAAAATAACTAAGAAACCTTTTCAAAGTGTAAAACGTGAAACTGAAGTTTTGGAGCTGATTCACAGTGACCTATGTGATTTACATGCTACTCCCTCTTTGGGGAATAAGAAATACTTTGTGACATTTATTGATGATGCTTCTAGGTTTTGTTATGTTTATTTGTTACATACTAAGGATGAAGCATTAGATAAATTTAAAGTGTTTAAAACTGAAGTTGAATTGCAACAAGGGTCCCTGATCAAAAGGTTAAGGACTGATAGGGGAGGTGAGTACATGGATACTCTGTTCTTTCAGTCTGTTGGTATAATCCATGAAACGACTGCTCCCTATACTCCTCAGCAAAATGGTATCTCTGAAAGGAAAAACAGGGTACTCAAGGAGATGGTTAATTCCATGTTGTCCTATTCAGGACTGAGTCAAGGGTTCTAGGGTGAAGCTATGTTAACAGCTTGCTATTTATTGAATATGGTTCCCAATAAAAGGAACAAGGTTACCCCTTATGAACCTAATGAGTCTGTTTCAATTAACTCAATAATTGAATCAAGGGATGCAATCTTTGATGAGAATAGGTTCTCATCAGTCCCTAGACCAAGTCAAAGGATTCCAAATGGAACTAATGACATTGGTGTTTCAGAGGTCTCTGATGAGGTTTCTGATGAGGTTATTGTTGGGAATTATCACAAGGGAAGACTTAAATATGAAGAACAAACTTAAGTCTGCTGGGTTACTTAGTTAAGTCTGTTAGTTGTATTCATGTAATAGTTAAGTCTGCCAATACATTGTTAAGTCTGGTAGACATAATAGCATAGTTAAGTCTGGTCAACAGAAATAGTTAAGCCTGTTTATGAATTATAGTAAGTTTGTTAGCTATAAGTTAGGAAAGGATGCGTAGTTATCTTTATAGAAGATACGGCTAGATACGTTTATCCTTCTACACGTTTTGTATCTAGGGTTTTCCTTGGTGTATAAAAGGAACCCTAAGGCATTAGTTTTGGTGCGCGTATTGTATGAGTTAGTTGATATTGAAAGTTAATAGAATTACGAAGTTAGTTATCTTTTGTTCTTCATTGTTATTGTTAAGATTCCGCATTAGCAATAAACAATCTGTTAGAGTTTCTCACTTAGATCAATTTGGATTTATTCAAGTTGTCTAACAAGTAACAAAGGCTACTTGGATCCATAATTCGTGTGGACCTACAAGTGGTATCAAAGCCTGTAGAGAGACTCTGAGTTCGAAGAAACACAAAAACCACAAACACAAATCACTCAAACAGACCCTGCACAATGTCTATTAAAGATGATGATTTCTCAAACCATCTCAGTGATAATGAGTCAAACCATGAAGAAGAAGCATCAGAAGCCATCTCCCTGGCACATCCAAACAACAACAACAAACCATACCAGCTACAACCACCATATCCAACATTAAACTCCCAATCCTGAAGAAGGAAGAGTATGACATATGGGCTATGGAGATGGAGCACTATCTGGAGTATGTCGACAATGATGTCTGAAAGGTGATCCAGAATGGGAATTCTAAGAAGAGGGTTTCAGTTGGCAAGGATGGAGTTGTTAGGGTTCTTCCACCAGTGTCTGCCTCAGAAATTCATGCAGTGGAAAAGGAGAGAAAAGCTAAAACCCTTTTGCTGATGGCACTTCCCAAGGAGCACTTGAGAAGGTTTCATGGCATGGATGATGCCAAGGAAATTTGGGAAGCTATCAAAACAAGATTTGGAGGGAATGCAAACTCCAAGAAGATGCAGAAGGCTGTTCTTAAGCAGCAATTTGAAGCATTCTCTGTAACCAGTGCTGAAGGTTTGGAGAAGGGTTATGACAGGTTTCAACATCTTCTCTCTCAATTGGAGGCTCATGGTGCTGCTGTGTCGAATGAAGATGCAAATCACAAGTTCCTCAGATCATTACCTAAAGAATGGTCAAGTGTGACAATGACCATGAGAATGAAAGAGGAAATTGACACCTTGTCAATAGATGATCTATACAACAATCTTCGGGTTTTTGAACAGGAGATCCAAGGAAGTACAAAGGCATCTTCAAGTACTCCCAACATTGCTTTTGTTTCTCAAAGCAAGGGCAGTACTAACAGGGTTAATACTGGTGGCTTTAATTCTGGTAGCTTTAGTTCTGGTGGTTATGAAACATCTTCAAGCAACATGAGAGAAAGAGAAGTCCCTGAAGGATTTGCTAATGAAGTGATCTACTCACTTTTTGCTAAGAGGTCAGAAGAGAAGGACCTCATTAGTGATGATCTTGAGCAGATCAATGATATTGATGTTGAAGAGATGGATATTAAGTGGCAAATTGCTATGATTGCCCTTAGAATGAAGAAGTTTTACAAGCAGACTGGGAGGAACATCAGGTTTGATGGGAAGACACCAGTTGGGTACAATAAGAAGACTGTTGAGTGCTACAGGTGTCACAAGCATGGTCACTTTGCTAGGGAATGCATGGCAAAGATGACTGCTGATGGGAAAAAGAAGAAGGATTCAGACTCTCAGGAAGATGACAAGCTGGAGAAGAATCAGATAAGCATGTTGACTTTGGAAGCTGGCACAGTTAACTGGGGAGAGCAAACATAAGAGGAACTAGAACAAAACCATGCTTTCATGGCCATTGGTTCCAGTACTGAGGTATCTTTGTGTTCCAAAACTTGCATTAATTCATACAATAGTCTTAAAGCTTTGTGTGATGAACAATTAAAACAAATAGGTGACCAAGAGGCACAAATAATTGCTTATACTAATGATGTCAAAACTTTAGAAGCACAAATAGTCACCTATCAAAAACAACAATCTTCTTTAAATGAAAAACTTACCTTTCAGGCTAATCAGATATATGAAAAAGATGAAAAACTTAAGAGATATAGAAGAATTGGCATGAAAGCAGTAAAAGAAAAAGAAGAATTGCAAAAGAGAGTAGACAAATGGAACCATTATGCTAAAAGTCTGGATAAGTTAGTAGAATCTGGAATGAGCTCAACCTGTAAAATCGGCCTAGGATATGAGATTAAGTCAGATAGTGAAGTTTTAAGCTATGGGGAAGAGATGGCTGGAACTGTATTTGTTAGTTCAGAAAGTGACATAGCTGGTAAACCAACATACAATAGATTCATTCAAACTAATGATTTTAAAGGGATTCCACCTCCAATAAGTGGAGACTATACTCCTCAACAAAAGGAAGAACTTGATGAGTCTTTGTTTGTGTATGGTAAAAAGGGTCCTCAATATCCTGAAACATGTAAATCAAATGACAAATCAAGTGAATATTCTACCTGTCAAACTAATGACAGTGAAGGATCCACTAGAGACGTCTCTGAGCAGTCTGAATTTGAATCAGAGAGTGAACCAAAAGAAGTTTCTGAGTTAAAATCTGTCAAGCATAGTGAACCAGTTGTGACTACACCCAAATCTGATACAGATAAACCTAGTTGTGATACTCACATAAAATCTCCTAGGAAGTCTGTCAAAAGTCAAGAGTCACCGAAATCTGATAGGATGAGAAGAGAGTACAAGAAAAACTACAATTTTGGTCCTAAGAGGTATTTTGTCTGTTGATGATGTATAGTCCGTATTCGGGTCACGAACCCGACCTATACTCCAGTCCATCACGAATGGACTCAAGCCCATCACGAATGGGCTATCACGATAGTGGTTTGGGCTCACGATGGCCCAAGCCCAATGTTATTTATGGTTTTGATAGTATATCTTCTATTTATGGGATATATATCAATTAACCGCCCTACGCGGGATAGACCGAAGATTGGGGAACACGAAACCAACAAGGATTTCGTGTCCATATATAGAGGGCACCTCAGCCCTCACAAAGGTACGACTTACAAACCCTAACTCTTCAACTAAACCCTAAAGACCGATTACTTACTCTCACGCCGGAGGATAATCGTGGGAGACAATCCCACGATAAGCCTAACGGTGTCTTTTTGTTTTCTTAGTGCGCAGGTCTCAAGCATTAAGATCTGATTGGTACGGAATCAAGGAACGCCCAACTTTTGTATCAACAAGTGGCGCCATCCGTGGGACCCCACACTAAGAACTTTGCTAAGAACTAGAATGACAAAACACGGAAATCAGCGGACTCCGCATGCGAAGAAAACGCATGACGACCTACTAGGGAAGAAACAGCAAACTGATGTGGCCTCTAAGCAGGCCTCTGGGACAACCAGTACGCCCAGAAGCTTAGGATCGTACTCAGACCTGCTCTTTACTCCAATAGAACCGCTCACTATGACTACCAATGCTACTACAACAAGTACTAGCGCGGTAGACCTACAACGCACTCCTCTCACTATGCCAGAAGTAAACTTCACTGAGCCACCAAATGCGCCTATCCGAAACAAGGATCTTGTTTTGGAAACAGACTCCCTCGCGCTAGAAGGAGTTACGCCTGAACTAGCGCCAAGTGATTTCGTATCTCAAAACTACGAAGCCTTGGCTACGCTCATGCGAGAGGAGGCGAAAAAGAGGTCAAGCCAAAGTCTGCACGCCAGGCTCAACTTCGACCCTGAACATGAGGCATCCCCACCGCGCTACCGAAAGGAAAGACGCGAGAAGGATAGCCACAAACACCCAGTGTTTACTAGGATTGGAAGGAAGGTTGTGGATGACGAAGCAGCCGACTTTCAGTATCTGGAGGAGCATGAAGATGGGGAATGGCGCGCCAATGTCCACACTAGGCTTGGTAGTCGCAGGGTTCATGATAGGCTCGGGCGACGGTGCTCCCCAAGCGAAAGCCCTTCAAGCTCTGATTCTGAGGATAATCGGCGCAAGCGCCGCAGAGGAGCAAGCTCGGATTCCGATGATAGTCGGCGAAAGCGTCGCAAAAGAGTAAGCTCATCCTCAAGTGACTCCTCGGACAACAAGGACAAAGAAACAGGACACTGGAAATCAAGGGGAAAATACCGCGACCAGGAAGACGAAGACATGTCTCGTCCCTGGCGTCGCCAAAAAGTTGATGCGTTCACTAGGCGCATCAGCGATTTTTCGGAAAATAAGAGAAGGCGCATGCCTGCTAATGTCAAAACATATGATGGGACAGGTGATCCTGATGATCACCTAAAAAATTTTGAATCAGCAGCCACTATCGAAAATTGGCCACAACCTGTGTGGTGCCACATGTTTAACTCTACATTAGTAGGGAATGCGCGCAACTGGTTCAGTAAGCTTCCACGCAGAAGCATCGGTGGGTTTGAAGAGTTGCGAAAGGCGTTTCGTTTAAACTTTACTCAGAGGAAGAAGTGCGCCAAAAACCCTGTCGAGCTCGCTAGGGTAAAACAGCGCCAAGGGGAATCCACAAGCGCTTTCATGGAACGCTATAAGGACGAATGCATACAGGTCAAGGCGTGCCCAGAAATACTAAAGATATCGGGGTTTATGAACGGAATCAATAACCCAGATCTGATTAAAAAGTTAAATGATAGGGTTCCCCAAACCTTTGACGAGCTCATGAAGCGCACGAGGTCCTTTGTCCAAGGAGAAGCAGCCGCTGCGGATAGCAAGAAAAGTTACTCGAACCATAGGTCACAAGAAGAGCCAAGGAGACAATCCAATGAACAGAGTGGCAATCGTAACAAAAGCTATCGCAGTCAAGGGGGCGGACGGGGAAACGACAAGTACACCCCACTAACGAAAACTCCAAAGGAAATATTTGCGACGGAAGGTGCGAACTTTCCAAGACCCCCACCTATGCGCACCCCTGAAGATCGGCGCGTAGGGAATGGATACTGCGACTACCATGGACAGAAGGGCCATACAACTAATGATTGCGTCCAACTGCGCCAACTAATAGACAAGTTAGTAAAAGAAGGCAGATTGGACCATCTCGTTAAAAATATTAAGGACGGGAAAGACAAACAGAAAACTGGAGGCAAGAAGGAAGCGCCTAAGGAAAAATCTGATACTATCTACATGATACAATCATGGCAGCAAAAGACTAGGAAAAAGGTGAGCCAAAAATTTTCTCATGGAAGTGAAATCTCTTTCCCCACCTTGGCTGCGGACAACGCAGTGGCAGAGCCACTCACCATTGAGATAAATGCGGGGGGTCATGATATCCACCGCATGTATGTTGATGGAGGGGCATCAGCGGATATAATGTATGAACATTGTTTCAAAAGACTGCGCCCTGAGATACAAAGACAGCTAAGTCCAGCCACGACTGCGCTTACTGGCTTTACAGGAGAAAAGATATGGCCCATGGGGCAACTGCGCCTACTAGTCGCAGTTGGTAATAAGGAACACTCCACGACAGCCTGGATGAACTTTATGGTGATCAGATCTCCTTCGCCATACAATGGCATTATTGGAAGGTCAGGAATCTCGGCGATGCGCGCGGTACCATCCACAGCACATGGGATGCTCAAATTCCCAGTAGAAGGCGGCATTGTCACCATTTACAACAACGCTGCGCCACCAGAAGAGTGTAACACGATTACATGTGAAACGACACATATCCCGGAACGAAGCGCAGCTAAAGTACCAAACCTGAAGGTTGCAATTCACCCCGAATATCCGGAACAAGAAGTGTCGATTGGAGGGTCGTTGTCTGACAAAAGTAGAGCGGCTGTATGCGCGCTCTTACAAAGGAACCTGGATATCTTCGCATGGGAACCAAAACACATGACTGGTGTGCCACGCTCAATTGCAAAACACAAGTTACAAATCCGACAAGGATATTCCCCAGTAAGGCAGAAAAAGCGCGGCCAGGCTCCAGAGCGCGCAAAAGCCATACTGGAAGAAGTAGACAAACTTGTGGACGCTGGCATCATGCGAGAAGTCTATTACCACGATTGGCTCTCCAATCCCGTAATGGTCAAAAAGAGCGATGGCAATTGGCGGATGTGTGTGGACTTCACCGACCTTAATAAAGCATGTCCACAGGACTGCTACCCACTACCAGAGATAGACTGGAAAGTGGAATCTCTGTGCGGATATCCCTTTAAATGTTTCTTGGATGCATACAAAGGGTACCACCAGATCCAAATGGCTAAGGAAGACGAGGAAAAAACAGCCTTCCACACAAGCCAAGGCGTTTTTTGTTATACAAAGATGCCTTTTGGCCTGAAGAATGCGGGCGCCACCTACCAGCGACTGGTAGATAATGCGTTTGAGAAGCAAGTGGGACGCAACCTAGAGGTCTATGTGGATGACCTTGTCATAAAAAGCCATACTGAAGATGAAGTGGTGCGCGACATTGAAGAAACATTCACAACACTACGAAAGATCAACATGAAGTTGAATCCTAAGAAATGCACTTTTGGCTCTACAGAAGGCATGTTCCTAGGATATTTGATAGAACCAGATGGCATTAAGCCATGCCCAGAAAAAACAGAGGCTGTCATCCAACTTCCTTCACCGCGCACATTGAAAGAAGTTCAATCTCTGAATGGAAAGCTAGCCGGTTTGAACAGATTCCTGTCCAAATCAGCGGATAAGTCACTTCCTTTATTTAAAACACTCAAGAAGTGTACAAAAAAGGGAGACTTCTGTTGGACTGCGGAAGCGGAAGAAGCTTTCACACAACTTAAGCAACATATAGCAGCGCTTCCTAAGCTAGTTGCACCCCGACCAGGGGAAGAGTTAATCGTCTACTTATCCGCGACCCATGGAGCGATCAGCGCAGTGCTATTGACGGATAGGAATTCCGTACAAACACCGGTGTATTTTGTAAGCAAAGCACTCAAGAAGACAGAGATTAATTACAACCCAATGGAGAAGTTGGTCTTGGCATTAGTATTTGCTGCCAAAAGACTGCGTAGATACTTTCAAGCGCACCCAATAGCAGTGATTACCGACCAACCTATCAAACAAGTTATCTCTAAACCTGACGCATCGGGGCGATTACAAAAATGGAGTGTGCTACTTGGCGAGTATAACATCTCTTACAGACCACGCACTGCGGCTAAAGGGCAAATACTAGCAGACTTCATTATCGAAAAACCGGATACCGATGACGCACCTCCACAGAGCAAGGTAGAATTACAAGAACCATGGGTCTTGTTCACAGATGGATCTTCATGCGTGGATGGATCGGGCGCTGGCCTTATCCTCACTAATCCAGAAGGAATGGAATTCACTTATGCACTGCGTTTTGAATTCACAGCCACTAACAACGAGGCAGAATATGAAGCCCTAATCTCTGGATTACGCATTGCAAATCGAATGGGTGTACGTAACCTAGAAGCAAATGTGGACTCCCGATTAGTAGCCAACCATGTGTTAGGCGAATATGTGGCTAAAGAGGATAACATGGTCCAATACCTCGACAAGACCAAATCACTAATACAAGGCTTTGACAGGTTTACAATTAAGCAAGTTCCTAGAGGTGAAAATAAGAAAGCAGATGCGCTAAGCAAGATCGCATCTACTAGCTTCGCGCACCTATCAAAACAAGTTTTAGTGGAGATCCTAAAGAACAAATCCATCTCGGAGATGGAGATATCTATGGTGATAGAAGAGCAGGATCCTACATGGATGACACCCATCATCGAATTCATAAGTAAGGGCAAACTGCCCAATGAGCAGAAGGACGCTCGACGGATACGGCGCACAGCGCAGAGGTTCGAACTTAGAGATGGAATCCTATATCGGCGCTCATTCCTACAACCATGGCTTCGGTGCGTTGGACCTCTTCAGGCAGATTACGTACTCCGAGAGATCCACGCTGGTTCATGCAGTATACATTCAGGACCACGGTCCGTCGTAGCACGAGCATTGCGCTTAGGATACTATTGGCCTACTATGCACCGCGATGCGCGCGATGTGATAAAGAAATGCAATGACTGCCAAGTTCATAGACCCATCCCGCGCAGACCACAACAAGAGCTAACACCTATCACTTCTCCATGTCAATTCTATAAGTGGGGTATTGACATTGCGGGTCCCTTTCCTGTCGCGGCGGGAGGACTTAAATTCCTCATTGTTGCAATAGACTACTTCACTAAATGGATTGAAGCGAAGGCAGTAGCGACAATCACAGGTAATCAAGTAAAACGCTTTGTTTGGGAAAATATTGTATGCCGCTTTGGATTACCTGGGGAGATTGTTTCAGACAACGGAAAACAATTCCGTGATAACCCGTTCAAAGACTGGTGCGCAGAGTTACATATCACACAAGACTTCACATCAGTAAAACACCCACAAACCAATGGTTTAGTCGAGCGCGAAAATCGTAGTCTAGGCGAAGGAATTAAAGCGCGCCTGGACAAACACAAAGGAAGATGGGTGGACGAATTATCGCATGTCTTATGGGCGCACCGCACGACAATCAAGGTTAGCAATGGAGACACTCCTTTTTCCCTTGTCTACGGGACAGAAGCTGTCATACCAGCTGAAATTGGAATGCCAACTATCCGCACCGCGGAAGTTAATGTCGCGACCAATGACGAGGAACGACGGATAGATTTGGACCTATTGGAAGAAAGGCGCGAGCGCGCAGCTATACGAGAGGCAAAAACAAAGTCTAAGATGAAGGGATACTTCGATGCTAAAGTTCGAAGCACCTCATTCAGACCAGGCGACTTTGTGTACCGCGCTAATGATGCAAGCCACGCAGAAGATACAGGTAAACTTGGACCAAAGTGGGAAGGACCCTATGAGGTCATTGAAGCACTAGGACAAGGCGCGTACAAGCTGCGTGACATGGATGGCCGTGAGCTACAACGCACATGGAATATCTGCAATCTCAAGAGATGCTATCTTTAGGAAAGGTTACGACCCAATACATGGACACCTACGCACTTTAGTAAGTGCCCAATAAACATCCGTGTATTTACATTTTTTGTTTTCATTTAGACAAATGTTTTTATCTTTTTACAAAAACTTGCAAGTATTAATAAAATGTTGCGGTTTTTAGCTAACTCCGTGACACACTTTACTTTATTGCTTACATATAATTTATGTCTCAATACTGTTTGTTATATTATCTTTTGCCTACATGGCGTGCATGCACTAATTAAAAACCCACGATGGTAAAAGGATGAGTAAACCTACTAAATGACTCGTTGACTAAGAGGGTTGCAAACCCATCAACATCGGATCACGCATCCTTGTTAAACACCTTACTCTCAAGACGTTGGAGTAAGTCCGATGCGTACCCCACGACGGATACACATCAATGGACACTGTGCGCGTTTAACAAATTAGGAGTTAAGACAATTAACCCCTTAATATGGTATTAGTAGCACGCTGCAATCCATACACTTGTGCACCCCACGATGGATACACAACAACTTGTAAATTTCATACACAATTATGTTATATACAATCATGTCATACACGACTATGTCATAAATTTCATACACGATAATGATATAAGTGATTATAAATCCTTGTAACTTTTTCTAAATGTGTTTATACAAGCGGTTTGATTCTTAGACATCTTTTACGCAAAGACAAAATAACTAAGTACAAACGTTATAACCACAGTCAAATTTGATACAATATGCATACAATCGTATTTTTCAAAATCAACGCTTCATTATGGATAACAAGTTCACCAAAAGTACACATCCAACACGCATATGTACAACAAAAAGTGGACATACCACACAACATCACTACATCAAAACTACCAAGACATGCTACGAGTACGCTTGAGCCCTGAGCTACCTGCTTGGCGCGCCGTACAACCATCATCTTTAAGTCTCTGCAACAACTCAGCATCCTTGGGTGCTACCGTTGGCACGCTAACGGGCACCCCATCAGATCTAGGAATGTGAGCCGCACCAAGACCACACAGAATGGCTTTTCCTGGCACACCCTTCTTCTTGGCAAGTCTCATCTCATGGGCTTCTAAAGACGCCTTCAATGGAATTTCTTTCTCAAGGGCAAAAGGGTTGAGGATGTCACGGGGGCGAGCAAAAACAGGCACATGTAGCTGCGACACATGTGGCTTCAGAAAGTAGTCAACCTGTTCCTCAGCGTCTTCGGTTGAGTGCCTAGCCAAAGTCAAACCCTGCATGATCACGCTTATGGGGTAATCCTGGTCACGCTCCAGCTGCGCAATATGAGGAAGCTCAAAAAGTTTTAACTTCTCCATAGCAGAAACAAGTTCACCATAAGCGTTCTCATTATAACCAGGTACTTCGGAGGGAGGCATCGCCAAAACCTTGGCCGCACACAGTTCCTCTACTGCTTCTGCCTTACCACGCGCTAGGGCACATTGAATCACATTCCCAAAGGACTCCTTAACCTCTCGAGACTCCAGCGTAGTCATGGCAGCAAGACACAAGCCATGGCTGATAAGCCACCTGCGCTCAGCAATTGTTGACACCAAATGTGGATACAACTCCTCATCATATTCGAGGCTGAGCTTGCACAGCTTGGTCTCCTGATTCTCCAGCAAACTCTCCACAGCCTTGCGGAATCCATCCAAGTCAGACATGAGTTTCCCTTTATTTAGCTCCATATATTTCAAAGCCCAAAGGCAGGAGGCCTTATATTCTTTTGCTCCAGTGCGCTCCTGATTCAGTTTGGCCATAAGCGACATCTTCTCATCAGCAATTTTCTGGTCATACATAGCAGATGCCCTCAATTTAGCCTGCGCATCAGCCAACTGTACCTTCAGAATTTCAATCTCCTTGTCTTTCTGCGCAACCAGGCTTACCTCACCACCATACTCAGCCTGTAGCCGTGCAACCAATGAAGCCTGGTGCGCAGCAGCCAACGCCAACTCCTCCATAAGGCTATTTCTTGGCGCATCTCCAGAAGATTTTTCCTCATCCACTGGGCTCTCAGGCACAAACTCACCAACATATCCAGAACCAGTCTTGGGTGGCGAGTTCCAAACATGTGCATCATCATCAACAGCAGTTTCAGTACTGCACGCAAATAACAAGGTTACTCTATAGTATTAAACGCGGATTAAAGGACTAAAGATCTAAAGGCACAAGTACTTACTTGGGGGGAGGAGTTTTATGCGATGACGCATCCTCTTCAGTTGGTCGCTCGACAAAAGTAGCAGGGCGCTTACTTGATGTCCCTGCGCCATCATCACCAGACGACCTCTTGCGCTTTAACCCTTGGCCCTCCTCCTCAGACTCATCCATAGCACTCCCCGACGAGTCTATATGAAATAGCTCCGCAGGGATCTGCGACCCAGACGAGGGAAAGCTACGCAGAGGAGTAGCCATAGTGACACCTGTGGGGACCTCCCCTGTCTCCTCTGTCTCTTCCTGCGCGATCACCATCGTGCGCCCTACAGTAGCCTGAAGCACTGGCTGCTCCCCATCTCTCAATGGGCGCACCCCTACGATCACCTTCGTGGGCTTCGCCAAGCGAACAACATCAAACAAATCCATCTCTGCGCAACAAAAAAACAAACAAATAGAAAATGTGTTAGATAAGCTACAAAGGGAAGAATGCTTACAACTACTAAGCGAAGAGGAAGGAAGAGACAAGCACCCACCCCGGCTATTTTCATCCAAAAATGTTGGCACTTCTTCCGGACTACCAAAGTAGTTGCGACTGATGCCCATGTGCACCAAAAACTCTTCTGGATACGCTTCAATCGGTATGCGATTGGTGTTTATCGTATCCGCATCCGCTACGTTATACAATCCGGGGTCTGGGTGCTCATCTCTTGGTAACGATTCTTGAGTATAGAACTCAAATATCCAGGGAAAAAATGCACTATCAATCCAGAAAATTTTTTCCCTCCATACCCTCAGTGCGTCTAATTTCTTCGTATAGCACTGCAGTGATCCTGCTCGCTTAGCAAAAGATACCCACCCGTTTGACCACGACGTGTGGTAAAACGCGCGGAATAGATGGACTGTGGGTTCAATCGCCAACAGGCGACAATTTACCTCAAAATTGGTTATTTTCGCCGCACCTATACAGTGCAGTTGTGAAATATGTAAGTGATAATGGTTTAAAATATCGCACAAAAATAGGGAAATGGGAACACGCTGGTTCGCAAATTCGAAGAAGCGCGTATAAACCCTCACCTTCCCTTGCGGGAAATTCGCTATTGACGCATTTGCAGCCGGAACTACCGGATGCAATGCGAGAGGGATGTGATAATCTGAGGTGAACTGACGAAGTTCATCCTCAGATATTTCGGAATTAATATCGGAAAATTGAAGAACCATGATTAACCTTCAGTAACTATTATAAGCGTACGCGCCATTACCTTCGTTCTTGTTGATTTTTTGATTACTGCTTGGAGGATTAACAATGGCGGACAATGATGGTTTTTACTGTGATAACCACAGTGAAATGACGGCTCAAGTTTATATAGGGTTACACATATTCGTGGATGAACGACATGTGTACCCCACTTGTTCCAATCGGATGGTTGGGAACTCAAAAGGTAAAGCACTTTTTCACCCACCCTCACGATTTTCAAGGAAGATACGGATGTACTTGGACTAGGTTAGTTTGCTAATTTTGGCGGGAAATACTTGAAACTTCCCGGCTACGCATCGAGGAACTTTTTTAGCTACAATTATTAGTCTAGCGTCCGCAATTTCGCATTGCGCACACTAGACTGGGGGGACATGATGACGTATAGTCCGTATTCGGGTCACGAACCCGAACCATACTCCAGTCCATCACGAATGGACTCAAGCCCATCACGAATGGGCTATCACGATAGCGGTTTGGGCTCACGATGGCCCAAGCCCAATGTTATTTATGGTTTTGATAGTATATCTTCTATTTATGGGATATATATCAATTAACCGCCCTACGCGGGATAGACCGAAGATTGGGGAACACGAAACCAACAAGGATTTCGTGTCCATATATAGAGGGCACCTCAGCCCTCACAAAGGTACGACTTACAAACCCTAACTCTTCAACTAAACCCTAAAGACCGATTACTTACTCTCACGCCGGAGGATAATCGTGGGAGACAATCCCACGATAAGCCTAATGGTGTCTTTTTGTTTTCTTAGTGCGCAGGTCTCAAGCATTAAGATCTGATTGGTACGGAATCAAGGAACGCCCAACATCTAATTAGAGACTGTGACTTTCATGAGAATAGGATGAAAAGAGAGGCTGAACTTAGGAAGCAGAAAAGTGTTAATACTGGCCATATGAATGTTAAACCAGTTTGGAATAGTGCAAATAGAATTAACCATGCAAACCAATTTGTCACAAGACCAGTACCATTTAATTCTGGTAGCTCAAATGTTAATTCTGGTTGGTCATCTGTTAATTCTGTTAGACCAAATTTTAATTCTGGTAGGCTAAAGGTTAATTCTGTTGGGCAATATGTTAGTTCTGTAAAGCCAAATGTTAATTCTGGGTATGTTAATGCTGTTAGACCCAGACAACCAGTTAATAGACCACATGTGAATAACTATAATCAAAGAAACAATTTTTATAAACCCCATTCACCTGTGAGAAGACCCATTGCAAAGAATACATCACAAACTTCAAACTCTAATGCTGTAAAGGGAAATGGGGGATCTGCTGTTAAGACCTCAACATGTTGGTTTTGGGATCCATTTAAGAATGAACTTAACTACCAATCCCAAAACAACAGTGGATCATGTTCATACAAGACATACAAATATATTGATCCACAAGGCAGGCCCAAGCCTTCAGAGGCCTGGGTCCTTAAGAGAGACTAATCTCTTTTCTTTATGTGCAGGATCATCCACTAAAGAACATGGAAGACAGAGGAATATTTGATAGTGGGTGCTCTGGGCACATGTCTGGTAACAAGAATCATCTGAAGGATTTTCAAGAATTCAAAGGAGGTTCTGTTACCTTTGGAGGTAGTAAATGTCAGATCACTGGTAAAGGAAGGATTTTTGTAGGCAATTTAGAGTTTGACAATGTATCTTTTGTAAAAGAACTAGGGCAGTTTAACCTTTTCTCAATATCACAAATCTGTGATAAGCAGCATAAGGTGCTTTTTACTGAATCTGAATGTTTTGTGTTGACTTCTGACTTTAAGATGCCTGATGAAAGTCAGATACTTCTCAAAGTCCCAAGACAACACAACATGTACAGCTTTGATATGAAGCAACCTGATCCTGCAAAAGGTTTTGCATGTTTGATTGCAAAAGCTACTTTGGATGAATCTAAATTGTGGCATAGAAGGTTAGGTCATGTTAACTTGAAGAACATAAATAAACTTGTGAAGAATAACCTAGTTAGAGGCTTACCTTCAAAAGTTTTTAAGAATGACCATACCTGTGTAGCTTGTAATAAGGGCAAACAGCATAGGGCTTCTTGTAAGGCTAAGTTAGATAGGTTTGTTACTGAGCCTTTACATACCTTACATATGGATCTGTTTGGCCCTACATCTGTACAAAATATTAACCATGCTAGCTACTGCCTTGTCATCACTGATGATTGTACTAGATTTTGTTGGGTGTTCTGTATGTCTAGGAAAGATGAAACCAATCCATAAATTCAAACTTTCATTAGGCAGATAAAAAACCAACTTAATAAAAAGGTCAAGATCATTAGGTCAGACAATGGCACAGAATTTAAGAATAGGAGCATGATTGAGTTTTGTGGTAATAAAGGAATCAAGCAACAATATAGCAATGCTAGAACTCCACAGCAGAATGGAGTTGCTGAGAGAATGAACAGGACCCTGATTGAGGCATCTAGGACTATGCTAGCAGACTCACTCCTACCCACAACCTTTTGGGCTGAAGCAGTAAGCACTGCTTGCTACATATTCAATAGGGTTAGAGTGACCAAGCCTCAGAATAAAACACCTTATGAGCTTATTTTTGGCCATAAACCAGTTGTTAGCTATATAAGGCCTTTTGGGTGCCATGTTACCATTCTTGATACACTCAGTGTGCTTGGAAAATTTGAAGGAAAGTCTGATGAGGGGTTTCTAGTTGGGTATTCACTGAATAGTAAGGCCTTTAGGGTATACAATTTAGTGATCAAGAGGGTAGAAGAGAATCTACATGTTAATTTTCTTGAAGAAAAGCCCAATGTGAAGGGAATAGGTTATAGATGGATGTTTGATATTGATTATTTAACTGATTCTATGAACTATATTCCTGTCTCTAAGGAGAATCAAGCTAACCCTAATGCAGGTTCCATAGAAGTAACTAACAATGCATGTACCCAAGTTACTTCTGTTGCAAGCAATGCTGAGCAAGACAAGGAATTTGAGGAGCTTATTGTGATTCCTACCACAGAAGTCAAACATGTTGCAGCTGATGAAGGAACAAAGAAATCTTCTACGAAAAGGAAGGAGACTATGAACAAGCCTCAAGCAAAAGAAAAGGAGGCTTCTCCTACTAAAGTGTCAGAAGATATTTCATCTTTCAGAGAAGAAGTAAATGCATTGGCTGACAAACATCTTGGGAAGAAGGATACCAGCACTAACTTGGTTAATTATGGTAGTGAGTTCATTAATTCTGCTACCAGTACTAACTTAGTTAATTCTGGTAGTGATGCTGTTAATTCTGCTGAGCCTGTTTCTACTCCAAATGCTGATCTTGATGATTCTGAGATGCCAGAACTTGAGTTCTTTGATAATCCAAGTGAAGGAATTTTTGATGGGGCTTCTTATGATGAAGAATGGGTAATCACTGACTTCAACAACTTACCCACAGAAGTAGATATAAGTCCAGCTCGAACACTCAGAATCCACAACATTCATCCTAAAAGTCAGATTATTGGTGATCCTATGTCATCTGTTCAAACCAGAAGTAAAGTGCAAAAGCTTCCTGAATCTCATGCACTTATCAGCCTTATTAAGAAGCAGCAAAGGGTCAACCACAAGGACCAACAACATTCTCTGTTTGCTTGTTTCCTTTCTCAAAAGGAACCCACCAAGGTCTCTGAAGCACTTGAAGATGAGAGTTGGGTGGAAGCAATGCAGGAGGAGTTGTTGCAGTTCAAATTACAAAAAGTTTGGGTTCTGGTAGATCTACCTAATGGGGCTAAAGTTATAGGCACAAAGTGGGTCTTCAGAAACAAAAGGGATGAAAGAGGAGTAGTTGTTAGGAACAAGGCAAGATTAGTAGCACAAGGGTACAGACAGGAGGAGGGAATAGACTATGATGAGGTTTTTGCTCCTGTAGCCAGAATTGAGGCTATCAGGTTATTTTTAGCCTATGCATCATATGTGGGGTTCATAGTCTATCAGATGGATGTCAAGAGTGCCTTTCTGTATGGCACTATAGAAGAAGAGGTGTATGTACACCAACCTCCTGGCTTTGTTGATCCTGCTCACCCCAAGAAGGTATACAAAGTCATTAAAGCTTTGTATGGTATACAAAGTCCCTAGAGCATGGGTACAAAAGAGGTGTGATAGACAAGACCTTGTTCATCAAAAGGAACAAGAAGGATATCATCCTAGTCCAAGTTTATGTGGATGATATCATTTTTGGTTCTACTAAAAGGTCTTGGTGTGAGGAGTTTGAGGCATTAATGAAGGGAAGGTTTCAGATGAGTTCAATGGGTGAGCTCACATTTTTCCTTGGACTGCAAGTGAAGCAAAAAGAAGATGGCCTCTTCATTTCTCAAGACAAGTATGTTGCTGAGATCTTGAAGAAGTTTGACTTTACAAATGTGAAGACTGCAGTCACTCCCATAGAGAACAAGGTGCCATTGACAAAGGATGAAGATGCTGATGATGTAGATGTGCACCTTTATAGATCAATGATAGGTTCTCTAATGTATCTAACAGCCTCTAGGCCAGATATTATGTATGCTGTGTGTGTTTGTTCTCGTTTTCAGGTTACTCCCAAGACTTCACATCTTCATGCTGTGAAGAGAATCTTTAGGTACCTAAAGGGCAAACCCAATTTGGGCCTTTGGTATCCTAAAGAGTCATCTTTTGACCTGGAAGCCTATTCAGATAGTGACTATGCTGGAGCAAGTCTTGATAGGAAATCCACAACAGGAGGTTGTCAATTCCTTGGAAGAAGATTGATTTCCTGGCAATGCAAGAAGCAGACCATTGTGGCTACATCAACAACAGAAGCTGAGTATGTAGCAGCTGCCAATTGCTGTGGTCAAGTCTTGTGGATTCAGAATCAAATGCTGGATTATGGTTTGAACTTTATGAACACTGTAATTCACATAGATAATGAGAGCACTATCTGTATAGTTAAGAACCCTGTGTACCACTCTAAAACTAAGCATATAGAAATAAGGCATCACTTCATAAGGGATTGCTTTGAAAAGAAACTAATTAGGGTGGAAAAGATACACACAGACTTAAATGTGGCAGACCTATTAACCAAAGCCTTTGATGGACCTAGGTTTAATTACTTAGTGGTTAATATTGGTATGATGAACCCATAGCTGGAATTAAGGGGAGGTTACATTTAAGGGAGGTAAAATGTAGAGTTTGTATAATAACCAGTACTTAGTAGTTAATTCTGGTAGTATTGAGGTTAATTCTGGTAGTTAGTGTTTTTGATTTTAGTTGCAAAAATGTATGTTTGTGTGTTTTTCTTGGTTTTTGTACTAATTTTTCCAGGAACAACATGGATTGGTGATGCTCAGACGCTTTGCAAGTGATTTCTGTAAGTGTTTGTCTGATATTTTGGTTAAGTCTGGTGAGTTATTGGTTAAGTCTGGTTGACCATTTTTAAGTCTGGTAGAGTTAAAATGTAAAAATATCTTTTTTACCGTTAGGTCTGGTCGTACATTTAATTATTTTCCTATTTAAATATTACCGTTGATATTTTTTTGGAAAACGAAGTATATATGGATGAGATTTAATTACTGTTTCATCTTTATCCATTATCTACTTCTAATTTTAAAATCTTAATTTTCGGCCAAGATTACTCTGTTTTTAACCGCCAGTATAAACCCTAAAGTCAATAGTCAACCAGCACTTACTAATCATCAATGGCTTCTCTAAAGTTTTGTGACAAGCACAACCAGGTTGGTTTCTTGAAGAAACCAAACAAAAGTGAAGGTTTCGAGCAGATTGTGGATTTCTTGAGAGGTTCTTCCATTCGGTATGCTTTAACTCATAATCCTACAATCTATGCTTCCCTAGTTAAGCAGTTTTGGGGGTCTGTTACCTCTGAAACTCTTGCTGATGGGACACCACAGTTAAGGGCAACAATAGATACACATGAATTCTTTATCACTGAAGCATCCATAAGGAGTAGTCTTCAATTGGATGATGCTTCAGGGGATTATATATTGCCTAATAATGAACTTTTAGAGGGTATGAGAACCATAGGCTATCCCACTAATGGTACTTTTACTTTTTGAAAAAGCTTTTTCTCACCACAGTGGAAGTTTTTACTTCATCATTTGCTCCATTGCCTATGTCCCAAGAGTGGAGGATGGGATCAGTTTGGAAGCAATATTGCTTCTGCATTGGTCTGTCTTTCACTTGGAAAGACTTTTAATTTTTCAAAGCTTATTTTTGATGGCATGGAAGCAAATGTCAATAATAAACACAAGTTTTTAATGTACCCTCGATTTCTGCAAATGATTTTGAATTTTGAAACTGACAATAAAATGCAGACTTATGTAAGTGTGGCGTTTAAAGATAAAATATTTGCAAATACGAAAAGGGGTTTTTCTGGGGCACTGATGAAGCGAAAAGTGTACCGCTTTTAGGGGGTCATTTAAGCCCTAAATCGTATTTATTTGATCAAATATTGCCCTAAATCGTTCCTTTTGTCATTTTAGGTACTTTGGAGAAGAAATCTGAAAAAGGAAGCATTTTGGACGTTTTTGGAGCATAAAAGTGAAGAAAACGACAAAGTCTCAAAATCGGCTGGAAAAGTACCTTTGACGGCGTCAGGGATTGCCCTTGACGGCGTCATGGCTTGGCAAAAAAGGTGGATATGAAAAATACACATGATAAGCCAGAGAATTTTACAAAGGATTTCTGACGGCGTCACCCTTTGAAGTGATCAAGGCCATCACGGTTTAACTTAAAGAGGGACGGCGTCAAGCCATATTCTGACGGCGTCAAGCTTTGATAAGCCAGAGCGGATTTTGGAGGTCTAAAGAGGGACGGCGTCAAGAAGGCCATCCGGGAACCCTAGATACGGCGAGGTGACGGCGTCAAGATCTATAACGTGACGCCGTCAGCCCTTAAACTCTATATATAGTTTTACAATTTTTTGTCATTAGTGTGCAACTTTTAGTGTGCAACTTTGTGAGGAGAAACCCTAAGATGAATTGCTTCCATTTTTAAGGGTTTTCATACCCTTAGATCTCCCATGTATAATTGAAGATAAGTAATCGTTTAATCAATCAATATGTCTATGTGTTGTTTGATTATATCTTGTTCTTGTCTTTTAATTAACATGCTAGGCTAGATTTATCTTGTGTTTGCTTAGATCTAATGAAACCTAGCTATTGATTATTGGTTATTAGTGTGTTATTAATTGTATTGGATGATTGTTCATCGATGTTAGGCTTAAGAAAACTGGCTAACTTCCTATTCGGTAACTTGCTTGAACGTCTTAAGAAACATGAACCAATGCGTATGATGAGGCGAAAAGTGTACCGCTTTTAAGGGGTCATTTAAGCCCGAAATCGTATTTATTTGATCAAATATTGCCCTAAATCGTTCCTTTTGTCATTTTAGGTACTTTTGAGGAGAAATCTGGAAAAGGAGGCATTTTGGACGTTTTTGGAGCATTAAAGTGAAGAAAACGGCAAAGTCTCAAGAATCGGCTAAAAGTTACTCTTGACGGCGTCAGACTTTACTCTGGACGGCGTCATGCCTTGGCAAGAAAAGTTGGATGTGAAATTTACTCATGACGGGCCAGTGAGTTAGCATGAGAATTCTGACGGCGTCACGCTTTAACTAAATCAAGGGCGTCACGGCTTAAATCATAAGGGGACGGCGTCACGTTCATGATCCGACGGCGTCAAGCCTTGATAGGCCAGAATGGATTTTTGAAGAGCTAAAGAGGGACGGCGTCAAGAAGGTCACCCGGGAACCCTAAAAGCGGCGAGGTGACGGCGTCACAATGCATAAGGTGACGCCGTCAGATCCAAAAATCTATATATAGTTTTCTAATTTTTTGTCATTAAGGGAGAGCTTAGTGTGTGGAATTTTGGGATAAAACCCTAAGACGATTTTAGCTACTTTTTCAGGGCTTTTTGCCTTGAGATCTTCCATGTTTCATTGAAAGATAAGTTATCAATTAATCATTCAATATGTCTATGTGTTGTTTGATTCTATCTTATGCTTGTCTTTTGTTTAACATGTTAGGCTAATTTTATCTTGTGTTTGCTTAGATCTAATGAAACCTAGCTATTGATTATTGGTTGTTAGTGTGTTGTTAGTTGTATTGGATGATTGTTTATCTATGTTAGGCTTAAGAAAACTGGCTAACTTCCTATTCGGTAACTTGCTTGAACGTCTTAAGAAACATGAACCAAACGCGTACTAAAGGTTTTTATGGTTGTATTTAATGCACAAGCGAATTCTAGTGATCCCATGTTAGGAGCTTCCTAGCCGGCTCGACATAGGAGTGAAGTAGGAGCTTGTAGAGTTGGGGAAGTAAGTACGCCACCCCACGAATGGTATTAAGGAATACACCCATCATCCACGCGACTAATACACACTAATTAACCGGTAAAAGATAGTTAGGGAGTAAGGAAATCTAAGTAAACACATTTCTCTACACATAAGTTTCTCACCACATTTCATTTTTGTTATTTTATTTTATTTGCATTCGTAGTCATTTGGGTTAGTTGACTAGCAACTAATTCCGCCCACTCCTTCAAACCCGAGATTTTACTTGCTTTCATAAAACTATAAAAACATAAAAAGAATCTTCCTCAACCCTTAGACCTAATTAGAGTAGCCTTTCATACCTAACGAACACTATTCCCTGTGGAGAACGATCAATCCCCCGTACTTACCACTACACTATACTACATCGGTCAGGTACACTGCCTGGTGGGGTTGTAAGCCTCTTGAGATCCCTCGAGAGGTAAAACCTGTTGTAAGGTTACAAAACCACGCAATCAAGTTTTTGGCGCCGTTGCCGGGGAATAGTTATTGTTTAGGTTGAATTTTTATTTTATAGGTCTACTCACTAGATTCCTTTCTAGTGAGATTTTTATTTTATTTTTCTAGGTTTTCTTTAGTCTATCTTTTTCTTTGTGTGTTTGTTCGTAATTTCCATTGACTCTTCCGTTCACCATTATGGAGTACGCGAATCCACCATACCACCAACCACAAAGGCCATTCTACCCTATTGACATCTCGAATTTCAAACAATATCGAGATGAACCCATATATGATGCATGGACTCGTTTTAGAAATTTACTCCGAAAATTCCCTCATCATAGTTTCGCTTTAGCATCCCTAACCCGAACCTTTTACTATCGTGTTGGCCAATATGACCAAATGCGCATTGAGGATTTTGCCAATGGGGACTTTAGGGAATTAAGTGCTGAAGAAGCATGGGATGCCATAGAAGATTGTGCCCAATATTATTATAGGGTAGACAACCCAACAGACGTTAGTACAAGTCAATTGAATATAAATTTCCTGGATCATGAAACAAGTTTGTTTGGGGATGAATACATTAGTGTTGAGATACCTAAGTGGTTGTCATGTAATGCCATAGTACAAAACAAACACATAGGTTATCTTGATGTGATGGAGGATCTAGCCGAGCATGATCACATTGATCAAAAAGACCTAGGTTTTATGTTCGATGACGATGAATCTCAAGAAACACATGATGAATCTTTTGGGCAATTTGAATATAGCAGTCAGAATATTGAGGATGATCCTTATGATTCGGATATAGAAGTTGAGATGCCTAGAGAAGCACTTGAGATACTAGGGAAAATGTTAGGGTTAGATTCTAATAAAACACATGATGAGGATATAGGTGGTCTTGACACAAGGAATGATGAGGTAAGTAACATAAGCCTACCAAGTACCCCACAAGTCCTACCATCATTTGAGGCACACACACCGCCGGTGACTTACCCGGAAGAAGTTGAGGAGACTATAGGAACCCCAATAGAGGTAGAGCCCTTTGACCAAACACAACTAGAAGAAATAGGTTTGAATGCTTTTAGTGATCACAACCTTTCTTTTAGTTCTATGGAAGTTCCTAGTTTTGATGAGCCGGAGCCTCAACCAAAACCGTTACCTAATCTTCCATCCTTGGATGAAAATTTAGGAATTGAATTAGGTCCCGATCCACCCATCAAAACATATAGTCCGGGTAGTCTTAAGTTTAAGGTAGTAGACATTAAGCCTTGTAGTGAGGAAGACGATATAGGAGTGAAAAATGACCTTACATGTCTACATCACCCATTCGTGATTGATCACAAGAAACATTATGGGTTTAAACCGGGTCTATTGGGTCAAGATGGATTCCCAATTAGGAGTCTCTCGAAGTTGTTAGAAAATGATCCCTTTTTAGGAGAACACTTTAACTCACCCATTGACCAAAGTGAACTAGGTAAGGTTATGATGAAAGGAGCACACCCCTTTGAGCATATAATTCATCCACCAATCTTTCCTCACGTGGCATACTCCTACCGAGCTGGTGTGTATCGTTACTATCACCCGCACTTAACCCTAAGTGTAGGGAAAACCTCCCTTATTTCCGTTAAATAAGGGTAGAGTCAGGCTCGTGACTCGAACAAAAACAAGCGCTTTTTGGGAGGCAACCCAAGCTTTATTTGCTTTGTATGTTTATTTATTTGTTTGTTTGATTTCATTTGCTTCCGTATGTATGTTTAATTTTTATTATTATTGATTCATGTTCAAAACTAAATTGTGAAAATGCTTTATTTTGTTTTTAACTTCGTCTTAACTACATATAAAGGTATTTTGCAAAAGACAAGTGTAAGGGAAATCTAAATCGGTTTATTAGAACACAAATGAACATGAATCGTAATAATAATAAATTAGCATACATATTCGTATTTGTTTGAGTCAAATGCTTGTATCGAGTCATAATGATGTTTTGCAGGATTTCCAGGAAGTAAGGTAAAGGTTTTTCCAGAAATTTTCCGGAAACTTAAAATGAAAATTTTTGTCAGGTCATTTCTGACGGCGTCAGGGTTATAACCTGACGGCGTCAGATTTAATTTCCAGAAATTTTTGAAAGTTTTGTTTTCATAAAAAGTTTTTATTAAATCTCCAACTTATAATCTCCAGGAATCTGCAAAATTATCAGTCCACAAGCATTATATCCTTATATATAGATTTTATCCCGCCGATGTTATGCAGGTTTTCGTGTTTGTTTTCTCAGGTTAACAGGTTATTTTGGACAAGGAAATGTTTATGGAATCAAGCTTATGGCGATGCATTAGTCATGGAGCTTCAACATTCTCCTTGGAAGAAGATTTAACCGTGTGATTTCACTATCCAACGAGCGAATCAGGGGAGTATTTGATTTCATTCTTTTACCTTATTTACTTTTACATCTTGTTATTTGAACATTGGGGACAATGTTCATCTTAAGTGTAAGGGGAGGGTAAAAGTACAATTTTAGAGAATACAATTGCGCTTGATTTTTGTTTGTTTAATAATAGATGTGTAATAAAACTGAGAGAAATACTTGATTAGGGTAATTTTAGTGCCAAATTTAAAATTTTTTACAACATATAGGAGTGAAACTTTGATCTTAATGAGCGTCTCACGGATAGGAGTTATATGACTAGCACAAAAAACCGTACCACTAAAAAAATTTTCCACCCCAAATATGTGAGGTTCGCCCCTAGAATTGGTAGGAAAAGCATTTATGCTATGATGTGTGTACCGGTAGCACTTAGATTCTAGAACTTGCGTTAGGACCATTCCAAGGCCACAAGTGAGACTACATTCGTGTAGTTAGATTTACTACATGATAAGAGGCATTAGGATTAACCCATTGTTTTACACCTGTGTTTTTGTTATAATTACGTTGGCTACATTGGTCAAGTAATTCTCCCACACCCTTTGCGTTGTACTCATTTTTAGTACACGATACCCCTAGTACACCCCTCAGAGCCTATCTTTTCGTTTCGACCTTTAAGCATTTTACTTAAAGGAAGAATTTGTTACACCCCACTTAAATGTACACCCAAATCGCCTTAGCCTACCTTGTATGCACTCATTTTTAGTGCATTATTGTTACAACATTTGTTTAAACCCAAGTTAATTATCTAGTTGATTACATGGTTGCTAAGTCGAGTCATATCCTTGTACATATTGTTTTGGGACGATTGGGACTCATGGGTAAAGTACTAGTATAATGGAGTAACGGGGAAGAACATCATTTATTACCCCCATATGTGCTAAAATATTTTAAAAGTACTCCAAGTTTTTCAATTATCTTAATTCGAGTCATTAGATTAGTATTTGTAAAGTTATGTAAAAGTTCAAGTGTAAGGGGAATGCAATGCCCCTATGATGTATTATTTTGGATGGTAGGGCAAAAGTGTAATCAATAAAAAAAAAAAAAAAAAAAAAAAAAAAAAAAAAAAAAAAAAAATCAAGAAAAACACAAAAAAAATGAGAAAATGAAAAATAGAAAAAACATACGGACTACCATCCCGTTTCATTTTATGTTTATCTTTATGTTTTTGTTATTTTGTTATTTTGTTTCTAGCTTAAAATTGAGTCTAGTCTTGGCTTAGCAACATTGTATAGTACATGTAATTAATCAAGATCTTTAACTCGCCACCAGTAAAATATCCCGTATCCAACAAAACCGTGTTTTCCTTTTCCCTACACCTAACGTTATAACCCATTTAAAAGCCCTCTTTGATAGTTTATCTTAGGTGCTTACGCCTAGTGGAGGAGGTTTTCGATCCTTTCCCAAGCCTATGGTAATCTATTTGCTATGACAGGTAGGGAGAGATATTTTCCGTTTTCATTTATGAGATTTATTTTGATGACACTTGAGAGATGTGAGTATCTAAACACTACTTGTGAGGTGCTAGTATGTAATCTCCGTGCTTATTATGATTGAAGTGGAACGATTATTTGTTGTAATTACTTTTATGTTTGCATTAAATGACCCCTAACTTGTATTTTGATTAAAATAAAAGCGCATTTGCTTGAGGACAAGCAAATCTCAAGTGTAAGGGTATTTGATGAGGCGAAAAGTGTACCGCTTTTAAGGGGTCATTTAAGCCCGAAATCGTATTTATTTGATCAAATATTGCCCTAAATCGTTCCTTTTGTCATTTTAGGTACTTTTGAGGAGAAATCTGGAAAAGGAGGCATTTTGGACGTTTTTGGAGCATTAAAGTGAAGAAAACGGCAAAGTCTCAAGAATCGGCTAAAAGTTACTCTTGACGGCGTCAGACTTTACTCTGGACGGCGTCATGCCTTGGCAAGAAAAGTTGGATGTGAAATTTACTCATGACGGGCCAGTGAGTTAGCATGAGAATTCTGACGGCGTCACGCTTTAACTAAATCAAGGGCGTCACGGCTTAAATCATAAGGGGACGGCGTCACGTTCATGATCCGACGGCGTCAAGCCTTGATAGGCCAGAATGGATTTTTGAAGAGCTAAAGAGGGACGGCGTCAAGAAGGTCACCCGGGAACCCTAAAAGCGGCGAGGTGACGGCGTCACAATGCATAAGGTGACGCCGTCAGATCCAAAAATCTATATATAGTTTTCTAATTTTTTGTCATTAAGGGAGAGCTTAGTGTGTGGAATTTTGGGATAAAACCCTAAGACGATTTTAGCTACTTTTTCAGGGCTTTTTGCCTTGAGATCTTCCATGTTTCATTGAAAGATAAGTTATCAATTAATCATTCAATATGTCTATGTGTTGTTTGATTCTATCTTATGCTTGTCTTTTGTTTAACATGTTAGGCTAATTTTATCTTGTGTTTGCTTAGATCTAATGAAACCTAGCTATTGATTATTGGTTGTTAGTGTGTTGTTAGTTGTATTGGATGATTGTTTATCTATGTTAGGCTTAAGAAAACTGGCTAACTTCCTATTCGGTAACTTGCTTGAACGTCTTAAGAAACATGAACCAAACGCGTACTAAAGGTTTTTATGGTTGTATTTAATGCACAAGCGAATTCTAGTGATCCCATGTTAGGAGCTTCCTAGCCGGCTCGACATAGGAGTGAAGTAGGAGCTTGTAGAGTTGGGGAAGTAAGTACGCCACCCCACGAATGGTATTAAGGAATACACCCATCATCCACGCGACTAATACACACTAATTAACCGGTAAAAGATAGTTAGGGAGTAAAGAAATCTAAGTAAACACATTTCTCTACACATAAGTTTCTCACCACATTTCATTTTTGTTATTTTATTTTATTTGCATTCGTAGTCATTTGGGTTAGTTGACTAGCAACTAATTCCGCCCACTCCTTCAAACCCGAGATTTTACTTGCTTTCATAAAACTATAAAAACATAAAAAGAATCTTCCTCAACCCTTAGACCTAATTAGAGTAGCCTTTCATACCTAACGAACACTATTCCCTGTGGAGAACGATCAATCCCCCGTACTTACCACTACACTATACTACATCGGTCAGGTACACTGCCTGGTGGGGTTGTAAGCCTCTTGAGATCCCTCGAGAGGTAAAACCTGTTGTAAGGTTGCAAAACCACGCATCAGCGTACTAAGGTTTTTATGGTTGTATTTGATGCATGAGCAAATTCTAGTGATCCCATGTTAGGAGCTTCCTAGCCGGCTCGACATAGGAGTGAAGTAGGAGCTTGTAGAGTTGGGGAAGTACGTACGCCACCCCACGATTGGTATTAAGGAATACACCCGTCATCCACGCAATTAATACACACTAATCAACCGGTAAAAGATAGTTAGGGAGTAAGGAAATCTAAGTAAACACATTTCTCTCCACATAAGTTTCACGACCTTTTCATTTTCATTTATTTATTTTATTTGCATTCGTAGTAATTTGGGTTAGTTGATTAGCAACTAATTCCGCCCACTCCTTCAAACCCGAGATTTTACTTGCTTTCATAAAAAATATAAAAAATACAAAAAGAATCTTCCCTCACCCTTAGACCTATTAGAGTAGTTTTTCAAACCTAACGACACTATTCCCTGTGGAGAACGATCAATCCCCCGTACTTACCACTACACTATACTACATCGGTCAGGTACACTGCCTGGTGGGGTTGTAAGCCTCTTGAGATCCCTCGAGAGGTAAAACCTGTTGTAAGGTCGCAAAACCACGCATCAAGTTTTTGGCGCCGCAGCCCGGGGAGTAGTTATTGCTTAGGTTGAAATTTTTTTTTATTAGGTCTACTCATTAGATTCCTATCTTAGTGAGATTTTTATTTTCTTTTTATTAGCTTTCCCGTAGTCTATCTTTTCTTTGTGTCTTTGTTCGTAAAAAACCATTCCATTGACTCTTCCGTTCACCATTATGGAGTACGCGAATCCACCATACTACCCACCACGAAATTCACCCACTCCTTATGACATCTTGATGTTTAAACAATATCGAGGTGAACCCATATATGATGCATGGACTCGTTTTAAAAATTTACTCCGAATAGTCCCTCATCATAACTTCGATTTATGGTCCCTAGCTAAAATCTTTTACGATCGTGTCGACCTATGTGACCAAATATGCATTAATGATTTTGTCAATTGGGACCATAGGGGATTAAATGTTGAAGAAGCATGGGATGCCATTGAAGATTGTGCCCAGTATTATTATAGAGTAGACAACCCAACAAACGTTAGTACAAGTCAATTGACCACAAATTCCAAGGATCATGAAACAAGTTTGTCTGGGGATGACTATTTTGGGATACCTAAGTGGATGTCATGTAACATCATAGTACAAAACAAGCACATAGGTAATCTAGATAAAATGGAGGATGAAGTGGATAATCCAAGCCCACAAAGTACCCCACAAGTCCTACCATCACTTGAGGCACACACACCGCCCGTGACTTACCCGGAAGAAGTAGAAGAAACTTTAGGAATCCCAATGGAGGTAGAACCCTTGGACCAAGCACCACTAGAGGATATAGGTTTGAATACTTATAGTGATAACCTTACTCTTAGTTCCAGGGAATTTCCTAGTGTTGATGAACCGGAACCTCAACCTTTACACAACTTTCCATCCTTAGATATATTTCTAGGAGACAAAAGAGGAACCGACCCACCCATCAACCCTTATTATCCGGGTAGTTTTAGGATGAAGGAAGCCATTCACTCACCCCCTTCACCTCACGTGGCATATTTCCACCCTAAGGGTGTGTATCGCTACTTTCACCCGCACTTAATCCTAAGTGTAGGGAAAACCTCTCCTTTATCCGTTAAATAAGGGCAGAGTCAGGCTCGTGACTCGAACAAAAACAAGCGCTTCTTGGGAGGCAACCCATGTTTTTAATTGTTTGATGTTTTTATTTTATTTGTTTGTTTGTGTCATATATGCTTAATCATAATTGTTAAATTTTCATGTTTCGAATAATTTGTGAAAATGCTTTATTTTGTTTTTAACTTCGTCTTAACTACATATAAAGGTATTTTGCAAAAGATAAGTGTAAGGGAAATCCAAATCGGTTTATTAGAACACAAATGAACATGAATCATAATGATATTAAATTAACATACATATTAGTATTTGTTTGAGTCAAATGCTTGTATCGAGTCATAATGATATTTTGCAGGATTTCCAGGAAGTAAGGTATAGGTTTTTCCAGAAATTTTCCGGAAACTTAACATGAGAATTCTGTCAGATCATTTCTGACGGCGTCAGGTTTTAATTTTCAGAAATTTTTGAAAGTTTTGTTTTCATAAAAAGTTTTTATTAAATCTATAACTTATAATCTCCAGGAATCTGCAAAATTATCATTCCACAAGCATTATATCCTTATATATAGAATTTATCCCGCCGATGTTATGCAGGTTTTCGTGTTTGTTTTCTCAGGTTTAACAGGTTATTTTGGACAAGGAGATGTATTTGGAATCAAGCTTTTGGCGTTGCATTAGTCTTGGAGCTTCTACATTACCTTGGAAGAAGATCTAACCATGTTACCACATTATCCACCGAACGAATCAGGGGAGTATTTGATTTCATTCTTTTACCTTATTTACTTTTACATCTTGTTATTTGAACATTGGGGACAATTTTCATCTTAAGTGTAAGGGGGGGGGGGGTAAAGTACGATACCTTAGAGAATGCTATTACGCTTGATTTTTCGTTTGTTTGATGGTAGATGTGTAATAAAACTTAGATAAATACCTGTTAAGGCAATTTTAGTGCCAAATTTAAAATTTTTTACAACATTTAGGAGTAAAACTTTGATCTTAATGAGCGTCTCATGGATAGGAGTTATATGACTAGCACAAAAAACCGTACCACTAAAAAATTCTCCACCCCCAAATATGTGAGGTTCGCCCCTAGAATTGGTAGGAAAAGCATTTATGCTATGATGTGTGTACCGGTAGCACTAAGATTCTAGAACTTGTGTTAGGACCATTCCGAGGCCACAAGTGAGACTACATTCGTGTAGTTAGATTTACTACATGATAAGAGGCATTAGGATTAACCCATTGTTTTACACCTGTGTTTTTGTTATAATTACATTGGCTACATTGGTCAAGTAATTCTCCCACACCCTTTGCGTTGTACTCATTTTTAGTACACGATACCCCTAGTACACCCCTCAGAGCCTATCTTTTCGTTTCGACCTTTAAGCATTTTACTTAAAGGAAGAATTTGTTTATACCCCACTTAAATGTACACCCAAATCGCCTTAGCCTACCTTGTATGCACTCATTTTTAGTGCATTATTGTGACAACATTTGTTTTAACCCCAAGTTAATTATCTAATTGATTACATGGTTGCTAAGTCGAGTCATATCCTTGTACATATTGTTTTGGGACGATTGAGACTCATGGGTAAAGTACTAGTGTAATGGAGTAATGGGGAAGAACAACATTATTACCCCCATTTGTGCTAAATATTTTAAAAGTACTCCAAGTGTTTCGATTATCTTAATTCGAGTCATTAGAATAGTTATTTGTAAAGTTATGTAAAAGTTCAAGTGTAAGGGGAATGAAACGCCCCTATGATGTATTATTTTGGATGGTAGGGCAAGAGTGTATGAAAAAAAAAAAAAAAATCGAAAAAATCAAGAAAAATACAAAAAAAAATGAGAAAAAGAAAAATAGAAAAAACATATGGACTACCATCCCATTTCATTTTATGTTTATTTTATGTTTTTGTTATTTTATTTTCATTAGCTTAAGTCGAGTCTAGTCTTGGCTTAGCAACGCCATATTGTTCATGTAATTAATCAAGATCTTTAACTCGCCACCAGTAAAATATCCCTTATCCAACAAAACCGTGTTTATCATATCCCTACACCTCACCTTATAACCCATTTAAAAGCCCTCTTTGATAGTTTATCTTAGGTGCTTACGCCTAGTGGAGGAGGTTTTCGATCCTTTCCCAAGCCTATGGTAATCTATTTGCTATGACAGGTAGTGAGAGATATTATCCGTTTTCATTTATGAGATTTATTTTGATGACACCTGAGAGATGTGAGTATCTAAACACTACTTGTGAGGTGCTAGTTTGTAATCTCCGTGCTTATTATGATTAAAGTGGAACGACTATTTGTTGTAATTACTTTTATATTAGCATTAAATGACCCATAACTTGTATTTTGATTAGAATAAAAGCGCATTTGCTTGAGGACAAGCAAATCTCAAGTGTAAGGGTATTTGATGAAGCGAAAAGGGTACCGCTTTTAGGGGGTCATTTAAGCCCTAAATCGTATTTATTTGATCAAATATTGCCCTAAATCGTTCCTTTTGTCATTTTAGGTACTTTGGAGAAGAAATCTGGAAAAGGAAGCATTTTGGACGTTTTTGGAGCATAAAAGTGAAGAAAACGACAAAGTCTCAAAATCGGCTGGAAAAGTACCTTTGACGGCGTCAGGGATTGCCCTTGACGGCGTCATGGCTTGGCAAAAAAGGTGGATATGAATAATACACATGATAAGCCAGAGAATTTTACAAAGGATTTCTGACGGCATCACCCTTTGAAGTGATCAAGGCCATCACGGTTTAACTTAAAGAGGGACGGCGTCAAGCCATATTCTGACGGCGTCAAGCTTTGATAAGCCAGAGCGGATTTTGGAGGTCTAAAGAGGGACGGCGTCAAGAAGGCCATCCGGGAACCCTAGACACGGCGAGGTGACGGCGTCAAGATCTATAACGTGACGCCGTCAGCCCTTAAACTCTATATATAGTTTTACAATTTTTTGTCATTAGTGTGCAACTTTTAGTGTGCAACTTTGTGAGGAGAAACCCTAAGACGAATTTCTGCCATTTTTAAGGGTTTTCATACCCTTGGATCTCCCATGTTTAATTGAAGATAAGTAATCGTTTAATCAATCAATATGTCTATGTGTTGTTTGATTATATCTTGTTCTTGTCTTTTAATTAACATGCTAGGCTAGATTTATCTTGTGTTTGCTTAGATCTAATGAAACCTAGCTATTGATTATTGGTTATTAGTGTGTTATTAATTGTATTGGATGATTGTTCATCGATGTTAGGCTTAAGAAAACTGGCTAACTTCCTATTCGGTAACTTGCTTGAACGTCTTAAGAAACATGAACCAATGCGTACTAAGGTTTTTATGGTTGTATTTAATACATGAGCGAATTCTAGTGATCCCATGTTAGGAGCTTCTTAGCCGGCTCGACATAGGAGTGAAGTAGGAGCTTGTAGAGTTGGGGAAGTACGTACGCCACCCCACGATTGGTATTAAGGAATACACCCGTCATCCACGCAATTAATACACACTAATCAACCGGTAAAAGATAGTTAGGGAGTAAGGAAATCTAAGTAAACACATTTCTCTCCACATAAGTTTCACGACCTTTTCATTTTCATTTATTTATTTTATTTGCATTCGTAGTAATTTGGGTTAGTTGATTAGCAACTAATTCCGCCCACTCCTTCAAACCCGAGATTTTACTTGCTTTCATAAAAAATATAAAAAATACAAAAAGAATCTTCCCTCACCCTTAGACCTATTAGAGTAGTTTTTCAAACCTAACGACACTATTCCCTGTGGAGAACGATCAATCCCCCGTACTTACCACTACACTATACTACATCGGTCAGGTACACTGCCTGGTAGGGTTGTAAGCCTCTTGAGATCCCTCGAGAGGTAAAACCTGTTGTAAGGTTGCAAAACCACGCATCAGGCACATTGGCCACTTTTGCCTGCTATGCTTTCTGGTACAACTAACATTGTAGGTACATCTTGTGCTGCACAAGTAGAGCCAACCCATGAGGAGCAAACCCAGGAACAACCCAGATCATCCACACCTACACCAAGATCACCCACACCACAACCAAGTCCATCATCATCTCACCCCAGAGCACCTACACCCACACCCTCACCTCAACAGCAAACCTATGTACCCTCTCCAGTTCATGAGGAGGAAACAGCTCAGATGACTGTGGATACCCTTTTAGAGCTGGTTCCACAACTAGTCACAAGGATCACTGCATTGGAGAAGGCAAACAAGGCAATGAGTGGTGCTGTTGTGACTTTAGTCAAGAAAGTGAAAAAGATGGAAAAAGTCATGAAAGACAAGGGGGTTGAGTTTGATGACCAAGAGGGTGCTGATGAAAATTCTTCCAAACAGGGGAGGAATTTGGATGAAGAACAGACTTTTAAGACTCCAGCTCAGGATAAACCAACTGAAGGTGCAGATATAAGTCCTGAAGGAATGGAAGCAGCAGAAACCTTAGCCCAATCTCTGAGCAAAATTCAACAAGAAAACAAGAAAAGAAGGCTAAAAAGAAAACTGATAATTGATGAAGAGATTAATTCTGATGAAGAAATGGTTAAGTCTGCTGAGGGTGTTAAGTCTGTTAGTGATGTTATTAAGTCTGGTGGTGATGTTGATGATATTAATTCTGGTGGTGTTAATACTGATCAAGTTAAGTCTGCTGCTTCAACTCAAAGGGAAGGAAAGCAGATACTGATTGAAACTCCTAAGCCTAAGAAGACTAAGAAGCAAGAAAGAGCGGAAGCAACAACTATGGCTGAGATTGCTAGGATTCAGGCAGAAGAAGCAGCTGAAAGAGAAAGACTTGAGGAAATTAAAAGGAAAGATGAGTTGCTTGTAAAGAATCTGCAAGAAGCTAAGGATGATCCAATCATATCTATGATTGAGGGTGATACTGAATTAAGAGCAAAGTATGAAGAGCTAAAAGCTTATGTGAACATGACAACTGAGGAAAGATCAAAGCAGTTGGCAGAGTTTCTTAATGCTAGAAGGAATTCAGATACCTTGGGTGATTTTATGGAAAAGATCAAGCAGACTCAAAAGAAGAGTGGTGCTAGAAAGAAGCTCTCTAAGCAAGAAAAGATGCATGATATGAAGATGTATTTGAAAAACATGATGCATTCTACTTTTGAGCACATGAGAGGAAAGTCCTATGAGGAGATTGAAGCCATGTACCTAAGGGCATATGAAAGGGATCATGGTTATAGACCAATTGATTATGAGGATGCTATCAGAAGGAGCTTCAAAAGATAAAAAGTGACAGAATCTGAGCCTGTTGAGAAAGTGGTTGAAAAGGCATCTGAGAATGTTAAGGAAGGAACAGAAGTTAAGAAGCCAATTATAACTTGGACTAGAAGGAAAAGAGTGGCAAGAAAAGGAAGATTAAGTTCTAAAAGGAAGGAACAAGAGGAAAAAGAACCCTCATCTGAGGAATTCACCATGGGTTCTATTCTAGAAAGCTGAATGATCTGAGTAGAAGTGACCTTAAAGAGTTATACAACTTGATGATGATCAAATATAGGGACAACATACCTGAAGAGGAGTATGAAAGAGTTCTTTGGGGTGATTTAACGACAATGTTTGATCCACCATCAAGAACAGATGAGGTTTGGAAGCTGCCATATCAACAGGATATTGTAAGATGGAGGTATTTTGAAAGCTGTCAGGTACATTGTTTGAATTTACAAAGTGCTTATATTTATATGTTGCCTGAAGTTGAATATCCTCTACATCCAAGGATATGTAAGGATATGCTTGAGAAGAAATTGTTAGGGTATAAGGATGATGAGGTATGCAATCAATTATTGGAGTTGATTGAGATGCAGTCTCAAAAGGAGGCTATTTGGGTGTTTGAAAGAATTTTCAAGATGATAAGTGGGATTAATGGAACTTCCTACTTGGTGAAGGTGCTTTGCACTGACACAACAAATGGTCATCAGTCCACCATGTCTAACCCACATAAGGACTGGCTAATCCATGAGCAAACGGCTCTGGTAAAGATACCTCAAATCCATTAATGGTTGACAATTTACCAAAAGTTGTATGGTAATCAACTCACCATATCTGTGATAGTGAAGAGTTGGCTAGCCTACAAGAGTATGGCTTGTGGTAAAGGCTGTGGAAAAACCATAACTGGTTATCAATTCACCAAGGTGAGGTCTGATTCCACCAAAGAATTGGCTAGTCCAAAAGCAAAAGGCTTTTGGTAAAGACAAAACAAATCCGTTGATAGTTGATGATTTACTAAAAATCATATGGTTATCAATGTACCATGGTCTTACACACCAAAACATTGGCTACTCCAGTAGTTAATGGCTATCTGGTAAAGAGACATCAAATCCATTAATTTTCAATGATTCACCTCTCACAGGAGTTAACACACCTGGAAGTGATGAGAATAGTATGAAACTTTTAAAGAATTGATGTACATGTAGTCATTGTTGCTGTGAAGATCAGATGGTGTCAAGTTTGATGATGAAAGTTGCTGCACAAGATCAGATTTGATGATTTGAAGAGTTAAAGTTCAGATAATTCCAAGATCAGAATTCAATCCTCAGGAAGCTTATAAAGAAAGAAAGAAAGGAACTTGAAGTTCATGGAGCATGATTATCAAGTTAGGGGAGGATTGTTGGGAATTATCACAAGGGAAGACTTAAATATGAAGTTAAGTCTGCCAGTTCATTGTTAAGTCTGGTAGACATAATAGCATAGTTAAGTCTGGTCGACAGAAATAGTTAAGTCTGTTTATTAATTATAGTAAGTTTGTTAGCTATAAGTTAGGAAATGATACATAGTTATCTTTATAGAAGATATGGTTAGATACGTTTATCCTTCTACACGTTTTGTATCTAGGGTTTTCCTTGGTGTATAAAAGGAACCCTAAGGCATTAGTTTTGGTGTGCGTATTGTATGAGTTAGTTGATATTGAAAGTTAATAGAATTACGAAGTTAGTTATCTTATGTTCTTCATTGTTATTGTTAAGATTCCGCATTAGCAATAAACAATCTGTTAGAGTTTCTCACTTAGATCAATTTGGATTTATTCAAGTTGTCTAACAAGTAACAAAGGCTACTTGGATCCATAATTCGCGTGGACCTACAGTTATGGTACAACAACCTGAACCTGAGCTCAGAAGGAGTAATAGGGTCAGGACTCCAAATTCATTTGGACCTGAGTTTCAATGATATCTAATTGATGGAACAAGGGGTGAGGTCTGACCAATACTCCTATTGCTTCATTGTTGAGGATGATCCCAAAACATTTGATGAAGCAATGAAGTCCAGGATGTTGCTTTCTGGAAAGAAGCAATTAATGATGAAATGGATTCCATCTTGGGCAACAACACTTGGGTGTTGGCTGATCTACCACCTGGTTGCAAACCTCTAGGTTGCAAAAATAGATTTTTAAAAGGAAAATGAAGGTAGATGGAACTATAGAAAAGTTCAAGGCTAGACTAGTCATTCAGGGTTTAAACAAAAGTCAGGGATAGACTACTTTAATACTTATTCCCCTGTGGCACGTATCAGTACCATAAATGTAACACCCCAACCCGACAAGGGTAAAGATATCACAACAATGGATTCATATCAGAACATAACAAAGCATACATCTTACAGTAATACAAAAATCTCAAAGGATTACAAATGAAATACTGAACCTTCAAGGTTACAATGAAAGCTTGCAAAACTAATTCTAAAACATAATATCTTCTATCCAATTCTAATCCAGAATAGCTACCAAGCCTTCTAAGTCCAGAGGTACACTCTCACTCATTCCCAGCTTCCTACTAAAACCTGCCGCAGGAAAAGAAATGCGGCTGAGCTTCAAAAGCTCAGTGAACAGATATATAGATAACAGAAATGATAACGGATAGCAGTACAAAGGAAATCAGAAAATACAGAAACAAATTCAAATGAAGGAATAGGAATAAGAAATGGAATAAATGAAATGAAATAAGAATAAATAAATAAGGTTTAAGAATAAAGGGAACAGAAATCTATCACGAGCCCAGATAACAGATAATATCATAACAGTGTAGTCACATAAGTAATCTAGAGGGGATACCTCTCAAGTAACCAGATAATATGAGGGGTGACCTCATGTATCAAATCGGAGTGATCAGCTCCCAGATATATGTGAAAGACGTGTATCGCACACACCATCAGTCACCAGAGATATATATAACAGATAACATAATAACAGATAACAGAAATCAGATCAGAACTAGGATGCATCCATGCGCCCCAGTAGGCCAAAATCTTCTCCTACATAACAGATAAAATCAGGGACGGGACAGGTCATCACTCTCCTGCCCTAGAGTCATGCCATCGGTGCATCAATGACATGGACATGAAACCCTCATGCCTAGTGATTGGCTCGGATATCAGACTGTGGTCAAGGTCAGATGTCATATAATAAACAGAGTCATATCTACGGGTTCATGGCAGAAGGGTCATGTTAACAATTCAGAATAAGATAATAAGGTTTAAATCAGAGTTTATCAGATTAAGTTTAATATCAAAGCTTAAGTTCATATTAAAAGGTTTATTTCCAATAGTCCAAAAGAGTATATCAAAGGTTAATAATTACAAGTTTATAGCAATAATCCATTTCAGAAGTTCCTGTCAAGAGTTCATTTAAATCAATCCTTTAATAATGGTTTTCATTGAAATGATCTTTCAAAATAGTTTTCATAAAAATGGTCTTCCAAAACTTTTAGTAACTTCCATTTCAAGTGGTATAGCTTCCTTTTTAAAATAGCTTTTAATAAAGGTTCAAAATCAATTAGGTTCAGATAAGGATTTAACAGGTTAAGGTTTATACCAAAATCAAATCAAAGTTTACAACAGATATATCAGGTTAAGGTTCAGAACAAGGTTCACAGATCAGATTCAATCAAGACTCACAAATTCAGGGTTCAGAACAAGAGGTCAATCAGAGTTCAGGAAAAAGGTTCAGAATAAAAGAATCATAGCAGAGGTTCAAACAAAAAGGTTCAAGACAAACAGATCACAACAAAGATTCACAACAGAAGGGAACATAGCAGTGGTATCGGAGATTCTAATAAAGAAAATGTAAAACTGAAAGAAAAGGGAATGAAAACCCTTACTGAAAAAGGGCAGAATATCTGTACCTTATTAGCACAGCAGACAAGCAAACAAACACAGAAATAAGATCAGGACTTCTCCTTCTTCACACCTAAGGAAGAGGAAGACAGAATTACTAAAGATTCTATTTTAGATTATTACTTTTAGTTTACCTCTCCATTTTAAGTACTTTCTATTTTTAGTAACTTTCCAGATTTAGTAAGTTCCCATAATTAGCAGGTTTCCAGAATTAACAGATATTACCATTTCAGATTAGGTTGGACCCTTATTCAAAGATTATTATGGAATAACAAAATATTTTACCAAGTTACAGAAGTTTAGGGTTAATTATGACATGATCACAAAGTTTAGGGTTTTAAATGTAATTTCATCAATTTCCAAGGTCATTAGTGAAAAATACTTTAAGTTACAGAATTATATACTCATTTTATTCAGAATTACATTTTATTCTCTTAAGTTTCACAATTTACAGATTATACCCCTTTAGTTACATAATTTACAAAACCCACCTTATAATTACATATTTTACAAATTAAACCCTACAATATCCATATACACCAAACAAACATATTATATTTCATAATTACAGAATATATCATCAGAATTTAGTACATTACAGATTAGACCCCTCAGAATTCAGAATTTACATATTTAGTCCTTTAAGTTTACAAAACATATATTTTAAATCATAATTTCATAACAATTACATAATTAGCCCATAAATCCTCCAAATTACACAATAACCTTTTTATATCAGTATTAACTCAAAATAACCTCAAGATTTCAGATTTACACTTTTAGTCCCTCTCTTTTATTTAATTTCCATTCGTACCCTTTAATATCCATTTAATTCATTATATTGAAATATTTACACTTAGGACCCCAAAGTTATATTTTTTCCACATTCTTACAGATGTATATGACCTTACAAAAATATCCCAGAAGTTTCAAAGTTGGCAAAACAGGTCCTTTTACTTCTTATTTTAAATCGGATTACACTTTTTAAAACAAATACAAACCCTACTATTAACCAATCATTGCACCATCATTATTATATCCTTAAAACATCTTAAATGATCAGATTTGCATCCAAGAACCCTAACCCTAATCGATTACATTATTTTTTCTTATTTCCTTTTATTTTCCAAAATAACGATTATAACAAAAAATCAATTTGACAAGATCCAGGCCTTAACAATTCGAACCATTATTTTTCTAAGATCATACATATTATATAGAGTCCACATAAAATAGTGCTCATGCCCAAAAAATTCGTATATAATTATTTAGAGTTTTGTTACATTTTTAAGGTTTAATTCACAAAAAATTCATAGAGCATGCATGGTTCGACTTTAGCATTTTATTTAGGACTTATATGATATAGGGGACGTGAGAAAAATAGCAGACCCAATATGGAACGCGTAGAATAGGCTGGACGAAATTACACCTCTCGGATTGAATAAAACGACACCAAAATTCCCACGAGCACAAACGCGACCAACACACCTTGTAATCATTTTTCGCAGATCATATGTGATATGAGGAACTCAGGAAAAATGGAAAATGAATTATACAAGGGTCGTACGAATTAAAATGGAATTTACCTCACTTTTTAACAAAAATTCGACACCAATGAATTTAGGCCTTTATAATTCGAATGACTATTTTTCTTGGCTTCCTAGCAATAGATTGAACTCAGAAAAATTGATTTTGGACCTCCAGAAATTCGGATGAAGAGATGGTGAATTTTTGTGTGTTTTGTTTTACACGGTTTTGTAAATTAGGAAGAAATATGGAGAATAAAATATGTAGAATGGGAGATCTGATTTTTAGGGAATGGCTTGCATAAATTTCGGCCCATATTGTTAAGAAAAATCATAATTTGATTTGGTCTTGATCATATCCTTAATTTAGTTGTCATAATCTTTACTTTTAAAACAATATAAAACATAACTAATTAAATGTATACATAATTTGGTTCTTATATAAGTGTAGGGTAGTACAAAAATTATTTGGACATGTAAAAATTATTAAAAGCCTTATCTTAATTTTATTTTATTTCATATGTAATTTATTTGACATAGTTCGGATTAATTTGATGCTTATAATAGCTTTTAATTAAATAATTAGAGTAGTAGGGGCATTTTGGTCATTTTACATGTTATCTGAATTTCAGGTATTACCATAAGATTGCTGATTGCTTTGGCATCAATTCACAATATGATTATTCATCAGATGGATGTGAAGACAACTTTCTTGAATGGTGAATTAGATGAGGAGGTTTATATGAATCAACCTCAGGGCTTCATCATGCCTGGCAATGAAAACAAGGTGTGTAAACTGATTAAGTCTCTCTATGGACTGAAGCAGGCACCTAAGCAATGGCATCAAAAATTTGATGAAGTGGTTTTGTCAAATGGTTATCTTCTTAATCAAACTGACAAATGTGTATATAGCAAATTTGATAAATCTGGTAAAGGAGTCATCATTTGCCTATATGTTGATGACATGTTGATCTTTGGCACTGACCAACATCAGGTTGACCTGACAAAGGAATTTTTGTCATCAAGGTTCTCCATGAAGGACATGGGGGAGGCTGATGTTATCCTTGGTATAAGGATTAAACATGAAAGTAAAGGAATTTCTATCTCTCAATCTTATTATATTGAGAAGGTGTTAAGAAAATTTAATTACTTTGATTGTACTCTAGTGAGTACTCCTATGGATACAAGTGAGAAGCTGATGCCTAATACTGGTAAGGCTGTATCTCAACTTGAGTATTCTAGGGTGATTGGTTGCCTGATGTATGCCATGACTTGTACAAGACCTGATATTGCTTTTGCAGTAGGTAAACTGAGCAGGTATACTAGTAATCCTAGTGCTCATCCCTAGCAAGCACTTCAGAGGGTACTGAAGTATCTGAAAAAGACTATGGATTATAGTCTCTCATATACTGGTTATCCTTCAGTATTAGAAGGATACACTGATGCAAGTTGGATTAGTAACACTGAAGATAATTCGTCTACCAGTGGTTGGGTATTCCTACTTAATGGAGGTGCAATTTCTTGGGCATCCAAGAAGCAAACTTGCATCACCAGTTCAACAATGGAATCTGAATTTGTGGCTTTAGCAGCTGCTGGTAAAGAAGTTGAATGGTTGAAAAACTTGCTTCTTAAGATTCCATTGTGGCCTAAACCTATAGCACCTATTTCTATCCGTTGTGATAGTGCTGCTACATTGGCTAAGGCTTATAGTTAGATGTACAATGGGAAGTCTAGACACTTAGGTGTCAGGCATAACATGATTCGTGAGCTTATCATGAATGGGGTGGTATCTATAGAGTTTGTTAGATCTCAACAAAATTTAGCTGATCACTTGACGAAGGGTTTAGCTAGAGACTTGGTTTTAAAGTCTGCTAAAGGGATGGGTTTAAAGTCCAACTTAGTCACTGAATGCTAAGACACCTAACTCCCTCCTGAGGAAATGATGACATCAAATAATCCTTTAAAGTCTGCTAAAGGGATGGGTTTAAAGTCCAACTTAGTCACTATATACTTTGATTTCTTTATATTTCATTTCCAGGTTATAAGTGAGCATAGGAGCAAAAGAGACACGGATTTGGAAAAGAACTTACAAGATTACACACTTTAGTATGCTTAGAAGAAGTTACGGCGTAACTCTACTCTCCACTTACGCCGTAGCTAAGGATTTATACATGAAGACCAAGTCAACGCTGATCAAGGATTACGGCGTAACTACCACAAGAGGTTACGCCGTAACTATTTGAAGACTTAGAAGAAATTCGAGACAAAGAAGGTTACGCCATAACCAACACAAGAGGTTACGGCGTAAACGTTACACAGAATAGGGTTCAAGTGATTGATGAGATTACAATGTAACTACGCAAGAAGATTACGACGTAAAGGTAAACCCTAAGAAGATTACGGCGTAACCATGCATGAAGATTACGACGTAATTGTTGCCGCCGAAGATTACGGCGTAACTATCCATCAAAGTTACGCCGTAACTATCACTAATGGATAAGATCGTTTGAAGAATACACTAGTTACGGCGTAACCACAACTCAAGGTTACGCCGTAGCTTTGTCGGGCCTATAAATACCAGCCCTATTTCCTGCATTTTACACATCTTTACACCACCAAAAGTCAGAGAACGAAGTAGGGTTCCACAAGGACGATCTCTAGCAGCATACGCAGCATTCTCCAAGGGAGAAATCTTTAAAAATTATCATTCAATTTACATTTACGATTCCATGTCTTTCATTTACATGCAAAACATTGAATCCGCTGTACTTTTTAATATGATCGGCTAAGCACCTTTGGTGCTAGCCTAGTTATGATTCCTATATCGTTTTGATTATGTTTTCGTGCTTTTATTATTGCTTCTAGTGTGTGCATGCTTAGTTATTCGATAGATCCTCTAGTTTCGGTAGTTTTGAAGACCGGTTGTACGTATTACACTAGGAGAATTGACCAAAAGACCCTAGAGTAGTAGGTTGCGAGGGTTGGTAAGAATTGACCAAAGGACTACCAAATCCCTTGTGTGCGAATTGACCAAAGGATCACCCTCCGGGTTGGATGAACTTAAGAAGTTAGATGTGTGGTCTAAGATCCGAGAGGCCGGATCACACAAAGAATTAATCTTGCATGTAGTGGCACTTAATGACTCAAACTAGTCTACCTGTAAGCTTTGCAGCCATAAGGATCCAGACCTTTGGTGTCCTAGTAGGATTCTAGGGAGATAGGTGATGAAGCGAAAAGTGTACCGCTTTTAGGGGGTCATTTAAGCCCTAAATCGTATTTATTTGATCAAATATTGCCCTAAATCGTTCCTTTTGTCATTTTAGGTACTTTGGAGAAGAAATCTGGAAAAGGAAGCATTTTGGACGTTTTTGGAGCATAAAAGTGAAGAAAACGACAAAGTCTCCAAAGCTGCTGGAAAAGTACACGTGACGGCGTCAAGGATTGCTCCTGACGGCGTCACGGCTTGGCAAAAGAGGTGGATATGACAAAATACACGTGACGCGCCAGAGAGTTTTACAATAGAAATCTGACGGCGTCACCCTTTAAGGTGATCAAGGTCGTCACGGTTTAAGTTAAAGAGAGACGGCGTCAAGCACAATTATGACGGCGTCAAGCCTTGACGCGCCAGAGTGGATTTTGGAGGATTAAAGAGGGATGGCGTCTGGAAGACCATCCGGGAACCCTAGCCACGGCGAGGTGACGGCGTCACCTCCTACAACGTGACGCCGTCAGCCCCTAAACTCTATATATAGTTTTGCAATTTTTAGTCATTAGTGTGCAACTTTGTGAGGAGAAACCCTAAGACGAATTTTCTGCCATTTTTAAGGGTTTTATACCCTTGGATCTCCCATGTTTAATTGAAGATAAGTAATCAATTAATCATTCAATATGTCTATGTGTTGTTTGATTATATCTTGTTCTTGTCTTTTGATTAACATGTTAGGCTAGATTTATCTTGTGTTTGCTTAGATCTAATGAAACCTAACTATTGATTATTGGTTGCTGGTGTGTTATTAATTGTATTGGATGATTGTTTATCGATGTTAGGCTTAAGAAAACTGGCTAACCTCCTATACGGTAACTTGCTTGAACGTCTTAAGAAACATGAACCAATGCGTACTAAGGTTTTTATGGTTGTATTTAATGCATGAGCGAATTCTAGTGATCCCATGTTAGGAGCTTCTTAGCCGGCTCGACATAGGAGTGAAGTAGGAGCTTGTAGAGTTGGGGAAGTATGTACGCCACCCCACGATTGGTATTAAGGAATACACCCGTCATCCACGCAATTAATACACACTAATCAACCGGTAAAAGATAGTTAGGGAGTAAGGAAATCTAAGTAAACACATTTCTCTCCATATAAGTTCCACCACCTTTTTATTTTCAGTTATTTTATTTCATTTGCAATTGTAGTTATTTGGGTTAGTTGACTAGCAACTAATTCCGCCCACTCCTTCAAACCCAAGATTTTACTTGCTTTCATAAAAAATTATAAAAATACAAAAAGAATCTTCCCTCACCCTTAGACCTATTAGAGTAGTTTTTCAATCCTAACGACACTATTCCCCTGGAGAACGATCAATCCCCGGTACTTGCCACTTCACTATACTACATCGGTCAGGTACACTGCCTGGTGGGGATTGCAAGCCTCTTGAGATCTCTCGAGAGGTAAAACCTGTTGTAAGGTCGCAAAACCACGCATCAAGTTTTTGGCGCCGCTGCCGGGGAATAGTTATTGTTTAGGTTGAATTTTTATTTTATTAGGTCTACTCACTAGATTCCTTTCTAGTGAGATTTTTATTTTATTTTTCTAGGTTTTTCTTTAGTCTATCTTTTTTCTTCGTTTCTTTGTTCGTAACTATTACCATCCGACATCATGGAAGGTGGTAATATCCTTGATCCCAACAACCCACCACCACAACAACACCCACCTCCTAGAGCCCGTACCTTAGGAGACTACTCCCATCCTAGCCACCATGGCTATCGAAACACCATTGAGCTCACTCAAGGAGCCAATGTCACTCCCTTGCGATCCGACACCATCCGGTTGGTGCAAAGCGGATGCGCATTCCATGGACTTCATTCCGAAGATCATAATCAACATCTCAAGGACTTTCTCAAAATCGTTGATTCCATAGACCTTGATGTTGCCACTCGAGAGACGACCCGACTGCGTCTCTTTCAATTCTCTCAGCGGGACCAAGCTAGTCAATGGCTAGAGCGTCTACCCGCAGGATCCATCACCTCTTGGGATGATCTCACCACTCGTTTCCTTGCTCCGTTTTTCCCACCAGGAAGAACTACCAAGCTAAGGAATGATATCTTGATGTTCCAACAACGTCAAGGCGAAACCCTCTACGAGGCATGGACTCGATTCAAGGACTTACTCCAAAAAGTCCCTCACCATGGCATAGAACTTTGGCTCCAAGTCCAAATCTTCTATGACCATATCAATCTCTCCACGAGGCAAACCATTGACCAATCGGCCGGTGGTAAGCTACGTGATCTAAGTGCGGAACAATCATGGGCTCTCCTGTAAGATCTTGCTCTTTATGACAACGAAAGTTGGAGTGATCCCCATGATTTGAATAAAACGGTCAAGGCAATATCTTTGCCTTCGAACAATTCAAGCACTTCTGACCGTAGGATCCTAGAACTTGAAGACCAAGTCAAGTTTCTTATGAAATCCTATAAGGCTCCTAAACCTTCAAGCCAAGTGAACAAAATCACTTCTTCATGTGAATTATGTAGTGGTCCCCACGACACTCGTGATTGCGTGGAACTCCCCGAACAAGCTTTTGCGGACTACGCATCCTCGCGTACCGACAGAGCGGGAGACAAGTGGTACACTTTCAAACCCGAGCCAAATCCCTACGGTGATTCATACAACCCCTCATGGAAAAATCACCCAAACCTTAGGTGGAAACAAAACCAAAACGCACAACAAACCAATTCTTCCAACCCACCTAATCGTTTCCAATCAAGCGGTTCCAACTCGAACCGTACTTTCAACAACAATCCTTCCAGCAATGGTTGTACCAATAACTTTGAAGGATTGATGTCCCAATTTATGGCATCTCAAGAAGCTCGTTTGGCCAAGTTTGAAGCCGATTTCAAACAAAAACAAAGCGAGATGACCAATAAGATTGACACTTTGTTGAAAGCCCTCAATGACCGAGAAATGGGAGCACTCCCTAGCAACACAGTCAAGAACCCGAAACTAAACGTCAACGCCATTTCATCGGTTTCGTCTCCTAGTTCTTGTCCACAATATTATTCGGTCAATTCCATGAGCACGTGTTTCAAACAAACCCAAGTCGTTCAAAATGACCAAGAAGTTATGATATCCAACACTAAATTGGTCAACAACATAGTTGAAACACCTCCCACTCAAAACCTTGACGAAGAATTCAAGGAGCTCCACCTTGAAAGTCCGGTTATTAATGTGTTGGATGAGAAGAAGCTCAAGTTAGGCGAAAAAGGGACCGCCTTTGTTCAAAACAAGCTACCTAAGAAGTTAGATGATCCGGGCTTATTTGTTCTACCTTGCAAGATCGGTAATTCGGAGGCTTATGACACATTAGCCGATCTTGGATCAAGCCTTAACCTACTTCCGTTACCTCTCTACACCTCTTTAAAACTAGGAAAACTTGAAGAAACCGAGGTGATAATAGGCTTAGCGGATGGGAGTGTTGCTTACCCAGTTGGAGTAATCAAGGACGTGTTAGTACACATAGGAAAACTAACCATTTTAGCCGATTTCCACGTCCTTGATATGGTTAGCGACCCTACATGCCCCTTGTTGATAAGTAGAGGATTTTTGGCGACCGCTAGTGCTATGATTGATTGTAAGGAATCTAAGATAGCGGTAGGAGAAGGTGATACTTGGTCAGTCTATGATGTGAAGAAACATGCTTATGATACTAGTGATGAACTAACACCCCATTGGTTAGAATTAAATAGGAGACCATCTAGATATGGACCTTGAATCGATAGAGACTTCATAGGACCCCAACGCCCATTTTACCTAGAAGAGGACTTTGTGAACCGAACACATGCGGTAGAACAACTCTTGGCTAGGGACACCGAACTGGATCCATTTGAAGACCCTCTAGTTTTTAGGAAGATGATTGATTTCCTAGGAGTTTTGCCAATTAACCTAGGGATGAATAAGTGGACTTGTGAGGACGATGATCATAAGTGGGATTGAAACAAACCACCCAAAGATGGAGATGGGTCATGGCATATTAAGATGACATTGTATGACCCGGATGGAGAGAAGTTTGAAAAGATATATTGTACTAAGCGGACCAATAGGAAACTTCAATCCAAGCTTAACCCTAAAGACGTCCTCGATGAAGAACTCACTTACATAGGGTAGAAGGAATTTGAGTCTAGCTACAAGACTCGTTAATAAAGAAAAGCGCTTCTTGGGAAGCAACCCAAGCTTTATTTGCTTTGTGTGTTTATTTATTTGTTTGTTTGATTTTATTTGCTTCCGTATGTATGTTTAATTTTTATTATTATTGATTCATGTTCAAAACTAAATTGTGAAAATGCTTTATCTTGTTTTTAACTTCGTCTTAACTACATATAAAGGTATTTTGCAAAAGATAAGTGTAAGGGAAATCCAAATCGGTTTATTAGAACAAATGAACATGAATCATAACAATATTAAATTAACATACATATTAGTAATTGTTTAAGTCAAATGCTTGTATCGAGTCATAATGATGTTTTGCAGGAATTCCAGGAAGTAAGGTATAGGTTTTTCCAGAAATTTTCAGGAAACTTAACATGAGAATTCTGTCAGATCATTTCTGACGGCGTCAGGCATTACAACCTGACGGCGTCAGGTTTTAATTTTCTGAAATTTTTGAAAGTTTTGTTTTTCTACCGGAATCATAAAAAGTTTTTATTAAATCTCTAACTTATAAACTCTAGGAATCTGCAAAATAATCATTCTTCAAGCATTATATCCTTATATAGATTTATCCCGCCGATGTTATGCAGGTTTTCATGTTTGTTTTCTCAGGTTTAACAGGTTATTTTGGACAAGAAGATGTATGTGGAATCTAGCTTTTGGCGATGCTTTAGTCTTGAAGCTTCTACATTCTCTTGGAAGAAGATCTAACCATGTTACCTCTTTATCCACCGAGCGAATCAGGGGAGTATTTGATTTCCTTCTTTTACCTTATTACTTTTACATCTTGTTATTTGAACATTGGGGACAATGTTCATCTTAAGTGTAAGGGGGGGTAAAGTACGATACTTTAGAGAATGCAATTACGCTTGATTTTTGTTTGTTTAATGGTAGATGTGTAATAAAACTGAGAGAAATACATGTTAAGGCAATTTTAGTGCCAAATTTAAATTTTTTTACAACATTTAGGAGTGAAACTTTGATCTTAATGAGCGTCTCACGGATAGGAGTTATATGACTAGCACAAAAACCGTACCACTAAAAAATTTTCCACCCCCAAATATGTGAGGTTCGCCCCTAGAATTGGTAGGAAAAGCATTTATGCTATGATATGTGTACCGGTAACACTTAGATTCTAGAACTTGCGTTAGGACCATTCCGAGGCCACAAGTGAGACTACATTCGTGTAGTTAGATTTACTACATGATAAGAGGCATTAGGATTAACCCATTGTTTTACACATGTGTTTTTGTTATAATTACATTGGCTACATTGGTCAAGTAATTCTCCCACACCCTTCGTGTTGTACTCATTTTTAGTACACGATACCCCTAGTACACCCCTCAGAGCCTATCTTTTCGTTTCTAACTTTAAGCATTTTACTTAAAGGAAGAATTTGTTTACACCCCACTTAAATGTACACCCAAATCGCCTTAGCCTACCTTGTATGCACTCATTTTTAGTGCATTATTGTGACAACATTTGTTTAAACCCCAAGTTAATTATCTAATTGATTACATGGTTGCTAAGTCGAGTCATATCCTTGTACATATTGTTTTGGGACGATTGGGACTCATGGGTAAAGTACTAGTGTAATGGAGTAATGGGGAAGAACATCATTTATTACCCCCATATGTGCTAAATATTTTAAAAGTACTCCAAGTGTTTCGATTATCTTAATTCGAGTCATTAGAATAGTAATTGTAAAGTTATGTAAAAAAAAAACATACGGACTACCATCCCGTTTCATTTTATGTTTATTTTATCTTTTTGTTATTTTGTTTTTAGCTTAAGTCGAGTCTAGTCTTGGCTTAGCAACGCCATATTGTACATGTAATTAATCAAGATCTTTAACTCGCCACCAGTAAAATATCCTTTATCCAACAAAACCGTGTTTATCATATCCCTACACCTAACGTTATAACCCGTTTAAAAGCCCTCTTTGATAGTTTATCTTAGGTGCTTACGCCTAGTGGAGGAGGTTTCTGATCCTTTCCCAAGCCTATGGTAATCTATTTGCTATGACAGGTAGTGAGAGATATTATCCGTTTTCATTTATGAGATATACTTTTATGACACCTGAGAGATGTGAGTATCTAAACACTACTTGTGAGGTGCTAGTTTGTAATCTCCGTGCTTATTATGATTAAAGTGGAACGACTATTTGTTGTAATTACTTTTATATTAGCGTTAAATGACCCCTAACTTGTATTTTGATTAGAATAAAAGCGCATTTGCTTGAGGACAAGCAAATCTCAAGTGTAAGGGTATTTGATGAAGCGAAAAGTGTACCGCTTTTAGGGGGTCATTTAAGCCCTAAATCATATTTATTTGATCAAATATTGCCCTCAATCGTTCCTTTTGTCATTTTAGGTACTTTGGAGAAGAAATCTGGAAAAGGAAGCATTTTGGACGTTTTTGGAGCATAAAAGTGAAGAAAACGACAAAGTCTCCAAAGCTGCTGGAAAAGTACACGTGACGGCGTCAAGGATTGCTCCTGACGGCGTCACGGCTTGGCAAAAGAGGTGGATATGAAAAAATACACGTGACGCGCCAGAGAGTTTTACAATGGAAATCTGACGGCGTCACCCTTTAAGGTGATCAAGGTCGTCACGGTTTAAGTTAAAGAGAGACGGCGTCAAGCACAATTATGACGGCGTCAAGCCTTGACGCGCCAGAGTGGATTTTGGAGGATTAAAGAGGGACGGCGTCAGGAAGACCATCCGGGAACCCTAGCCGCGGCGAGGTGACGACGTCACCTCCTACAACGTGACGCCGTCAGCCCCTAAACTCTTTATATAGTTTTGCAATTTTTAGTCATTAGTGTGCAACTTTGTGAGGAGAAACCCTAAGACGAATTTTCTGCCATTTTTAAGGGTTTTATACCCTTGGATCTCCCATGTTTAATTGAAGATAAGTAATCAATTAATCATTCAATATGTCTATGTGTTGTTTGATTATATCTTGTTCTTGTCTTTTGATTAACATGTTAGGCTAGATTTATCTTGTGTTTGCTTAGATATAATGAAACCTAACTATTGATTATTGGTTGTTGGTGTGTTATTAATTGTATTGGATGATTGTTTATCGATGTTCGGCTTAAGAAAACTGGCTAACCTCCTATACGGTAACTTGCTTGAACGTCTTAAGAAACATGAACCAATGCGTACTAAGGTTTTTATGGTTGTATTTAATGCATGAGCGAATTCTAGTGATCCCATGTTAGGAGCTTCTTAGCCGGCTCGACATAGGAGTGAAGTAGGAGCTTGTAGAGTTGGGGAAGTACGTACGCTACCCCACGATTGGTATTAAGGAATACACCCGTCATCTACGCAATTAATACACACTAATCAACCGGTAAAAGATAGTCAGGGAGTAAGGAAATCTAAGTAAACACATTTCTCTCCATATAAGTTCCACCACCTTTTTATTTTCAGTTATTTTATTTCATTTGCAATTGTAGTTATTTGGGTTAGTTGACTAGCAACTAATTCCGCCCACTCCTTCAAACCCGAGATTTTACTTGCTTTCATAAAAAATTATAAAAATACAAAAAGAATCTTCCCTCACCCTTAGACCTATTAGAGTAGTTTTTCAATCCTAACGACACTATTCCCCTAGAGAACGATCAATCCCCCGGTACTTGCCACTTCACTATACTACATCGGTCAGGTACACTGCCTGGTGGGGATTGCAAGCCTCTTGAGATCCCTCGAGAGGTAAAACCTGTTGTAAGGTCGCAAAACCACGCATCAATAGGCTAGACGAATTGACCAAAGGAGTCTAGTGAATCTTATGCCCCACTTGAAGCGATAGAAAGCTTAATTAGAAAACATAGTCGTAGCAATATAGGATGAACAACTAGGCAAATACACTTTCTCCCTACTGCATTCAAATCTATTTAATTTCCACATTTCATTTCTGTTTATTAGTTTAATTAATCAAACAAATCATAAACCCCTTTAAAACGTGACATAGACTTAAGTTAGAATCTAGATACATATAGCTCTTGGGACGACCTCGGTTTTACCGAATACTACACTACACACGACCGGGTACACTGCCCGTGAGTGCATAAGGTAGACCATAGGTAGATGAGACAACTATAAATATTAAAACCTGGTCAGAAATCCTGCATCAAGTTTTTGGCGCCGTTGCCGGGGAGCTATATTAGGATTTTATTATTAAGTTCAGTAAACTATTTATTCTTTCTATTTTTATTATGGCTCTAACCATGAACGATTATTTGACCCTTACTAGAGTAGAACATTGGATTGAAAGACCCGTTCTTGAAGATAACATTAAACTCGAATTCTGGGGACTGTATTTGGACGAGTTAAAGAGTTGCAGTTTTTTCAGGAACAAAGACGAAGAAGTTCACGAACACATCTATAAAGTCTGTGAAATCATCGATCTATTTCACGCCCCACGAGTATCCAGAGACCATGTTATGATGATGACATTTCCCTTTACCATAAAAGGAAAAGCTAGGGACTGGATAAAAAGGTTGCCTTTCGGATCTGTTGCAACATGGAGTTCGCTAAAAAGGGCCTTATTGAAAGAATACCGTACTCCAGCTATGATAATACAACAAGTGGAAATCATTAGACGATTTCAACAAAACAATGGAGAATCATTGTTTGTAGCTTGGGAAAGATTTAAGGAGGCACTTTTAAAGTGCCCGGAGCATAAACTAAATACACACGAGTAACTTCAAATTTTCTATAATGGGTTAAATGTTGAGACCAGGAGAATATTGGATTTCAAGGAGCCTATTCCAAAGATGACTGCTGATGAAGGATTGAAGAAAATTGAAGAGATAGCCCAACATTCTGCATTATGGCATGAAGAACAAACACCAATTGCAAACAACACTATTGAAGTTCGATCGATGTTGAAAAACTTAGAAGAATTAGAATCTGATATGAACTCACTGGCGGAAGAAGTTAAAATGGTTCAACATAATTTCAACAGCCCTAATGAAGGAAGACTAACCAGCCTTGAAAAGACAATAAAAATACTTATGAAGGAATCCAACAAAAGACAAAATGAAAATGAAATAATGGTTTGGGAAATTAAGATGGAATACGATCAAGCATTGACAATTCAAGCGGCAACAATACGGAAGTTGGAGAGCCAAGTCGGGAAGTTAGCCGAATCTGTCAGAAATAGAGATGAAGGAGAACTACCAAGTACCACTGAAACCAATCCTAGAGATCTGGCACACGCTATCACCACTAGGAGTGGATTAAACTATAAAGAGCCAGCCTATCCTCCGAACCTCGAGAACCGCGAGAGTGATAACCCACAAAATGAAAAAAGAGGCATAAGAAAAAAATGAGCCAGCCACACATAAGGAGAAACTTTGGCCATATACGCCTCCCATTCCATTTTCAGGAAGAATTAAGAAGGAACAGGAGCAACAACCGTTTAAGCAATTCCTGGAAAAGCTACAACAGCTTAGCATTAATATACCTCTGGTAGAGGCATTAGAGAAAATGCCTAAGTATGCTAAATTCATGAAAGACCTTCTTACTCCTTGAAGGCTTGCAGACCCAACACGGATTACGTTGAACGAAAGATGTTCTGCTGCACTCCTCAATGTAATACCCTTCAAAGAAAAAGACCCTGGGAGCTTTACTCTACCATGCACAATAGGAGGGATTACCTTTGAGAAAGCGTTGGCTGATCTAGGAGCAAGCATCAGCCTTATGCCTTATTCGCTATATTCAAGATTAGAACTAGAGGAGTTGAAACCTACTAAAATGTGCATTGAGCTGGCAAAAAAATCAACCCAATAACCTAAAGGAATTGCTGAAAATGTTCTGGTGAAGATTGATAAAAACGTATTCCTGGTTGATTTCGTAGTCCTTGATATGGAAGAAGATGCGAAGGTTCCAATTTTGCTTGGGAGACCATTCCTATCTACTGCACATGCTATGATAGACATGTTTAATAGAAAAATATCCTTGGAAATTGGAAATGAAAAGATAACCTTCGATTTAGAGAAATCTATGAAATATGCCACGTTCACTGATGACGACCTTCAAGACCTCAACTTGGTTAAGGTGACAGTGGAAGATTATGTGCAGAAGCTACAAGAACCGTTGGATTCAGATCTTCTCATAACCATTGATGAGCTAAAACCTGAAGATGACATAATCGTTCAAGTAAATAATAATGATGAAAGAAGTAGTGGAGAAACCTTGACCTTATGTTCCGCCAGTAATATAGATAGAGTTAGGGGTGGCAATTTCCGACACGACCCGAAACCCGACCTGAGACCGATACGAAAATTAGCAGGTTAGGGTTGAGACTAAATAGGTTTTAGGTCGGTTTTGGGTCGACCTGATTGACCCGTTTATTAAACGGGTCAGGTTCGGGTTGAAGGTTTCTGACCCGCGAACCCACTAACCCGAACCCGTTAACCCCGTTAACCCGAATTAACCCGCTAACCCCAAACCCGACCTGAGACCGACCCGAAAATTAGCAGGTTAGGGTTGAGACTAAATAGGTTTCAGGTCGGTTTTGGGTCGACCTGATTGACCCGTTTATTAAACGGGTCAGGTTCGGGTTGAAGGTTTCTGACCCGCGAACCCGATAACCCGAACCCGTGAACCCGAACCTGACCCAAATTGCCACCCCTAGATAGAGTCACCCAAGCTCCAAAACTCAAGGAGCTTCCATTTAGAATATGCATTTCTAGATGGGAATCCTGAATTTCCTGTTATTATTTCATCATCATTATCTGAAAATGAAAAAAATGCTTTTATTGCAGGTTTTGAGCAAGCATAAGGGCACAATGGCATGGAAAGTTTCAGACATTAAAGGGATTAGCCCTTCGTTCTGCTCCCATAAAATTTTAATGGAAGATGATTTCAAGCCTATAGTACAACCTCAAAGAAGATTGAACCCAAAAGTTCAAGATGTGGTAAAAGATGAAATCATTAAACTCTTAGACGCAGGATTGATCTATGCGATCTCCGATAGTCCATGGGTCAGCCCAATTCATGTTGTACCTAAGAAAGGAGGAATGACGGTGGTTGTTAACGAAGATAACGAAATGGTTCCTACCAGAACTGTAACAGGTTGGAGACTTTGCATCGACTACAGGAAGCTCAATGACGCAACTCGGAAGGACCATTTCCCACTTTCAGTCATCGATCAAATGTTTGAAAGGCTTTTAGGGCATGAATTCTATTGTTTTCTTGATGGATTTTCTGGGTACTTTCAAATACCAATAGCTCCTGAAGATCAAAAGAAGACAACTTTTACCTGCCCATACGGGACATTTGCATATCGGAGAATGCCTTTTGGATTATGCAATGCCCCAGCCACCTTTCAGAGATACATGACAGCAATCTTCTCTGACATGTGCCGGGATTTCATGGAAGTTTTCATAGACGATTTCTCAATTTTTGGTAATTCTTTTAATTCCTGTTTAAGTAACCTATATAAAATGCTAGGTAGATGTGAAGAAACTAATCTTGTCCTTAATTGGAAAAAATGCCATTTCATGGTTAGGGAAGGGATTGTTTTAGGACATAAAATTTCCCAATCTGGTATTGAGGTTGATAGAGCTAAGATTGACGTAATTTCTAGGCTCCCTTACCCTACTAATCTTAAGGGGATTAAGAGTTTTTTAGGGCATGCTGGGTTTTATAGGAGATTCATTAAGGATTTCTCTAAAATTGCTAAACCTATGACCCAACTGCTCATGAAAGATGCAAAATTTGATTTTAACAATGAATGTAAAAGTGCCTCTGATGTTTTAAAAAATAAACTAACCACGGCTCCTGTTATTATCGTACCCAACTGGAATAGTGATTTTGAACTCATGTGCGACGCTAGCAACTATGCTGTAGGGGCAGTTTTGGGATAAAGGGTTGACAAAAAATTTAAACCAATTTAATATGCGAGTAAGACCTTAAATGACGCACAAGAACACTACACTACTACAGAAAAAGATCTGTTAGCGGTAGTTTATGCTTTCGATAAATTTAGGTCTTATTTAGTAATGTCCAAAACTGTTGTCTACACTGACCATTCAGCTTTGAAGTGTTTGTTTAGTAAACAGGATGCCAAACCCAGATTGATAAGATGGGTGCTTTTACTACAAGAATTCAAGATCGAAATCAAAGACAAAAAGGGTGCTGAAAATTTGGCAGCAGACCATTTGTCCAGACTTGAAAATCCTAAATTCGGTGAACTTAACGAGTAAGCCATTCATGATTCATTTCCTGATGAAAACTTAATGTCAGTCAGAATTAAGGATCCAGACCAGGATTCGTGGTATGCTAACTATGCAAATTATCTAGCTGCCAGAGTCCTACCTAGTAATAAGACGTACGATCAAAGGAAGAAATTCTTTTCGGATTTAAAATATTATTTTTGGGATGATCCATTCTTGTTCAGATCAAGCCCCGCCGATGGGATCATTAGAAGATGTATGTTCGGAGAAGAACAACAACGAATCTTGAAACATTGTCATTCAGGGCCAACTGGGGGACATTATGGAGCCGATTCGACTTCAAGAAAAGTGTTTGAAGCAAGATTCTATTGGCCAAGCATTTTTAAAGATGCTATGAATTATGTGCGGAAATGTGATGCATGCCAACGATCAGGTAACATTTCTTCGCGGAATCAAATGCCTTTGAATAACATCATAGTTTGTGAGGTGTTTGACGTCTGGGGAATCGACTTTATGGGACCTTTCACCCCTTCGGGAAAAAAGTGTTATATCTTGGTCGCTGTTGATTACGTATCGAATTCTTAAAAAAACTGTTTTCAAGATTTGGGGTTCTTAACTCTATTATAAGCGAGCGAGGGACACACTTTTGCACTGCTATAATGGAAAAGGTGCTTAAGAAATATGGGGTGGTTCATAAGTTATCTACATCAAACCACCCCAAAGACTGGGCGGATAAGTTAGAGGATGCCTTGTGGGCATTTAGGACTGCCTATAAAACACCTATAGGTAGCACACCGTTTCGGATTGTATACGGAAAAGCTTTTCATCTTCCGGTTGAGTTGGAACATAAAGCATTCTGGGCCCTTAAAAATGCTAATTTGGATATAAATGAGACAAAAAATCACAGATTCTCGCAAATTAATCAACTTGCCGAATTGAGAGATGAGGCCTATGATCATTCTAGAGCTTATAAGGACAGGACCAAAAGATGGCATGATGCTAGAATTAAAGGAAAGGAGTTTACGGTGGGACAACAGGTGCTCATATTCAATTCGAGACTTAAACTTTTTCCAGAGAAGTTAAGATCCAGATGGATTGGGCCTTATACGGTGAGTCGGGTATTCCCATACAGAACAATTGAAGTTGTTGGTAAAGAGGGGGAATGTTTCAAGATAAATGGGCATAGAGCAAAAGTTTACTATGGGGATAACAATAATGAGCTATCTGATAGCATCTTCTTCGCACCCACGTAGCGGCCATGGCTTTGAGTCTAACTTAAAGACTCGTTAAATAAACAAAAGTGCTCTTTCGGGAGACAACCCGAATTATCCTTTTTCTTTTTCATTTTATTAGTATAGTTGGGTTTGGTGTGTTTGTGTTCATATTTTGCAGGAATTGGAGCAAGGAGGATGGCGTAAAGCTCACTATAGATGGAACCAATCTGAAGAATCCATTCTGTGTAGCCTTTACGGCGTAACCCAATTCTATGGTTTTATCAATTACGGCATAACTCAGTAATGAGTTTACGCCATAACCTGTCCTGTAACAAAATTTAATTTTTAATCTTACACACCATAACCTTGTATTAGTTTTAAATGAACTTTGTGGGTGTGTTCCCTGTAAACCCTCACGAGACTTCACTCGTCCACTCGGGACACCGAGTGGTTTAAAAGGCTTGTTGCATACGCTAAATGCAACCGTGATTCCTACGAAAGTGAGTTAGGTTTTTATTTGTGTTTTTATTTTTCCTTTTTATTATTATTATTATTATTTTTTTATTTTTTTTTATTTATGCTTGTTGGTAGTGTCGTAATTTCAGGGAATTGAAGTTTGCTCATGGAGGCAAGATGAAGGCTCGCATTTTCAACGTGATCCTTCTTTCGTTTTGGAGCAAATTTCAGGGAAGTTCTCGTTCTAATTCTACCTTTACCTTATCTTTATTTCATGTTTAGTACAAAAGGGACTTTGTACATTTCAAGTGGGGGGACGGGAGTAGAATTATTACTTGAACTTGCTTGCCCTCATTTTTTCTAGTTTATTTTGAAAAATTATGCCATTTTTAAAATTTTGACATGTTTTTCTTAACCTAACTAGAATAGACCTTAGCCGAGCACACTATAACCCTTGATTTTCATGGTGAGATTTAGCCTTTCAGTTTCCCCTTATTAACCCCAAATCCACCAAATATTGAGTGTGCTGGTAGTGTGTAAACTTTAGAACTTTGCCTTTACATCATTTCGAGACCGTAGACGAGTAGTGTGTCGAGTTAGCTTGATACATTTGAAAGAGACAATTCGAGAAGGCAATATTTTAGGATTAACACCTAAAAAGCCCATATGTGTATATAATTGTGTGCGTTTATCGATTAGTCACCTCGATTTTTCGACCCCCATGTTAAACCCTTTTGTTGCACTCACCTTTAGTGCAAGGTACCCCTAGATACACCCTTCCGAGCAATTCTTTTCATTTTTTTCCCTTATCAATATCGTTTCGATACACCTATTCACCTTAGCCTACCATGTAGTCTTAGCTCATGATTGGGAAGTCACTGTTTGCTCAAGTTCAAGGTTCAAGTAGAGAGATTCGGAAATCACGCCTACGTTGAAGACATATGTTTGAAGATCATTGAAGACCCCCCATATTTTCTCATATATGATTCATCTCAAGTGGGGGGATGTTATTATTGTAGTTATGATTCCTAAAAAAAATGTGAGTTTATGTATGTATATAGTAGTATTGATAGTGCATCATTTAAAAGTGTTGATCCCAAACACAGATCGATTCCTTAGCTTGAGGTTGAGTTACTTTGGATAAATCCAAAACAACTGTGTTAGAAACTTTGTGAATACTAAAGAGTATGCGGAATCTACTCTTTAATACTTAGAAGAATATTAATGAAACAGTAAACTTTATGAACAATTGTGTTACTGAAAAGCTCCAATATTATTATCAATAATACGAGTACTCTGTGTAGTACTAGGGTTTACAACCTTGAAGCTATATATCAAAATTCATATAAAACACCATAACCCAAGATCTCCTTTTATACACTAAGGAGTCCTTTACAAGATAACTAAAAATCTTCTATAATATTAATCTTATACGTATCTTTCTAACAATATAGAATATACAAAGAATAAGTCAATACAAATCACTTGACACGCCTTTATCACTTTAGCAGTCTTAATCTTCCTTCAGCAGTAGTAAGTTAGTCTAGCAGTACTAACTTTCCTTCTAGCAGTACTAACTTGATTAGTACTGGCAGTTGTAACTTGAACAGTACTAACTCTTAGCTTGACAGTAGTAAGTATGAAGACTTTTAATTCTCAACAATCCTCCCCTAAACTTGTGATTTACCATCAAATCATCAAGTTTCTTGAATTAAAACTTTTAGTCTGAGAGGATTCTTCCAAACACTTCATCTTCTTGATCTTTCAGCTTGCATAAATATCTTCCTCAGAAGTTCTCTTGCCATCTCATTCTGCTCATCCACCAAGAGTTTTGCAGCCAACATAAATGTAAGAGTTCCCTTTGACAATGAATACTCTTTCTCCACCAGCATGTAGATATATGTTCCAACTTTTGTAGACACATGATGAACTCCACATGAATCATACAATCTCCATTTCAAATCATGAATACCAGACTAAAATTTCCATAATTCATCACCTGTATCTGGTTCAAACATTCTTTTCAACTCTACCCATAGCATTCTTTCTTTGTCATCTGTTGGTTCTGTTGAGTTGAACTTTTCTTTAATCAGACTCCACAGTTTTTCTAAGTCATCTCTGTCAAAAGCTTTCAGCATATCATCAAAGAACTGATATACCTCAGAATGGTTTCCAACTCTGATGATCTTCCAGTACTTCCTTATGCCTTCAGAATAAATCTCCCATTCTATAATTGGATACTTGGTTTGTAAGGCTTTAACATTCATTCCTTGTTCTGGAACTATGATCATCATCTGTTGTAGCTCTTCTTGTGACAATGCATCAGCTTCTTTATCTTTCTATTCTTCAGCTGATTCTGAGTCTTCACCAATCTTTTGCCTCTTTGAACTTTCTTGATCAAGTTCTTCATCTGCATCCCTTTTTGAACTTCCAGCTGCTAACTTAGGAACTGTTCTTTCAACTTCACTTTCCATAGGAATAAAGTCTTGAACTTTCTTGTAAGCCTTATTGAACAATTCTTCAATCTCTTCATATGATCTTCCTGTAAGTTGACTAGCAGTCCAGTTGTCTTGATTCTTCAGATAAGCAGTCATATATTTCATCTTTTCTGCTCTAGTTGGTGGTTTATTCTTTCTTGCTTCAGCTCTTTTTGCATTCTGATTCTTTCTAATCACATCCAGTAGCTCTTGAAGTGAGTTCTCTCTTTCTTCTTCATTGAGACTTGTCCTTTCTTGTTCATACATCCTCTGAGCTAAAAGTTCATCAGCTTTTTCCTATGCTAATCTCTCTTCTTCTTCATCTTCAGCTATCCTCTGAGCTAAAAGTTCATCAGCTTTTTCCAGTGCTAATCTCTCTGCTTCTTCATCTTCAACTATTAGTTGATCAGCATACTGAGCATCATAAGCAATATGAACCTTCTTCTTCAGAGGCTTAGGCTTTTCAACAAGTATGCCTTTACCTTTATCTTTAGGATCAATTTCTTCAGCTGTTGTTGTAGTGGCAATACTTGATTCTTGAATCACAACTCCTCCCCTTGGTCTTTGTAAACCAGCAGAGGTAAAAGTTGTACTAGCAGTAGAAACCACCATGCTAGCAGTACTAACTGGCATTGTTGAAGGACCAGCAGTAGAAACTAACTCAGCAGTAGAAATACCTTTGCTACTTGTAGCTGTATCTACAAGAGTTTTAGCAGCACTTAGAACTCCAAAACTGAAAGATACTTCTTGTTGATCTTCAAGGTTCACTTCTTCATCAGCATCAAAATTTATGTCAAAACCCATATCATGCCCATACCTCCCCTGAATCTCTGCATCATCTTGTACCAATGAAATGTTAGGATCTTGATCAATTTCATCAATCCTCCTCCCCTGTTTGGAAGGATCCTCCAAATCATCTTCATCATCAGAGATCACAAGGCTTGCCCCTTCTTTTAGCTTGGCTCTCTAACTTTTTCACCCTCTTGATAAGCTTAGTATAAGTAAGACCATATATGTGTTTGGTCTCCTTCAATTCATCCTCCAAGCTAGAAACCCTGTCTGACAGTTTTGTACATAATTCCATCAATTCATTTAGTTGCACACTGCCCTCATCACTTCCAAGTGTGTTAACTCTTGGGAGAGGTGAATCACTGGACATTGTAGATACCCTTTCAGACCTTGTCTGAACAGGATACCCTTTCAGACCTTGTCTGAACAGGAGTATCCCCCATGGTAAAGTGGCACCCGGGACCACTTGCTGAGCTAGGCCCAGCTGGTGTTGCCATGGATTGGGTCTTATGTATGTTACCACTGTCCTTTCCTGCTTCTAAGCTAGAGACAGTAGTGGCAGCCCTCCCTATTCTGTCATCCTCACCAAAATTGACAGCCTCATCCGATACAGGGGTGTAAGTAGGAGATCTGGGCTGAGGAACCACAAATTCCTGTCTAATTCTTCTCCTATAGGTGTGTGCTATTTGAGGTTGTGAGGTAGATGGAGCACTGATGGGTGTGTGATGGGACTCAACTGGGATTGTTGATCCTTCACCTTGAATGTGTTGGTCTTGTACAAGCATTGTTGGAAACAATGGTACATCCCCCCTGCAAAACCCTAGTTGCCCTCTTCATGTTGCTAAAAAGTTTTTGACTAAGAGTAGGAGCAACAGAAGTTCTAGTATGAGTCTGAAGCAACCATTGGTGCTTATTCAAAAACATTTGAATAAATCTTGGATACATCAAAAATTTGTTATTACTATCCAAGTTTTTCACCATACCATCAAAAATTAATTTTGAAAAGTTAAATGTCCTGTTTGTGGCCAAGCAAATAATAGCAGTTGCTATATTGCTACTAAATTGTTCCCAAGCAGTTTTCTTAGGACTTAGACAATGTAGGATGGTATGAATGAGAAATCTCCATTGAGGGGAAAAATGTCCTTTTTGAAAAGTCAATTTATCAAAAGTTCTGACATATCCCATCAAGGCAACATTTTCAAAAATTTCAGCGTCAGGTAGTGAACTAATACCATCAACATCTGCCAAGTGGAGATGCCTCCTAACAGATGCTTCTGTAATAGTTTTGAGCACACCATCCACTGTAGCTGTTAACTCTTGTTCTCCATTATCAAGTGTTTTGACACTAGCAGTGCGCCAAAACTGTTTGATGGGAGAAACATAGATAGTGGGATTCGCTGTAAGTGCATACCTTATGTGGCTTGCACTGAGAAAATCTATTATTTGGTGAAAATCCTCACTTCCAGTTGGTTTCTCCAAGAAAGCAACCATATTGTGAGTAACACAAAAATCCAAATTCACCATTGAGATCGAAAAAATTTTTGATTAGGGTTCTGGATTATGTTCGTGTATGAGAGTATGTGTGTTTGGAAAAGACAATTGAGATTATATTGATATCACTTAGAGTTTTGATTGGACCGACTAAATAAATCGTTTCTTTAACGTGAAAAAATCTTATAAATTAAACAAAGATTATGAATTATCCAATTTAGGAAACCTATAAGCGAACTAATTGACAAAAATATCTCAAACGGATAGAATTAAATAATGAAAAACGAGTATTCCCCAAACAGCACTAACGGTAACCTATCAGTACTAATTTTAGCCTAGCAGTATTAACTTGACCCAACAGTACAAACTTTTTCCCAGCAGTATTTACCCAAATTTTCTTTTAAAACAATACTGCACTCATACATTTTGAAGGGATTAAGTGTAAAGGAAGACATTTAATCATTTCGGTTGCATTTAACCTCTGGTTGTGTGAGAACCAATGATTTCAGTATAAATACTACCTGTGATCAGATATACTCATTAAAAGAGCTTTCATGACAGGGTTTCCAGCTCGTGGCAGGTGTTACCTCTAACACAAATGTATTAGATTCACTTTTGCTCGCTATTCTCTAAACCAGATGTCCGTAGACTAACACACTATACTAATGATAGAATGGTAAAGAGTGAGTTAGATCAGTTACTATCTGACTAACTAAAATCCATCAATTCATGTTCAGTATAGCCTATGCCCAGATGTTTCATTAGGCTCACTGGTAGACATAGGTTGATTTCAAGAAAAAGATTTTAAAGGACTTCCCAACTCAGGTGTAAACTTAGCATGAACCCTTGTCAAGTGATCCCTAAATCCTCTCTATCATTAATCAGTTTCACCATCACTCAGCAACAACTTTGTATCAAACAAACCATCACTTTTTCTTTCCATCATGAATCTCACATAGTACCAATTCCAACCATATTGCTTTGTTTATCCTGCAAGTGTTAGTCTAAAACCAAGAAAACACAATCCAGAGCATTTTCTTCATAACAGTATTAAGTATGACTAACAGTTTAACTCAACAGTATTAATTTGCACTAGCAGTATTAACATAACAGTCTTAAGTATAACTAACAGTACCAGTTATACTTAGAAGTACAAATTGACATATCTAACAGTACTAATCCTTTACAAAGCATTACAAAGACACAAAGAGATTAAAACTTTAAGGATTTAGCATTCCAATACTTGCAACCAAGTACTGAAACCTTCCAACATCAAGAGCTTTGGTAAGTAAATCTGCAAAATTGTTATCTGTGTGTATTTTAACAACTTGAATTAACTTTTTATCATTGCAGTCTCTTATAAACTGATGTCTAATCTCTATGTGTTTTGTTTTAGAGTGTAAAACAGGATTCTTAATAATACATATAGTACTGTTATTATCAATATAAATCATAGTGTGCTTAAAATTATACCCATAATCTAGCATTGATTTTGAATCCAGAGTACTTGTCCACAGCAACTAGCAGCAGCCACATATTCAGCTTCAGTTGTGGAATTGGCAACCACAGTTTGCTTCTTACATTGCCATGATATCAATCTGCACCCTAGGAATTGACAACCTCCTATTGTAGACTTCCTATCCAAGCTTGCTCCAGCATAGTCACTATCAGAATATGCCACCAAGTAAAAGGAAGACTCTCTAGGATACCAAAGGCCTAATTTAGGTTGGCCTTTTAGATACCTAAAAATCCTTTTCACAACATGTAAGTGTGAAACCTTAGGTGTGACTTGGAATGTGGCACATGCACATACTGCAAACATAATATCTGGTCTAGATGATGTAAGATACATCAATGATCCAATCATTGACCTGTAGAGATGAATATCAACATCATCACCATCTGAGTCTTTGAGCAAAGGCTTTTCTGTATCCATTGGGGTGCTAGCTGTCTTGACATCTATGTAATTAAACTTCCTCAAAATGTCAGCAACATATTTATCCTGACTGATAAATATCCCATATTCTTTCTGCTTCACTTGCAATCCTAAGAAGAAAGTGAGTTCTCCCATAGAACTCATTTGAAACTTGTCATGCATCAGTTTCTCAAACTCAGTACACAACTCCTTCTTTGTAGAGCCAAAGATAATGTCATCAACATAGACCTGGACAAGCAAAATATCCCCTTTTTGCTTCTTGATAAACAAGGTCGGATCTATCTTTCCTCTGTGAAACCCATTTTCCAATAAATACATGGCCAAGGTTTCATACCAGGCTCTTGGAGCTTGATGCAAACCATAAAGTGCTTTCACCACTTTGAAGACTTTGTCTGGATAGTCAGAATCTTCAAACCCTGGAAGTTGAGTTACATATACCTCTTCTTCAATCGTACCATAAAGGAAAGCACTCTTCACATCCATCTGATACACCATAAATCTCATAAAGGAAGCATAAGCTAAGAACAGCCTTATTGCCTCAATTCTTGCTACAGGGGCAAAAACTTCATCATAGTCTATGTCTTCTTCTTGAGTATAACCCTGTGCAACCAGCCTTGCTTTGTTTCGAATCACTATGCCTCTCTCATCTTTCTTGTTCCTAAACACCCATTTTGTACCAATAGCCCTCTTACCCTTAGGCAAATCCACTAGTACCCAAACCTTTTGTAACTTAAACTGTAGAAGCTCTTCCTGCATTGCTTCTAACCAAGCTGGATCACTTAGAGCATTGGCAATTATTTTGGGCTCTTCCTGAGATAGGAAACAAACAAGTAGACAAGTATGAAGGTCTTCATGAGTTTTTCCTTCATAAACCGCACTAATAAAACCTTGTTCATTTGTAGTCCTTGTCATTCTCCTTGTCTGTCCACCAGACTGCACATCACCAATCACATGATCAAGTGAATGATCTTTATGGATTCTTGTATTTGGAGTTGAAGGAGCTTGATATGTGGTTGGAATGTTGTTCATATCCACTTCTATTCCATCACCAAAGAAATCAGCATGTGTGGCTTCAAGTGGAGCAGTAGTAGCTTTTGGACAAACGGTATTAACATTTGGCCCATCAGCATTAACATCATTAGCACTGCTTTCAGGCCTCTCTTGATTATCAATTCCACTCTCTTTAGTTACACTTTCACTGTCCTTCTGTCCAACATCACTAGAAGGTTGTGGTTCATCATTGCTAAGATTCTCTGAAAATGAATTAAATAGTGAACCATCTTTCCACAGTGGAATCAAAAGGTAGTCTTGGCTAGACCCTGTCTCCATGCTAGATTGACCTGCACCAACACTATCTTTGGAACCTGCAAAATCATTAGATTTTGTACCTGCAAAAACTGGTACATAATTCATTGATGCTGTTAGAACATCAATATCAAACAGCCACTTAGGTCCATCACCTGCAACACTAGGCTTATTGTTAGGAATATAAATATTCAGATGAAGGTTCGGTCACCCCGAGTATCTATTTAGCATTTATATAGCTCGTAGGCTTATTATTATTATTATTAGTATTAGTATTATTACTGTAGTTATATTTATATTTGTGGAGTAGGTCGGGTCTTTACCCACTATCAACTCACTCCACAGCCCGCTAGGGGCACCAATATTAGGAACTATATAAACCCCTTCCCACACAAGGGAAGGGTTGGAGCTTTTCTCATTTTCTAATCTAATACTTACATTTTCTCTCCACTCTTTCTCTAAAAGTTCCCATTCTTCATCTCTCTCTCTAATTAGATCTATCATCAAACAATCAAATCCAAGTATACAATACTTACAATTGGTATCAAGAGTCATGGTTAGGTTCGATTAATTGTGTATGCTTGGACTTGGATTCGTGGTTTTCATTTTTCTTGTTTTCATTATTTTGGTTCGAATTCATTAAACTAGATCTGTTTTTATTGTCCTTCTTTTTGTCTTGGTTTTGGTTTGAATACATATTACAAGAAACGATTTTAGCACTGGCGTTGGTTTGTGATTTACTTAAGTTGGTCTTCTAGTTTTTTTCTTGTGTTTCTGTTGGTGGAGCGTTGGTTTCAAGTTAATAATATAATGCTTAATTAGTTATATCACAAATTATATTAGTTCTTTTCACACGTTTGAAGTGACAACGTATCCATTTGAGTATTGTTTTTCACAAGGTGTTTGATTGTTGGGCCTTCACAGTTTTGAGGTGTGACAATAACAAGTCCATCTGAATTTTGGAGATTTAAGAAAGTTTGTGTTGTGTTCCTTTTGCTTCTTCTAGTTCGAATACTCATCACAAGAAAGTGGCATGTTACCATAAACTGGTCCTGTCATGTTAACATTTTTTCACTACAGTTTGGTGAAGGCCTTGATGTTCTTGATAGCGTTTTGAGGAAATGCTCAATTGAAGTTTTGGAAGCTAACTAAGTCTGGGTAAATCTGTTTTGCGACTTGTTTATTTTTTAGACTACAATTTGGAATTTACCTAAACGGGTATAAAAACAAAAGCAGCGAAAGTGACTGGTTTGTTTGCTTGTGTACTGATTTCTGTGAACTAGCGATTTGTCTCTGGTTCATTAATTGCGATTTGTCTACTCAAGACCAAATTGTTAAACAATCAGAAATGTTATGCTGCCAAAATCCTAGCGTTTTGTCTGTCACTCGGTCAAACGGTCAAATTTGGTCAACGAGTTATCGAATATCAAAATGAAAGATTAGAAGGAGATGAAGCAGAATCATTGACCTCAACCACAACAAATTCCGCAGCAACAAAACCAGTCAACAATACAGTTCTAAATCATACAATGCAACAAAATCATTTCTTTTAAGATTCAAAACGAAATTACAACAATCAAATCTGTTCGAATCATTCTTACAACAACAAATCCAAACCCAAACTCACGAGTCTCAATCACCTCAATCACTCTTAGTCTATCCTAACAAATACAAATAATTAAAAGAAAGATCGATACAAATACAAAGTTTAAGTCACAAGAACGGTTTCGGTAGTTGACACTCGACTCAAAGTACAATCAAAAGAGCGAAACCTGATTCAATTAATCCGAAAACAACCTGTGTTCTTCATAGTCTTGGTATTTCGGATCATCCTCGATCTGGGTTTCTTGTGGAAAGAGAAAAGGAGATTGTGTTTGATCTAGGTTTCTTGGGTTTTCGTACTGGATTAAGGATTGGGTAACGGGTTGCAGGTATTTGTGATCATCTTGGAGATTAGGATTTTCTAGGTTTGGATTAGGGATTATTTGAGAACTTTTGGGTGGCTGCGTTCTTTTTGCTTTAGTGATTAGGTTTAAGATTAGGTTAGTGTATGTTTATAGTGGTTTATAAATCAGTATAGTTTAAGGATTTGTTAAAATGTTGGACTTGGGCTGCACTAGTGTAAATCGTAACTGGGCTGTCTAATCACAAGACTTGGGCTGAGCTTGTTTGATTCGTGACCTTGGGCCTCATCTTATTGAACTGATATCACAAGGACGATTTATTTGTTTTAGTCTAAGTTTTTGGTTTAAGTTTTTTTTCATCATTGGTTACTATCACAAAGACGAATTCATCGGTTGGAAACGAATTTTGTTTGATAACGATTTCCATTAAGTGTCAACTATCCGAGATTAATCTTAATTTTGGGTGATATTTTTCAGGATTGTTGGACATAACTACCGTGATAGTTATTTGATATTTTCAAGCCTATTAGATTTATCTACGGTGGTTAGTTGGTTACTCTTAAAACCTTTTCAACCAAAATCAAACAACAGTTCACATTATCATTATCATCTCACGGTTCATTCTTGATTTTTGTAAAATCCCGCGAAAGAATCTATTTCTCGGTTTAAATCATAGAATTGTAAAATCCCGTGCACGTTTACGACATGTCTACTACTTCAGATTCCTTCATATCTGATGTACTCAAGTTGTACGACACATATGATAAACAAAAGATTTCCAGTTCCGTACAACAAATAAACGTGGGTGATTCTGATAATACTAATGTGGAATCGTCGTACCCAAATTCACAAGAGAAAGAGTTGCTTCAGTCACTAATGTCACCTAATGCAAAGGAAAGTTGCATTGAATGTTTTTGATTACTTCATTCACATCTCAAGGTTTTGTTTGAAAAACCTGAATACGTGATGGGTTACACACGGGCTTTCACAACACTCTTTGGTCATGATGTTCATGATTTCACAGTCAAAATGACTCTATATTTGGATCAACTTGAACAACAGCTGGACAAAGAAGAATTTTCTGAAGCAAGATCCAGAGCAGCTTTCTGTGTGATCAACAACCAACTCCAAGTGTTCATTGATTCGCAATTCACTTTGGATCATGATTATGACAGTCAAATGACGGAAAAGTGTTTTGCTAATTACACTGGAATCGAGGTTGGCGTGTTCAGAAGGACATTACTTCAACTTATGAGTAATGTTAAGGGGTTCATTGATGAAAGGGCTCAACATGTGGGAAATGAAACAGAATCAGACAAGCATGACGGTAGCAGCAGTTATGTGACTCATATCACATATGTTGTGGATGCGGATATCGGATCAGTAAATGACCAAGAGCCATTTGCTGAGGTACATTTAACTGTTCAACATAATGTCCTTGCTAATGTAAAACCCAGAATTACTGAACATGTAAAATACCCAGAATAACCTTTGATCTCAAATTCATAAAAGATGTTTATATCATTAAGACATTTCATCCCGAATATATCCTAAGTATCTAACTGTTAAGACATTGAACGAATAAAAGTAATACGATGATAAGAATTATGATAAAACGGAATGTACACATTTAACCAAATAATCACACGCCTACAAGATTGGTTAAGGTCCATATTTATTTTACCATTTGTACATAACTTAAAACATACAAAATAACAAGATATCTTTTAAATTTGGAAGGGGAATATTTTGTCCCAATCCTTCCCCCCCCCCCCCCTTAAACCGGCCTCTCCTCTCCTTAATAGCACCTCACGATTTTATTTTTTCTCACAAGATAACTATCAAGAATAAATTACATTTTATTGATACGGAAATCATTAAAAACATAGAAACAGTTACAAATTTGAACGAGTCAAATGGATGGGGCAGTAATCACTTTTAAACCCTTTCAAAGAATCTCCACATATCTCGCCCATAACCACTTTTAAACCCTTACCTCTCTGTTGATCAATTCACGACGCATAGCCCTAAAATAACTTGAGCGAGCAAAACAAGAAGGAGATGGAGATGTACCATGCATATTATGAACTTGATTCTGAATCTATATTCAGTTCGTGCTGTTCATGATTGGGCTCATGGTCGCGACCATGCATGCATAGTTTTGGTTCAGGTTGATCATTTAAGGTTGGAGCTTCATATTGGGTTGAGTTCGGTTCTCGTTCATATCGCAGTTCTGGTTCACGACGGGAGATGATAAGTTTCTTTGGAGTTATTGGTTGTGATCGTGATCGTGATCGTGATCGTGTTCGTGTTCCTAATCGTTCGAGTCCAGTTTCAGACCATGAATATTCCCATCGAGGTGATGTCTCGAGCCATATTATCAAGTGTTTAATTCCGAAATTATAAGTCCACAGAACCATAATAAAACCCACCATGTTATGATCTAAATTGCTACAGAAGTTTTCGGGTCTCAAACGTTTTACTTGAAACCCACAAGGCTGCAGAAGATTTGAATTTTGGTGATAATAATGGACTAAAATCATACTGATATATATATATATATATATATATATATATATATATATATATATATATATATATATATATATATATATATATATATATATATATATATATATATATATATATACTTTGTTGTCTCGTTATTTAAGCTACATGAAATCATAAAAACATACCCCCTTTTATCTCTTTTTTTTTCGTGATATTGGGATTGTTTTGTGTCAACAGTTAGGGTCGTGTATAACCTGTATGTATCATACCTCGCGAGGCTGTTTTGTAGTCGTGGTGAAGCCCTAGAGTACCCTTGAAACTACCCATTAGTACATGGCTAATATATGATTCATAAGTTGTTATATAATACGTAAATATATGGAGATCTGGAAAGTTAATAGCGAGAAGGGTAAGGGTACATTGATCAATAAACGTCAATTATTATATGGATATGGTGATCGAAGCTTAAGGAACAATAAATAAATCTAATGGCATAGTGGTTATAGATTTTGAGGCCACTAAACTTTTATTTTGTCCACGTCATTTGTAACTTCGTGAATTCATAGTGACTAGCAAATTGGGTGGGTATTGTAATTGTTATTTTATTTTTGTTTGTGTCGAGTCTGGTATGCCATCATTTAAACGTAAACGAGTCCTAAATGAACATGTAAGTTATATCGTGTGGTGTTAAGTGCGTACGGGTCGACTTGTTAAAAAGACGTTTGTGTGTGTACTGGTTTTGGTATATAATGGTTTAGAAATAGGATTTGATTTAAAGGTTTCACGTTAAGAGTAGGGGTAAATCAGGTCACTTATCCTTGTGATAATATTGTGCAAGTCTTGGGTCGATTGTCTAGAATACAAGGTCACGTGTTAGACTCTAGACCTTGCTATAATAACATTTAAACACTAAACTATGATAATGGTCATATTTAACCTTTAAGATAACCTACTATCATTTGAAAACCTCTAAGTATGGTTAATTAATGGATATTACCCTAAAATTATTAAATATAAAAGTCACTATTCTTAGAAGCTGCTATAAAAGGAAAGTTACAAAAAAAATGGAAAGCCGACTCAAATAATTAATCTGATTTAAATAAGATATTAATAATAAGACGATCATGTATTCGTGTAGATTCGCTGAAGAAGGAGTTTGCTTCCGATCTTTATGTTTCTATTGTGTTTTCACTTGCGGTCTCAGGTACAGATATTCTGCTTCTTTATTAAGAGGCCTTCATTCTCTTATTATGATTCATATTAGGGTTTCCCTATACCATTGCTATGTTCCCTTCATTCATGAACTCCGATCTTTTGAACCATCATGATATTGAACCTTTTATGATTATGAACCTTTCATTCATGAACCTTTAATTATGAACCTTTGCTTATGAACCTTTGCTTATGAACCTTTGCTTATGAACCTTTGCTTATGAACCTTTGCTTATGAACCTTGCTTATGAACCATGATTATGAACCTATGATTATGAACTTATGAAACAAGACATTGAACTATGCAAGTAAACTAAAAACATGATTCACGATACTTGACCTTGACCCTCAGTTTGATACTACGAGCCACTCACTAGGCATGAGGGTTTCATGTCCATGTCAGTCGATGCACCGATGGCATGACTCTAGGGCAGGAGAGTGATGACCTGTCCCGTCCCTGTACGTTTATGTTTATGATTCATGTTTATGTAGAGGCAGATTATGGCCACCGGGGGCGTATGGATGCATCCTAGATTTGTTCATGTTCATGTTATGTTATGTTATTCATGGTGACTGATGGTGTGTGCGATACACGTCTTTCACACTCCGGGAGCTAGCTACTCCAACCCATGATTGAGGACACCCCTCATATTTACAGGATACCCATGATTTGAGGACACCCCTCATATTTACAGGATACCCATGATTGAGGACACCCCTCATATTCACAGGATACTAAGAGGTCTCCCCTCTGCATGTTTACGATTATGATTATGATTATGATTCATGTTATGTTATGGGCTCGTAGTGGATTTCTGACTTCCTTTACCATGTACCCTTTTACCTTTCCTTATGATACCATGTACTCTTACCTTTCATCTTGATACCATGTATTCATGTTTCCACACTCTTTTACTCATGTAAATTATACATTATACTACTGCTTGTTACGTTATATCTGTTCACTGAGCTCTAGTAGCTCAGCCGCGTTTCTTTTTCCGCGGCAGGTTTTAGTTGGAAGCTGGGTAAGAGTGAAGAGACTTTGGACCTAGAAGACTTTGAGTAGAAGCCATTAGAAGAGATGTACTTATGGATTTGATAGGCAGCTTTTATTTTCCTTTGTAACCCTTTGTATTGTAAGATTTCATTTGTAACCTTTGAGAACCATTGTATTACTTTTGATTGTATGCTATGTTTGATCTGATATGAAGCCATTAATGTGATACTTCTACCCTTGCTGGGTTGGGGTGTTACAATTATGGTATCAGAGCCAGGTTGCGATTCGTAATACATTTACCCTTGGCCTGTGTAAGTTAGGACCACTAAGTTTCCCTGTAAGCGCTCATAAGATAACCTATAAGATTTGCTTTAGGATCTCCCTATAGGAACCTAACTTTGACCAGTGAGGAATGGGTAGACTAAGACATATATGTGAGTATCTTTTGCTTCCGCATCACTCTGATTCGTGCCCTTGTCTTTAGTTAAGCCTCATCAGAACTTTTCAGGAGTTAGAAGTTTTGCAACTTAAGCTTAGTAACTAAGTAAGTTTGGAATACCTCTGAAAACCCACCTGGATACCTTACACCATTTAAGTTTCTTTTTCAGATTTTGACATCCACCTCTGATTTGTTTGATAAGCTGTTTAACACCTTTCCGACCATGTCGTAAGCCATTCAACCATAATGTGTTCGACACATTTTGTGAATTCATTGCTTATGCTGAATGTGAATGTATCGTCCGATACTACTTAGCTTTGCATAAATCCGTTATTACTCCTATGAGAATTCTGGTAATTATTAACCATGGAGATAGGAAGTTATGTCCTTTTCCTTTGAATGACGAATCTTGTTCTGCCAACCATTTCCTTTGGAAGGATATGATGCTATGTTATCTCTGTATGGATTTGTTAACTGAGCATGATGATGCTAATAACGGATATTCTGTACATCTCACTTTTGACAAATATACGATGTTCGTATTGCTGATAATACACATCCTACTTACTGCTTATGCTAAGAAGCTGAACAAATCCCCACACTCGAATCATTCGTTTATCCATCTCAACACTTTTATTGAAACATGTGCTGGACTTCGATATATGAACTATCCGTCTGATTCGATGACTGTATTCGTTCTATGAATCTTTTGATCTTGACATGTCTTATTGTGTGGTCTTTTATCTATGGACTGGATGACTATTTGTAAAGCTACCATAGACTACCGTATCTGAAATGTGATCTTACCAATCTATCTTACCCTATTTCGTTATGATGAATCTCTACACCTGAATCTGCTAAAGTTTTGCCACTATGGAAGCACCAACCCTGAACTCATATGATTATCAATTTTCCTGACAACCATTACTATTCACCCTTGGAAAGTTCCGCCATTAGAAATATTCCGTTGTACGAAGATTTTCCGATATTTCCGGTGTAATATGAATTTTGCTCACCTCAGTGATTCTCTTGAAGTACTCTTGTTGGTCTATGAAGAAGAAGTATGTGACGACGTATCGACTATTGTGCACCTAACCGTACCACTATCAGTAATCGTTATCCGTTTTCGCACATCAATGATTGATTTGGTCTTTCTTTTGAAACTTCGTATCTCGTTGCATCGTGTTAAATTTGAAGGGCTGAAGCAGCAACCACAAGAACTTCTAAGAAGGGGGTTAACTAACCGAAAGTAACCTTTGTGAAGTAGTTCATTCTTACTTTGAAGAAGAAGGAAGGCGACATGAGGTGTATGTGAAAGTTTTTCCCTAAACGATTTCAGAGACGGTCCTTGCGCTCGTTATAACCTTATGAGTTTGAGTGATGCCAATAGTATTGGCAAAAATGATCATGTCTTCGTGTGTTTTGGACAAATTGTCATAGTATGACATTGTGTTATGTTCAGAGAACGAAAGAAGAATATAGAGATTATTGATGAGACGACCACTTGTTCTGGAAGAGGAATTTGATTGACATTCAGAAATAATTGTAGACGACACTACCTGGTATATTGTGAAGACAGAGTTTTCCACAGGAAGAACCGAGATCGAAGACAGTTATCAGAGTGAGAAATTTGGTGGAAGAGTAGTAGAAGACGGTAGCGGCGAGCATTTCCAGGGATGAAGCATATAGGAAGAAGAGAGGAACTGGGATGATACTCAACCATATATTATGCAAACCGTGAAGATTACAGTTCGGGCATCAAGATAACCAGACCGTAGGAGACGAACCATTCAGCATATAATCCAGAGTCGACGACGGCGGTGTTTACCTTAAAACCTGGAGCTGCGTTAGAAGACCTGTCGAAGAAACGCAATCTTGTTTCCCTAGTCATTTTAGTGGTACTAAGATGAATTGAAAGCTGAAGCAGGCTTGCGGATGGAGGGATGCACAGTGAACGTGTCAGAGACTACCGTTATGACGCCACAATATCAAGAAGAGCTGCCGAAGGCTTGAGGAACCAGACCCAAGCTTGTATTTCCTTTTCACCATGAGAGAAGATGGACAAGCGGCAAAATACTCCAACTTGGAAGAAATTTTAAAATTTTGCATGTGAATGGACGAATTTTGAAGGGGACATTGTGTTTAGACGAGATGATTCTGTAGAGGAAGAAGCTATCGACGACGTATTCGTTTCCACTCAACCTACTTAAATTCCGTTACCTGATGATGAGGTCCTTCGAATGATTTGGTTCTCTGTGAGTAATTCCGTTCTATGTTCATTCTGCGTTTGTTGAATAACGTTTTACATGAGAATTTTGACGAGCTATAGAAGAAATTTTGATATTTATGAACCGACGGATGTTGAAGTAACCGCTTATTTGGGACTGAATTGACTTCGGTAAGTTATGAAGTCTTGGCGCTATTAATGACGTACCTGAATTCTGATGGACATTTTCGGATTTCCGTTACTCTTCGAGTAAATTTCGTATTCTTAGTCATGATGTTTGACTTTGGTGACCCTGAGACTGTAGGTGGACTAGGTGGATTTAGATAAGCTGTGTTGTTCACGACTTGAGATAAAGTATGACCATCATGAGGGCATATTTATATGATGCTAGTATTATGACGCCTGATCAACGTGATAATACTTACATCATATAACGTGCACTTGTTGTGGGCATAGGATATTTCGAGAAGTGCCTTAGAACCTTAGAATTTATGTTATCCGTTTGAGCTCATCCGCGTTTAGTGAGACTTTGGATTCATTCTACCTACCCATTTGATCTGCTGTTCTGGATATTCGACTTGATACGTTTGGATGCTCGACGAGCGTTTTGCTGATCTCTGCACATCCGATAAAAACTCTTAGATTCTATTGTAGGGCCTTCTGCTATTTGAGGATATCTAACAACATGCTTTCTGTCCGTATGGATTCGATCTGTTACTATATGAGAATACGCCTCTGTTCTGCTATATGTATACGTTCCGCATTCGTTAAGTCTGTTCATTTTTGATCTGCTATGAGTTAAGATATGAGATGTTGGATTCTGAGAACAACAAGATTTGTTTGTTTATGAGAACACCTCTGGAAGGCTCTTTGACGCAGAGACTATTTGAAAAGAGTTACTTTTGCACCACCTCATGGTCGTTACGATTCTATGCATTCTCGTTTAATTCGCCTAATCAATTCGATGTAAACCCTACGTTTTGTTTGTACCTCTTCCTAGGGATTCGATTATCATCCGCATATTGGTACGTTATCTTTTGGATTCGCACTCAGCATAGTATGTGTCCCTGTTTTGCTTTCGATTCGTTTTATTCCTGACTCTTTGCAAATTTCGAGGACGAAATTTTTCTGTTAGAGGGGAAGAATTGTAAAACCCAAAATTACTGAACATGTAAAATACCCAGAATAACCTTTGATCTCAAATTCATAAAAGATGTTTATATCATTAAGACATTTCATCCCGAATATATCCTAAGTATCTAACTGTTAAGACATTGAACGAATAAAAGTAATACGATGATAAGAATTATGATAAAACGGAATGTACACATTTAACCAAATAATCACACGCCTACAAGATTGGTTAAGGTCCATATTTATTTTACCATTTGTACATAACTTAAAACATACAAAATAACAAGATATCTTTTAAATTTGGAAGGGGAATATTTTGTCCCAATCCTTCCCCCCCCCCCTTAAACCGGCCTCTCCTCTCCTTAATAGCACCTCACGATTTTATTTTTTCTCACAAGATAACTATCAAGAATAAATTACATTTTATTGATACGGAAATCATTTAAAACATAGAAACAGTTACAAATTTGAACGAGTCAAATGGATGGGGCAGTAATCACTTTTAAACCCTTTCAAAGAATCTCCACATATCTCGCCCATAACCACTTTTAAACCCTTACCTCTCTGTTGATCAATTCACGACGCATAGCCCTAAAATAACTTGAGCGAGCAAAACAAGAAGGAGATGGAGATGTGCCATGCATATTATGAACTTGATTCTGAATCTATATTCAGTTCGTGCTGTTCATGATTGGGCTCATGGTCGCGACCATGCATGCATAGTTTTGGTTCAGGTTGATCATTTAAGGTTGGAGCTTCATATTGGGTTGAGTTCGGTTCTCGTTCATATCGCAGTTCTGGTTCACGACGGGAGATGATAAGTTTCTTTGGAGTTATTGGTTGTGATCGTGATCGTGATCGTGTTCGTGTTCCTAATCGTTCGAGTCCAGTTTCAGACCATGAATATTCCCATCGAGGTGATGTCTCGAGCCATATTATCAAGTGTTTAATTCCGAAATCATAAGTCCACAGAACCATAATAAAACCCACCATGTTATGATCTAAATTGCTACAGAAGTTTTCTGGTCTCAAACGTTTTACTTGAAACCCACAAGGCTGCAGAAGATTTGAATTTTGGTGATAATAATGGACTAAAATCATACTGATATATATATATATATACTTTGTTGTCTCGTTATTTAAGCTACATGAAATCATAAAAACATACCCCCTTTTATCTCTTTTTTTTCGTGATATTGGGACTGTTTTGTGTCAACAGTTAGGGTCGTGTATAACCTATATGTATCATACCTCGCGAGGCTGTTTTGTAGTCGTGGTCAAGCCCTAGAGTACCCTTGAAACTACCCATTAGTACATGGCTAATATATGATTCATAAGTTGTTATATAATACGTAAATATATGGAGATCTGGAAAGTTAATAGCGAGAAGGGTAAGGGTACATTGATCAATAAACGTCAATTATTATATGGATATGGTGATCGAAGCTTAAGGAACAATAAATAAATCTAATGGCATAGTGGTTATAGATTTTGAGGCCACTAAACTTTTATTTTGTCCACGTCATTTGTAACTTCGTGAATTCATAGTGACTAGCAAATTGGGTGGGTATTGTAATTGTTATTTTATTTTTGTTTGTGTCGAGTCTGGTATGCCATAATTTAAACGTAAACGAGTCCTAAATGAACATGTAAGTTATATCGTGTGGTGTTAAGTGCGTACGGGTCGACTTGTTAAAAAGACGTTTGTGTGTGTACTGGTTTTGGTATATAATGGTTTAGAAATAGGATTTGATTTAAAGGTTTCACGTTAAGAGTGGGGGTAAATCATGTCACTTATCCTTGTGATAATATTGTGCAAGTCTTGGGTCGATTGTCTAGAATACAAGGTCACGTGTTAGACTCTAGACCTTGCTATAATAACATTTAAACACTAAACTATGATAATGGTCATATTTAACCTTTAAGATAACCTACTATCATTTGAAAACCTCTAAGTATGGTTAATTAATGGATATTACCCTAAAGTTATTAAATATAAAAGTCACTATTCTTGGAAGCTGCTATAAAAGGAAAGTTACAAAAAAAAAATGGAAAGCCGACTCAAATAAGTAATCCGATTTAAATAAGATATTAATAATAAGACGATCATGTATTCGTGTAGATTCGCTGAAGAAGGAGTTTGCTTCCGATCTTTATGTTTCTGTTGTGTTTTCACTTGCGGTCTAAGGTACAGATATTCTGCTTCTTTATTAAGAGGCCTTCATTCTCTTATTATGATTCATATTAGGGTTTCCCTATACCATTGCTATGTTCCCTTCATTCATGAACTCCGATCTTTTGAACCATCATGATATTGAACCTTTTATGATTATGAACCTTTCATTCATGAACCTTTAATTATGAACCTTTGCTTATGAACCTTTGCTTATGAACCTTTGCTTATGAACCATGATTATGAACCTATGATTATGAACTTATGAAACAAGACATTGACCTATGCAAGTAAACTAAAAACATGATTCACGATACTTGACCTTGACCCTCAGTTTGATACTACGAGCCACTCACTAGGCATGAGGGTTTCATGTCCATGTCAGTCGATGCACCGATGGCATGACTCTAGGGCAGGAGAGTGATGACCTATCCCGTCCCTGCACGTTTATGTTTATGATTCATGTTTATGTAGAGGCAGATTATGGCCACCGGGGGCGTATGGATGCATCCTAGATTTGTTCATGTTCATGTTATGTTATGTTATTCATGGTGACTGATGGTGTGTGCGATACACATCTTTCACACTTCGGGAGCTAGCTACTCCAACCCATGATTGAGGACACCCCTCATATTTACAGGATACCCATGATTTGAGGACACCCCTCATATTTACAGGATACCCATGATTGAGGACACCCCTCATATTCACAGGATACTAAGAGGTCTCCCCTCTGCATGTTTACGATTATGATTATGATTATGATTCATGTTATGTTATGGGCTCGTAGTGGATTTCTGACTTCCTTTACCATGTACCCTTTTACCTTTCCTTATGATACCATGTACTCTTACCTTTCATCTTGATACCATGTATTCATGTTTCCACACTCTTTTACTCATGTAAATTATACATTATACTACTGCTTGTTACGTTATATCTGTTCACTGAGCTCTAGTAGCTCAGCCGTGTTTCTTTTCCCGCGGCAGGTTTTAGTTGGAAGCTGGGTAAGAGTGAAGAGACTTTGGACCTAGAAGACTTTGAGTAGAAGCCATTAGAAGAGATGTACTTATGGATTTGATAGGCAGCTTTTATTTTCCTTTGTAACCCTTTGTATTGTAAGATTTCATTTGTAACCTTTGAGAACCATTGTATTACTTTTGATTGTATGCTATGTTTGATCTGATATGAAGCCATTAATGTGATACTTCTACCCTTGCTGGGTTGGGGTGTTACAATTATGGTATCAGAGCCAGGTTGCGATTCGTAATACATTTACCCTTGGCCTGTGTAAGTTAGGACCACTAAGTTTCCCTGTAAGCGCTCATAAGATAACCTATAAGATTTGCTTTAGGATCTCCCTATAGGAACCTAACTTTGACCAGTGAGGAATGGGTAGACTAAGACATATATGTGAGTATCTTTTGCTTCCGCATCACTCTGATTCGTGCCCTTGTCTTTAGTTAAGCCTCATCAGAACTTTTCAGGAGTTAGAAGTTTTGCAACTTAAGCTTAGTAACCAAGTAAGTTTGGAATACCTCTGAAAACCCACCTGGATACCTTACACCATTTAAGTTTCATTTTCATATTTTGACATCCACCTCCGATTTGTTTGATAAGCTGTTTAACACCTTTCCGACCATGTCGTAAGCCATTCAACCATAATGTGTTCGACACATTTTGTGAATTCATTGCTTATGCTGAATGTGAATGTATCGTCCGATACTACTTAGCTTTGCATAAATCCGTTATTACTCCTATGAGAATTCTGGTAATTATTAACCATGGAGATAGGAAGTTATGTCCTTTTCCTTTGAATGACGAATCTTGTTCTGCCAACCATTTCCTTTGGAAGGATATGATGCTATGTTATCTCTGTATGGATTTGTTAACTGAGCATGATGATGCTAATAACGGATATTCTGTACATCTCACTTTTGACAAATATACGATGTTCGTATTGCTGATAATACACATCCTACTTACTGCTTATGCTAAGAAGCTGAACAAATCCCCACACTCGAATAATTCGTTTATCCATCTCAACACTTTTATTGAAACATGTGCTGGACTTCGATATATGAACTATCCGTCTGATTCGATGACTGTATTCGTTCTATGAATCTTTTGATCTTGACATGTCTTATTGTGTGGTCTTTTATCTATGGACTGGATGACTATTTGTAAAGCTACCATAGACTACCGTATCTGAAATGTGATCTTACCAATCTATCTTACCTTATTTCGTTATGATGAATCTCTACACCTGAATCTGCTAAAGTTTTGCCACTATGGAAGCACCAACCCTGAACTCATATGATTATCAATTTTCCTGACAACCATTACTATTCACCCTTGGAAAGTTCCGCCATTAGAAATATTCCGTTGTACGAAGATTTTCCGGTATTTCCGGTGTAATATGAATTTTGCTCACCTCAGTGATTCTCTTGAAGTACTCTTGTTGGTCTATGAAGAAGAAGTATGTGACGACGTATCGACTATTGTGCACCTAACCGTACCACTATCAGTAATCGTTATCCGTTTTCGCACATCAATGATTGATTTGGTCTTTCTTTTGAAACTTCGTATCTCGTTGCATCGTGTTAAATTTGAAGGGCTGAAGCAGCAACCACAAGAACTTCTAAGAAGGGGGTTAACTAACCGAAAGTAACCTTTGTGAAGTAGTTCAGTCTTACTTTGAAGAAGAAGGAAGGCGACATGAGGTGTATGTGAAAGTTTTTCCCTAAACGATTTCAGAGACGGTCCTCGCGCTCGTTATAACCTTATGAGTTTGAGTGATGCCAATAGTATTGGCAAAAATGATCATGTCTTCGTGTGTTTTGGACAAATTGTCATAGTATGACATTGTGTTATGTTCAGAGAACGAAAGAAGAATATAGAGATTATTGATGAGACGACCACTTGTTCTGGAAGAGGAATTTGATTGACATTCAGAAATAATTGTAGACGACACTACCCGGTATATTGTGAAGACAGAGTTTTCCACAGGAAGAACCGAGATCGAAGACAGTTATCAGAGTGAGAAACTTGGTGGAAGAGTAGTAGAAGACGGTAGCGGCGAGCATTTCCAGGGATGAAGCATATAGGAAGAAGAGAGGAACTGGGATGATACTCAACCATATATTATGCAAACCGTGAAGATTACAGTTCGGGCATCAAGATAACCAGACCGTAGGAGATGAACCATTCAGCATATAATCCAGAGTCGACGACGGCGGTGTTTACCTTAAAACCTGGAGCTGCGTTAGAAGACCTGTCGAAGAAACGCAATCTTGTTTCCCTAGTCATTTTAGTGGTACTAAGATGAATTGAAAGCTGAAGCAGGCTTGCGGATGGAGGGATGCACAGTGAACGTGTCAGAGACTACCGTTACGACGCCACAATATCAAGAAGAGCTGCCGAAGGCTTGAGGAACCAGACCCAAGCTTGTATTTCCTTTTCACCATGAGAGAAGATGGACAAGCGGCAAAATACTCCAACTTGGAAGAAATTTTAAAATTTTGCATGTGAATGGACGAATTTTGAAGGGGACATTGTGTTTAGACGAGATGATTCTGTAGAGGAAGAAGCTATCGACGACGTATTCGTTTCCACTCAACCTACTTAAATTCCGTTACCTGATGATGAGGTCCTTCGAATGATTTGGTTCTCTGTGAGTAATTCCGTTCTATGTTCATTTTGCGTTTGTTGAATAACGTTTTACATGAGAATTTTGACGAGCTATAGAAGAAATTTTGATATTTATGAACCGACGGATGTTGAAGTAACCGCTTATTTGGGACTGAATTGACTTCGGTAAGTTATGAAGTCTTGGCGCTATTAATGACGTACCTGAATTCTGATGGACATTTTCGGATTTCCGTTACTCTTCGAGTAAATTTCGTATTCTTAGTCATGATGTTTGACTTTGGTGACCCTGAGACTGTAGGTGGACTAGGTGGATTTAGATAAGCTGTGTTGTTCACGACTTGAGATAAAGTATGACCATCATGAGGGCATATTTATATGATGCTAGTATTATGACGCCTGATCAACGTGATAATACTTACATCATATAACGTGCACTTGTTGTGGGCATAGGATATTTCGAGAAGTGCCTTAGAACCTTAGAATTTCTGTTATCCGTTTGAGCTCATCCGCGTTTAGTGAGACTTTGGATTCATTCTACCTATCCATTTGATCTGCTGTTCTGGATATTCGACTTGGTACGTTTGGATGCTCGACGAGCGTTTTGCTGATCTCTGCACATCCGATAAAAAATCTTAGATTCTATTGTAGGGCCTTCTGCTATTTGAGGATATCTAACAACATGCTTTCTGTCCGTATGGATTCGATCTGTTACTATATGAGAATACGGCTCTGTTCTGCTATATGTATACGTTCCGCATTCGTTAAGTCTGTTCATTTTTGATCTGCTATGAGTTAAGATATGAGATGTTGGATTCTGAGAACAACAAGATTTGTTTGTTTATGAGAACACCTCTGGAAGGCTCTTTGACGCAGAGACTATTTGAAAAGCAGAAGAGTTACTTTTGCACCACCTCATGGTCGTTACGATTCGATGCATTCTCGTTTAATTCGCCTAATCAATTCGATGTAAACCCTACGTTTTGTTTGTACCTCTTCCTAGGGATTCTATTATCATCCGCATATTGGTACGTTATCTTTTGGATTCGCACTCAGCATAGTATGTGTCCCTGTTTTGCTTTCGATTCGTTTTATTCCTGACTCTTTGCAAATTTCGAGGACAAAATTTTTCTTCTAGAGGGGAAGAATTGTAAAACCCAGAATTACTGAACATGTAAAATACCCAGAATAACCTTTGATCTCAAATTCATAAAAGATGTTTATATCATTAAGACATTTCATCCCGAATATATCCTAAGTATCTAACTGTTAAGACATTGAACGAATAAAAGTAATACGATGATAAGAATTATGATAAAACGGAATGTACACATTTAACCAAATAATCACACGCCTACAAGATTGGTTAAGGTCCATATTTATTTTACCATTTGTACATAACTTAAAACATACAAAATAACAAGATATCTTTTAAATTTGGAAGGGGAATATTTTGTCCCAATCCTTCCCCCCCCCCCCTTAAACCGGCCTCTCCTCTCCTTAATAGCACCTCACGATTTTATTTTTTCTCACAAGATAACTATCAAGAATAAATTACATTTTATTGATACGGAAATCATTTAAAACATAGAAACAGTTACAAATTTGAACGAGTCAAATGGATGGGGCAGTAATCACTTTTAAACCCTTTCAAAGAATCTCCACATATCTCGCCCATAACCACTTTTAAACCCTTACCTCTCTGTTGATCAATTCACGACGCATAGCCCTAAAATAACTTGAGCGAGCAAAACAAGAAGGAGATGGAGATGTGCCATGCATATTATGAACTTGATTCTGAATCTATATTCAGTTCGTGCTGTTCATGATTGGGCTCATGGTCGCGACCATGCATGCATAGTTTTGGTTCAGGTTGATCATTTAAGGTTGGAGCTTCATATTGGGTTGAGTTCGGTTCTCGTTCATATCGCAGTTCTGGTTCACGACGGGAGATGATAAGTTTCTTTGGAGTTATTGGTTGTGATCGTGATCGTGATCGTGTTCGTGTTCCTAATCGTTCGAGTCCAGTTTCAGACCATGAATATTCCCATCGAGGTGATGTCTCGAGCCATATTATCAAGTGTTTAATTCCGAAATCATAAGTCCACAGAACCATAATAAAACCCACCATGTTATGATCTAAATTGCTACAGAAGTTTTCGGGTCTCAAACGTTTTACTTGAAACCCACAAGGCTGCAGAAGATTTGAATTTTGGTGATAATAATGGACTAAAATCATACTGATATATATATATACTTTGTTGTCTCGTTATTTAAGCTACATGAAATCATAAAAACATACCCCCTTTTATCTCTTTTTTTTCGTGATATTGGGACTGTTTTGTGTCAACAGTTAGGTTCGTGTATAACCTGTATGTATCATACCTCGCGAGGCTGTTTTGTAATCGTGGTCAAGCCCTAGAGTACCCTTGAAACTACCCATTAGTACATGGCTAATATATGATTCATAAGTTGTTATATAATACGTAAATATATGGAGATCTGGAAAGTTAATAGCGAGAAGGGTAAGGGTACATTGATCAATAAACGTCAATTATTATATGGATATGGTGATCGAAGCTTAAGGAACAATAAATAAATCTAATGGCATAATGGTTATAGATTTTGAGGCCACTAAACTTTTATTTTGTCCACGTCATTTGTAACTTCGTGAATTCATAGTGACTAGCAAATTGGGTGGGTATTGTAATTGTTATTTTATTTTTGTTTGTGTCGAGTCTGGTATGCCATCATTTAAACGTAAACGAGTCCTAAATGAACATGTAAGTTATATCGTGTGGTGTTAAGTGCGTACGGGTCGACTTGTTAAAAAGACGTTTGTGTGTGTACTGGTTTTGGTATATAATGGTTTAGAAATAGGATTTGATATAAGGTTTCACGTTAAGAGTGGGGGTAAATCAGGTCACTTATCCTTGTGATAATATTGTGCAATTCTTGGGTCGATTGTCTAGAATACAAGGTCACGTGTTAGACTCTAGACCTTGCTATAATAACATTTAAACACTAAACTATGATAATGGTCATATTTAACCTTTAAGATAACCTACTATCATTTGAAAACCTCTAAGTATGGTTAATTAATGGATATTACCCTAAAATTATTAAATATAAAAGTCACTATTCTTGGAAGCTGCTATAAAAGGAAAGTTACAAAAAAAAAAATGGAAAGCCGACTCAAATAAGTAATCCGATTTAAATAAGATATTAATAATAAGACGATCATGTATTCGTGTAGATTCGCTGAAGAAGGAGTTTGCTTCCGATCTTTATGTTTCTGTTGTGTTTTCACTTGCGGTCTAAGGTACAGATATTCTGCTTCTTTATTAAGAGGCCTTCATTCTCTTATTATGATTCATATTAGGGTTTCCCTATACCATTGCTATGTTCCCTTCATTCATGAACTCCGATCTTTTGAACCATCATGATATTGAACCTTTTATGATTATGAACCTTTCATTCATGAACCTTTAATTATGAACCTTTGCTTATGAACCTTTGCTTATGAACCTTTGCTTATGAACCTTTGCTTATGAACCATGATTATGAACCTATGATTATGAACTTATGAAACAAGACATTGACCTATGCAAGTAAACTAAAAACATGATTCACGATACTTGACCTTGACCCTCAGTTTGATACTACGAGCCACTCACTAGGCATGAGGGTTTCATGTCCATGTCAGTCGATGCACCGATGGCATGACTCTAGGGCAGGAGAGTGATGACCTGTCCCGTCCCTGCACGTTTATGTTTATGATTCATGTTTATGTAGAGGCAGATTATGGCCACCGGGGGCGTATGGATGCATCCTAGATTTGTTCATGTTCATGTTATGTTATGTTATTCATGGTGACTGATGGTGTGTGCGATACACGTCTTTCACACTCCGGGAGCTAGCTACTTGATGAGGCGAAAAGTGTACCGCTTTTAAGGGGTCATTTAAGCCCTAAATCGTATTTATTTGATCAAATATTGCCCTAAATCGTTCCTTTTGTCATTTTAGGTACTTTTGGGGAGAAATCTGGAAAAGGAGGCATTTTGGACGTTTTTGGAGCATAAAAGTGAAGAAAACGACAAAGTCTCAAAAATCGGCTAAAAGTTACTCTTGACGGCGTCACAATTTACTCTGGACGGCGTCATGCTTTGGCAAGAAAAGTTGGACGTGAAATTTACTCATGATAAGCCAGTGAAAATAGCATGAGAATTCTGACGGCGTCACGCTTTAACTTGATCAAGGGCGTCACGGCTTAAATCATAAGGGGACGGCGTCACGTTCATGGTTAGACGGCGTCAAGCCTTGATAAGCCAGAATGGATTTTTGAAGGGCTAAAGAGGGACGGCGTCAAGAAGGTCATCCGGGAACCCTAGAAGCGGCGAGGTGACGGCGTCACACTCCATAAGGTGACGCCGTCAGATCCAAAAATCTATATATAGTTTTCTAATCTTTTGTCATAAAGGAGAGCTTAGTGTGTGGAATTTTGGGATAAAACCCTAAGACGATTTTAGCTACTTTTTCAGGGCTTTTTGCCCTGAGATCTTCCATGTTTCATTGAAAGATAAGTTATCAATTAATCATTCAATATGTCTATGTGTTGTTTGATTCTATCTTATTCTTGTCTTTTGTTTAACATGTTAGGCTAATTTTATCTTGTGTTTGCTTAGATCTAATGAAACCTAGCTATTGATTATTGGTTGTTAGTGTGTTGTTAGTTGTATTGGATGATTGTTTATCTATGTTAGGCTTAAGAAAACTGGCTAACTTCCTATTCGGTAACTTGCTTGAACGTCTTAAGAAACATGAACCAAATGCGTACTAAAGGTTTTTATGGTTGTATTTAATGCACAAGCGAATTCTAGTGATCCCATGTTAGGAGCTTCCTAGCCGGCTCGACATAGGAGTGAAGTAGGAGCTTGTAGAGTTGGGGAAGTAAGTACGCCACCCCACGAATGGTATTAAGGAATACACCCGTCATCCACGCGACTAATACACACTAATTAACCGGTAAAAGATAGTTAGGGAGTAAGGGAATCTAAGTAAACACATTTCTCTACACATAAGTTTCTCACCACATTTCATTTTTGTTATTTTATTTTATTTGCATTCGTAGTAATTTGGGTTAGTTGACTAGCAACTAATTCCGCCCACTCCTTCAAAACCCGAGATTTTACTTGCTTTCATAAAAACTATAAAAACATAAAAAGAATCTTCCTCAACCCTTAGACCTAATTAGAGTAGCCTTTCACACCTAACGAACACTATTCCCTGTGGAGAACGATCAATCCCCCGTACTTACCACTACACTATACTACATCGGTCAGGTACACTGCCTGGTGGGGTTGTAAGCCTCTTGAGATCCCTCGAGAGGTAAAACCTGTTGTAAGGTTACAAAACCACGCAATCAAGTTTTTGGCGCCGCTGCCGGGGAATAGTTATTGTTTAGGTTGAATTTTTATTTCTATTAGGTCTACTCACTAGATTCCTTTCTAGTGAGGTTTTTGTTTTATTTTTCTAGGTTTTCTTTAGTCTATCTATTTTCTTTGTGCTTTTGTTCGTAACAGATTTTCATTAACTATTCAGTTTGCCATTATGGAAAACGCGAATCCACCCCTTACACCTGGCGAAGTGGCTTTGTTGCGTAGCCAACTTGAGAATGAGATTAGTGAGCTCAGGGAGCTCAGTAGAATGATTGATATAGAGCTTGATTATGCTTTGAACAACTTAGGGACCGCCATATACTCAGATAATTACTTAGAACGTAATAATCTTACGGTTGATAAGTTGATTGAGAAAATTGAGGAAGTGAAGGTAGATCCTAGGTTTGATGATTATTTCAATGAATACCCCACTAAGGAGGAGATTGCTTACTATAACAACCTAGTTGATAACCCTCGACCACCTTTTGTTAGAATTGACCCAAAGATTAAGAGAGGTGATCCCGGGAATGTGAAGATACCATGTATGATTGGGTACCAATACGTTGAGCATGCTTACATTGACTGTGAATCCCCAATCAACGTTATGTCCTCAGGCCTCTATAGCCAAATCATAAACACACCACTTGAGCCTAGGATGGACCCCAAGTGTCCAGGCGGAGTTTGTAACTTCGTTGGAAGAATTAAGGATATACATATCCTTGTTGGGAGCTTTACCTTTGTCACCAACTTCATGATTTTAGAAGATATGGCAAGTGTTGTTGACTGCCGCCTATCTCGCGTTGTGTTAGGTAAGCCATTTATCGAAGCATCCAATTTAAGGTATGACCGTTTGAAAGGCACGGTTCAGTTTTCTAATCACATAGATAGGATCACATATAGGATGCCTTATCGGGTTAATGAGTTTCGTTTTGTGCCTCGATTTGACATGGACAACATTGGTGCGATTGAGGACATCAATGAAGAGGATAAAGAAAAAGGCATGGACCATGTTTGGAATAGGAGAAGCCTTTATTATAAAGATTGCTTAAACCTTGGACCTAAATACAAAATTGATATGGAGGTTGTTAGGATGATTAGAGGGGCAATTGAGAAGCAAAACGGAAAAACGTAGACCCCATGACTTTGAGTCTAGCTACAAGACTCGTTAATAAAGAAAAGCGCTTCTTGGGAGGCAACCCAAGCTTTATTTGTTTTATTTGCTTTGTGTGTTTATTTATGTGCTTGTTTGATTTTATTTTCCGTATGTGTGTTTAATTTTTATTATTATTGGTTCATGTTAAAAACTAATTTGTGAAAATGCTTTATGTTGTTTTTAACTTCGTCTTAACTACATATAAAGGTATTTTGCAAAAGATAAGTGTAAGGGAAATCTAAATCGGTTTATTAGAACACAAATGAACATGAATCGTAATAATAATAAATTAGCATACATATTCGTATTTGTTTGAGTCAAATGCTTGTATCGAGTCATAATGAGGTTTTGCAGGATTTCCAGGAAGTAAGGTAAAGGTTTTTCCAGAAATTTTCCGGGAACTTAAAACGAAAATTTTTGTCAGGTCATTTCTGACGGCGTCAGGGGTTATAACCTGACGGCGTCAGATTTAATTTCCAGAAATTTTTGGAAGTTTTGTTTTCATAAAAAGTTTTTATTAAAATCTCCAACTTATAATCTCCAGGAATCTGCAAAATTTTCATTCCACAAGCATTATATCCTTATATATAGATTTTATCCCGCCGATGTTATGCAGGTTTTCGTGTTTGTTTTCTCAGGTTTAACAGGTTATTTTGGACAAGGAAATGTTTTTGGAATCAAGCTTGTGGCGATGCATTAGTCATGGAGCTTCAACATTCTCTTTGGAGGAAGATCTAACCGTGTAATTTCATTATCCACCGAGCGAATCAGGGGAGTATTTGATTTCATTCTTTTACTTTTTGCTTTTACATCTTATTATTTGAACATTGGGGACAATGTTCATCTTAAGTGTAAGGGGAGGGTAAAAGTACGATTTTAGAGAATACAATTACGCTTGATTTTTGTTTGTTTAATAGTAGATGTGTAATAAAACTGAGAGAAATACTTGTTAAGGTAATTTTAGCGCCAAATTTAAAATTTTTTACAACATATAGGAGTGAAACTTTGATCTTAATGAGCGTCTCACGGATAGGAGTTATATGACTAGCACAAAAACCGTACCACTAAAAAATTTTTCCACCCCCAAATATGTGAGGTTCGCCCCTAGAATTGGTAGGAAAAGCATTTATGCTATGATGTGTGTACCGGTAGCACTTAGATTCTAGAACTTGCGTTAGGACCATTCTGAGGCCACAAGTGAGACTACATTCGTGTAGTTAGATTTACTACATGATAAGAGGCATTAGGATTAACCCATTGTTTTACACCTGTGTTTTTGTTATAATTACTTTGGCTACATTAGTCAAGTAATTCTCCCACACCCTTTGCGTTGTACTCATTTTTAGTACACGATACCCCTAGTACACCCCTCAGAGCCTATCTTTTCGTTTCGACCTTTAAGCATTTTACTTAAAGGAAGAATTTGTTTACACCCCACTAAAATGTACACCCAAATCGCCTTAGCCTACCTTGTATGCACTCATTTTTAGTGCATTATTGTTACAACATTTGTTTAAACCCAAGTTAATTATCTAGTTGATTACATGGTTGCTAAGTCGAGTCATATCCTTGTACATATTGTTTTGGGACGATTGGGACTCATGGGTAAAGTACTAGTGTAATGGAGTAATGGGGAAGAACATCATTTATTACCCCCATATATGCTAAATATTTTAAAAGTACTCCAAGTTTTTCGATTATCTTAATTCGAGTCATTAGATTAATATTTGTAAAGTTATGTAAAAATTCAAGTGTAAGGGGAATGCAATGCCCCTATGATGTATTATTTTGGATGGTAGGGTAAAAGTGTATGCAAAAAAAAAAAAAAAAAAAAAAAAAAAAAAAAAAAAAAAAATCAAGAAAAATACAAAAAAAATGAGAAAATGAAAAATAGAAAAAACATACGGACTACCATCCCGTTTTATTTTATGTTTGTTTTATATTTTTGTTATTTTTGTTATTTTCTTTCATTAGCTTAAGATCGAGTCTAGTCTTGGCTTAGCAACATTGTATAGTACATGTAATTGATCAAGATCTTTAACTCGCCACCAGTAAAATATCCTTTATCCAACAAAACCGTGTTTTCCTTTTCCCTACACCTAACGTTATAACCCATTTAAAAGCCCTCTTTGATAGTTTATCTTAGGTGCTTACGCCTAGTGGAGGAGGTTTTCGATCCTTTCCCAAGCCTATGGTAATCTATTTGCTATGACAGGTAGTGAGAGATATTATCCGTTTTCATTTATGAGATTTATTTTGATGACACTTGAGAGATGTGAGTATCTAAACACTACTTGTGAGGTGCTAGTATGTAATCTCCGTGCTTATTATGATTGAAGTGGAACGATTATTTGTTGTAATTACTTTTATGTTAGCATTAAATGACCCCTAACTTGTATTTTGATTAGAATAAAAGCGCATTTGCTTGAGGACAAGCAAATCTCAAGTGTAAGGGTATTTGATGAGGCGAAAAGTGTACCGCTTTTAAGGGGTCATTTAAGCCCTAAATCGTATTTATTTGATCAAATATTGCCCTAAATCGTTCCTTTTGTCATTTTAGGTACTTTTGAGGAGAAATCTGGAAAAGGAGGCATTTTGGACGTTTTTGGAGCATTAAAGTGAAGAAAACGACAAAGTCTCAAAAATCGGCTAAAAGTTACTCTTGACGGCGTCACAATTTACTCTGGACGGCGTCATGCTTTGGCAAGAAAAGTTGGACGTGAAATTTACTCATGATAAGCCAGTGAAAATAGCATGAGAATTCTGACGGCGTCACGCTTTAACTTGATCAAGGGCGTCACGGCTTAAATCATAAGGGGACGGCGTCACGTTCATGGTTAGACGGCGTCAAGCCTTGATAAGCCAGAATGGATTTTTGAAGAGCTAAAGAGGGACGGCGTCAAGAAGGTCATCCGGGAACCCTAGAAGCGGCGAGGTGACGGCGTCACACTCCATAAGGTGACGCCGTCAGATCCAAAAATCTATATATAGTTTTCTAATCTTTTGTCATAAAGGAGAGCTTAGTGTGTGGAATTTTGGGATAAAACCCTAAGACGATTTTAGCTACTTTTTCAGGGCTTTTTGCCCTGAGATCTTCCATGTTTCATTGAAAGATAAGTTATCAATTAATCATTCAATATGTCTATGTGTTGTTTGATTCTATCTTATTCTTGTCTTTTGTTTAACATGTTAGGCTAATTTTATCTTGTGTTTGCTTAGATCTAATGAAACCTAGCTATTGATTATTGGTTGTTAGTGTGTTGTTAGTTGTATTGGATGATTGTTTATCTATGTTAGGCTTAAGAAAACTGGCTAACTTCCTATTCGGTAACTTGCTTGAACGTCTTAAGAAACATGAACCAAATGCGTACTAAAGGTTTTTATGGTTGTATTTAATGCACAAGCGAATTCTAGTGATCCCATGTTAGGAGCTTCCTAGCCGGCTCGACATAGGAGTGAAGTAGGAGCTTGTAGAGTTGGGGAAGTAAGTACGCCACCCCACGAATGGTATTAAGGAATACACCCGTCATCCACGCGACTAATACACACTAATTAACCGGTAAAAGATAGTTAGGGAGTAAGGGAATCTAAGTAAACACATTTCTCTACACATAAGTTTCTCACCACATTTCATTTTTGTTATTTTATTTTATTTGCATTCGTAGTAATTTGGGTTAGTTGACTAGCAACTAATTCCGCCCACTCCTTCAAAACCCGAGATTTTACTTGCTTTCATAAAAACTATAAAAACATAAAAAGAATCTTCCTCAACCCTTAGACCTAATTAGAGTAGCCTTTCACACCTAACGAACACTATTCCCTGTGGAGAACGATCAATCCCCCGTACTTACCACTACACTATACTACATCGGTCAGGTACACTGCCTGGTGGGGTTGTAAGCCTCTTGAGATCCCTCGAGAGGTAAAACCTGTTGTAAGGTTACAAAACCACGCAATCACTACTCCAACCCATGATTGAGGACACCCCTCATATTTACAGGATACCCATGATTTGAGGACACCCCTCATATTTACAGGATACCCATGATTGAGGACACCCCTCATATTCACAGGATACTAAGAGGTCTCCCCTCTGCATGTTTACGATTATGATTATGATTATGATTCATGTTATGTTATGGGCTCGTAGTGGATTTCTGACTTCCTTTACCATGTACCCTTTTACCTTTCCTTATGATACCATGTACTCTTACCTTTCATCTTGATACCATGTATTCATGTTTCCACACTCTTTTACTCATGTAAATTATACATTATACTACTGCTTGTTACGTTATATCTGTTCACTGAGCTCTAGTAGCTCAGCCGTGTTTCTTTTTCCGCGGCAGGTTTTAGTTGGAAGCTGGGTAAGAGTGAAGAGACTTTGGACCTAGAAGACTTTGAGTAGAAGCCATTAGAAGAGATGTACTTATGGATTTGATAGGCAGCTTTTATTTTCCTTTGTAACCCTTTGTATTGTAAGATTTCATTTGTAACCTTTGAGAACCATTGTATTACTTTTGATTGTATGCTATGTTTGATCTGATATGAATCCATTAATGTGATACTTCTACCCTTGCTGGGTTGGGGTGTTACAATGTCCTTGCTAATGAACATCAACATACTGATCAAAGTAAACATACTTATGACACATATCTGTTGCAAAAGACTGATAGCAATATCACCACTGATTCAACAAATATGAGTCATAAGGGGGGAGAGATTGATCAGAATGCTGAACATGATGATGCATCAAATGCTGAACATGATGATGCGTCAAGTGCTTTGCCTACGGCTGAATTTTTCAAATCAAATGATATGGTTGAAAAAGATGTTTATAATGAACTTTCAAAAAGATTTTTACAGCTTGAAAAGCATTGTATTTCTCTTGAAATTGTAATGCAACAAAAGGAAGAAAGTTTTCAAACTAAACTACCATATAAAAATCCGGAACTCCCTGAATTCCGTGAATTCTTTATAATAAATGATTTGAAAGCTCAGCTAGAAGCTAAAAACTTAACGATCAAAAACCTGAAAAAACGTATTGCTGAGATGTGTGATATGTGTAATGAAGTTAGTGCTAAACATGACAGTGATGCCATTACAACAAAAAATGCAGAATTAGAACATAAAGTGACTGAATTGTTTAATGAAAATGAGACTTTGAAAATTCATTGCAATGAACTGTGTAACTCAATCAAAGAAGCAAAAACTAAGACTGTAGAGCAAACAACCTCTTTGATTGCCAAAAATGATGAATTCAAGGCTCAACTTCAGGAAAAGGGTTTTGCGATTGCATCATTAAAAAACGAGTTGAGAAAATTGAATGAAAATGGTGTGAACACTAAGTTTGCAAAACCATCAATCTTGGGGAAACCACCACTTAGGAATCAATCAGTTGTTAGACAACTGACTGCGTTTAGATCTGAACAGCCAAAAGTTTCAAAAACACGGTTTGCCTCCCAAGTTGATGCGGAAAAAGTTTTGTCAAAACCAGTCACTTCACAGTCTAGACCTAGTGAAAAGGAATATGATGTTGCAAAACCACATCACATGAGTGCATCTAGTTCTTCTAGCATTAGTTCAAAGCGTGTGTCACTTGAGACACCAAAGGAACATGTTAGACATAAAGACATTGTTCAGAATCAAAACCTAGTGGACGCTAAGAAAAACACACATGAAAAGACTAGGAATTTACATGTTTCTAAGGGTAGTTGCGTGTCAATTAAGGCAATTCCCGTAGCCGATCACTCTAAGAAACCTAGATCTTTTTCTGATTCCAAACACTTTGTTTGCTCGATTTGTTAGAAATGTGTTTTTAATGCAACCCATGAAGTTTGTATAACAAAATTCCTGAAGGAAGTGAATGCTCGTGCTAAGGTTCCATCATCTAAGACTAGAAACAAAAACAAGCCCGTAGAACCAAAGAAATATATTCAGAAACCTGGTAGACAGATTGCTATAGGACAAAGGTTTTCTCCCAACAAGTCTTTCACTGTGCCTGAGAAACCAAACACTTCTAGATCTTGTCTTATGTGGATACCGACGGGTAGAATTTTTAAGATTGTGGGTCTTAGATGGATACCTAGTAGAAAGATGTTCACAGATTGCAATACCAAGGTTGACAGTGCAACCCCTAATGGCTTAACTGCTGATATCATTAACCCATATAAATGCAAACAAACCCTTAATGTCAATGCAGGAAGTCTTTACTTAAGTGCAGGTACATCGTTCCCTCCTATTAAGGAAAGACTCAGGGTTTGGGTGCCGAAAAGAGTGATATCTCATGATGTAGGGGTTCAAACAATTCAAGCTTGATGAACATCAACGACGATGACGTCTGAATACATCAGTTCAGGCCTCGTTCTTCAATAACAATGACGTCTGTACACATCAGTGCAGGCCTCGCTCTTCATCATTATGATGCCTGAATACATCAGTTCAGGCCTCACTCTTCATCTTCAATGGCGTCTGCAGATAACACTTCAGGCCCCGTTCCTCAAAGAAAAGAAAGGTGTACGCTTAAGTGCGCTTTATCTTTGGAAGAAGAGAAATCTTCTTATTTATGGCCATTCTCATCAACAAGTTTCATGCTCTTTCCGTGCTTATTCAGTCTTGAAGTGGATCGACGCACATTGGAGTATACTCTTATTCACTTGTTCTACCAAAAATTGCAGTTGACAGGCATATGCAATTTTTGAGAGGGGGGGGGGGAAGGGTGAATAATCTACATGTCAGTTATCAAGAACCATCAAGTGGATCTACTTACCATTGATGGTATTCTTATTCACTCGCTCAATCAAAAATTGCAGTTGACAGGCATATGCAATTTTTGAGGGGGGGAAAGGGTGAATAATCTACATGTTGATTGATGATTGAGAAATGGTCATACGACTCCTGAATACGTCAGTTCAGGAGTCGTGCAAACCATGTTTCTCCAACACTACATCTTCCTCCGTCTATCAAGGTATTGAAGAACATGGTCATGGAATGCTAATCGACATCTTCTCACGGGCTGGTACAATCAGTAACAAAGGGTTTCTAGTCAATGCTTCATGTACACTTCATTACGCTGCATGTACACATCATGATGATGATTTCGATTAATCGTAACCATCATGGGGGAGAGAAATGTGTACACCTAGGACGCACAACAGGTTCACGTGATCAGGCTTAATCATTTATTCCAGTGTTGATAACCGCAGAGATGATCAGTGGTTCAACTTGTTACCTTGGTATTAACGTTTCACTGTTACGTCATGGGCTGATTAATCGTAACCATCAGGGGAGAGAGAATGTGTACATCAAGGACGCACAACAGGTTCACGTGATCAGGGCTTAATATCCAAGGATGGATACATACTATAGATGATCAGTGGTTCAACTTGTTACTTTGGTGTTATACTAAAGACTGAAGAAGGTCGAGTCGTCAGTCTATTCTACATTCTCTGTTGTGTGTTATCATTTCATGTGTATGCTGCGGGCTGATGGGTTATATGTAAGGTTACTGGAAGGCATTTGGTGAGATGAAGATGGTTGGTATTCTGTTCCTCCATATTGGGCAATCTTAAAGAAGGTCGAGTCTTCAGTCTACTCTACACTCTCCGCTATGTGTTAGAAGACTAAAGACGGCATGCATTTGGTTATCAAAAGACTTCTTCATATTATGGGCGTTCATCCAAAGTCTTCTTTCTATTATGGGTGTTCATCAGAAAGGTTGTCAGATTGGGGGAGAGCACTAATTAGGGGAGAGTGAAAAGTCTGAATTAATCCCTGATTAAATGTGCTCACATTACTCTTCAGCAAGTAAAGCGATGGCAGCGGAGATATTCTGGAAGCTGAGGAGTAATGGTTTTTGCTTCGTATCCTTGTATATATTTGCTTCATATTTTTTGTTCATATCTTATACCAGTTTGTATATAGTCACATAGAAAACCTGCAAATTGTAAATAGAGAATCGTAAAACCAGAAAAACTATAAAAAAAAAAATAGAAAATACCAAAAATAGTTTCACCTAGGCATGTCTTCTGTTTATCGATAACATTTACGGACTTAGAAATGTCATTCAATAATGGCACGGGTCTTTAAATGAAGCTCGAGCAGAAGTTAAAATGGATGGTTAAAACATGTCTAAATGGCTTGCTATTACTTTAGATAGCAACCCGCGCTTCAAAATGGGGAAAGCACGTCGCCAAAAAGACGGTTGTTCCTCCAACTGGGTGATGTTCACCTGGGCATGGATTAATTTATATCCATGTTTCTTCGATCTGATGTACGTTTCAGTGCATCATTTCTGGTAAAGGAAGAGAAATCTTCTTTGCATACAAATAGTTTTCATTCAATGATTCTTCTGAAAATTATTTGTGAGACACTTGGTGATTATGTGTTACCTGAAATTCTTTTACTCTTGGATTATGCATAAAATTTGTCACTCAATCAACGACTACAAATCTTTAACTAGAATACGGGTCATTGATTGAGGGGGAGAGTGAATTCAAATTTTATATCATCAAACGGGTTTCTAGATTAATTCATATTCTTTGAAAAGGTTTTGTAGTTAATGGGGTATTAGTTGAAGAGGAAATTGCTAAAATTTATATCAAATGGCCAAATGTGTTAGTTGCTAGAAAGCTTAGGACATTATGTGCAATTTGCTTATAGTTTCCCATCTTTATGTATCTAGAAGGTTCATTTGTGTTACTTTGGAATCCTCGTTTAATCCCCTAAATACTTTAAGACTCAAAACCTAAAAGAAGTAAGAAAACCAGTTGTATTTGATGTTATTGAATACTCCTATGACATTTGTATGATCTGAATGAATGAGCTTCAAATGTTGTTTGACTCTTGTTAGTCAATTGCTGCTTAATTGTTGTTGATATTGTGCATATGTTCTCAGGATTCGCTTAGGTATATAACTATCATGATAGAATCACGTTCCTAAGATCCTGAATTGAATATTGAAATATGTGTGAATTGCCATGCTCATGATTGCTAATTGCTCTTCATGCTAGATAGTGGTTTGATGTATTTCCTAATTGTGGTTTGATTGTAAGATGAACTTGGTATTATAATGTGGCAAGCTGCTATGGGGTAGCTATTAAGGAATAGTGTATCTGTATGTATGTATATCTATGTTGATATTCTTATGCAGATTCCATAGCCAAAATGAACGTTCCAGTTCCTGCTCTAACCATTTGATCAGATGTTCAAACTCTATTGATTGGCTCAAAATTCACCACAACAACAACATCGGCAACAACAACAACAACAACATTGTCTTCACCTCCACCACCATCATTTCAACAAAGCAGTACTTACTCGGATCTCGACAAGTGGGGATCGACAATACTTGGAGAGATTTGTTGGTGGATGGATAATCAATGTTGACCAATGACTCCCTCAGAGAAGCGGATGATAACATCATCTGTGCCAAAAAGGTCAATATCATTCGTGTCATAAAAGTCACTTTGCGCAAAACAAGCAGTGAATCTCCCTCTTAGATTAAGGGGGAGCATTGTATGTCTTATCATCAGACTACATTAAATCGGACACATTTTCTCCCACATTTTCTAACTTATTTAAATCAATTGGGATCACAAATCTCAAATGGTTTGAAATTTTTGATCGGGGGAGAGAATGTGATTTAAATATGAAATCTGATAAAATGTGATGTTTTGAACGTAAATGTAAGCTCTCCCATATGTGCTAAACTCTTTTGTATATCAATGCACATATTGAGGGGGAGCAAATGGTTTGTTGAAACAAAAAGGATTTGGCATCTCATTTGAGCATGACTCAGACTTCACCAAAGAATTGACGAAACAAAACTGTCATTGATCGAAAGGACATATCCTGGCCGGGTAATAATTTCAAGCTGGTCTAACCAGTGATGTAAGCGTGTCTCGAAAAGGATGTGTCTGAGTAGAGTGTACCGTTTCGAGATACTTTCTGTGAACTTGACCAGGACGGGTAATAATTTCAAGCTGGTCTAACCAGTGATGTAAGCGTGTCTCAAATTGGTCATGTTCACTGAAAGTTGATCAATTCAAAAAGTGCGAGCTCTACCTAACATGTGCAAATTTATAAAACAATCACTCGAGCACATGTTGAGGGGGAGCATTTGAAAAATATAAAACTCTCAAGTGTTTACAAAAATGTGTTTCAGAATCATGAACACTTTGAGAGATTTTTCAAGGATTTGGTTTATGGCAATTGTGGAAGAACACCAAAGACCGACCATTTTTATTAATGTATGGAGTTATAAGGATGGTAAGGTTAGGTACAAGTTCCCACGATCCCGCCAGAGCCGGAGGGATCTACCCAGGGACAATCCACTAGTTAGTGTAGAAGTCCTTATGTTTGATTAAAAAGGAGAAAAGTGGATAAGGGAAGAGTGCCGACTGAGATGGAGCTAGTACTGGAACAAACCCAACAAGGTTCTAGTAATGAAGTCTCGGTAAGCACTGAAGGGGTTGAAGAATGAAAAAGAAATGTAAAGATAAAGGGTGAAAAGAAAGAAGCCCTCCTTACACTTTAGGCAGAAACCGGGTCAATACATATGCTGTCAGAATCACTTGGTTGATTGCTGACATTGAAGACAAAGTATCATGGACCTAATGATACGCTGCACAACCCTCCCTAGCCACTCAAGGTCCCTCAAAGGAATCTTGTTTCAATTGTCACGGGGTTCAATACAATTCTATCGGCTCTCTCACTCCGAGTTAGATGATATTGAAAAGGTGGCAGTCCTCTCCAGCCTCCGATCACCAAATTAAAACGCACAATAGAGTCTAGAGCCACGAGATGCATAATAAGATCTCATAGGAACACTTGCTACTTCTACATTGGTTGTTCATCATCAAGGACACCAGTTGTAAACTTATGAGTCCTACGCAGATCTTAGCAATCTGCCAGAACATTTATGAGAGAATTTACATATGTAATTCTCAATGATTGAATGGAAATTCCTGCCAGGGTCAACGTCAAACAGCCCTGAAAGCAGGTCACTTCGGTAATTCCTTGTGGATTACGCTTAGTGATCGCGGCGGTTTCAAACGGTCTACAGTCGTGGAGTGATCTCCAGCGACTCACCTAATCGTTGATTTGCTACGGTAAATCTTTAAAACCCTCTGTGGGTTTCCGATTTAGGAACAGTCTTGGTAAGGATTAGAGAGAGTTTTCACACTATGCTGTTAACAATCTTGAAGTCCGAACCTGTAAGTACCGGACGTTTTATTGCTAACTGTCGTATGCAGGAACATCTGGGGATTGTAGCTGATTATTGTTGCAGCTGTTTGTGGTTGTAGCTGATTGATGTTGTAGCTGATTGCGGTTGTAGCTGATTGCGGAAAAGAGGCCAATCCATCACCACATGTTCACACTACATCATCATTGTAATTCAACAAAGTCATGATCAACCAAAAGACCTTCAACACAGCTTCTGCAAACTCTGATGCTGAAGATCATGACACCAAATAGTGTGAGCATGTTGGCTCGAAGATTATCACATCACGTGGAGACATACTACTGAAAGATGGCTTGAAGATACATGTTGGATGATACTTTCAAAGATTGCTGAAAATCATCCAAGACAAAGGAAAAGTCATCAAAAGTTCACTGCAGGATGCACAATGATCAAAGTTTCAAGACCTTGAAGAATCAAAGACTACGAGCTAAGAAGACATGTTCAGAAGACAGAATGCTAGAATTCAAATTATTATTTCTGGGGTGACCTCCCTTAGGGGGAGATTGTTAGGAATATAAATATTCTTACGAAGGTTCTGTCACCCCGAGTATCTATTTAGCATTTACATAGCTCGTAGGCTTATTATTATTACTAGTAGTATTAGTATTATTAGCTTAGTCGTATTTATATTTGTGGAGTGGGTCGGGTCTTTACCCACTGTCAGCTCACTCCACAGCCCACTAGAGACACCAATATTAGGAACTATAAATACCCCTTCCCACACTTGGGAAGGGTTGGAACTTTTCTCATTTTCTAATCTAACCTACTTACATTTTCTCTCCACTCTCTCTCTAAAAGTTCCCATTCTTCATCTCTCTCTCTAATTAGATCTATCATCAAACAATCAAATCCAGGTATACAATACTTACACTTATTCTCCAAGAACTCAACATGCAAGTTTTCTTCTACTTTCCTAGTTCTAATGTTGTATACCCTAAAAGCCTTGCTATTCATAGAGTATCCAACAAAGAATCCTTCATCAGCTTTTCCCTCAAACTTGCCTAAATAGTCTAAGGTATTAAGAATGGTAACATGACATCCAAATGGTCTCATGAAGCTTAGAGCTGGTGTTCTACCTCTAAATAGTTCATAAAGAGTCTTGTTGTGAGGCTTAACTACTAATACCCTGTTCTGCACATAGCAAGCAGTATTAACTGCTTTAGCCCAAAATGTAGTAGGTAACATAGAGTCAGCTAACATGGTTCTAGCAGCCTCAATTAATGTCCTATTTCTCCTTTCAGAAACACCATTTTGCTGAGGAGTTCTAGCTACACTAAATTCTCTCTTAATACATTTCTTTTCACAAAACTCATTCATAACTCTATCCTTGAACTCTATTCCATTGTCATACCTAATTATCTTTACTTTCTTATCAACTAGATTTTCTATCTCAGTAATAAAACTCTTAAGAATGCCACTAGTCTCATCCTTAGTTGCTAAAAAAAACCCAAGTAAATCTGCTATAATCATCAGTTACAACTAGATAATATTTCTTATTCATTAAGATCCTTACAAAAGTTGGACCAAACAAGTCCATATGCAACATGAATAAAGGCTGAGTAATGAAGTTATGAATCTTGGACTTACAGGAGGCTTTGTGTTGCTTCCCCTTTAGACAAGCAACACAAGTTTGGTCATTTTCAAAATATTTTAAAGGTAAACCTCTTACAAGATTTTCCTTAACAATTTTATTAATGGTTTTAAAATTTACATGACCTAGCCTCCTATGCCATAGCATTGATTCATAAAGTGTGGCCTTTGAAACAAGACAAGTTAAACTCTCTTTAGGAACAATATTCTTCATATCAACACTATACATGTTGTTCTTTCTAGGAACTTTAAGTAAAACCTGACTCTCATCAGCTAACTTAAAGTCAGGATACAGAACGAAATATTCAGTGTCAGAAAAAAGAACATTGTTCTTTCTGTCACACATCTGTGAGACACTAAAAAGGTTAAACTTTAACTCCTGGACAAAGTACACATCCTCAAAATCAAGCTTACCAGTCTTAATAGTTCCTTTACCAGTAATTCTTCCTCCTCTGGCTCCTCCCCCAAAGGCAACATATCCTCCATCAAATTCCTTAAAGTCTGAGAGATAGGACATGTTCCCTGTCATGTGCCTAAAGCATCCACTGTCAACATATCCCTGATCTTCTTTTTGTGAATGACCTTGCACATAAAAATAAGGAAATTACCTTCCTTTGGGGACCCAAGCCATTACTAACTTGGATCTACCTCGTGCGTCAATATAATTATGTTTCTTCAAAGTAACTGATGCACTATTAAGTTTGGTAGGTCTCCAAACCCAACATACTGAGGCCTTAACAACATTAACCTGATTCACCCTAACAGCATTAACTACACCTGAATTTGGTCTAGCAGTATTAACTTTTTGGCTAAAATTTTTGTTAGTTAATGTTGTTCTTGTTTGAAAGGGCCTCTTTACAGTTGATTGTGCTGAGTTAGAAAAATGTGACATCGGTCCAGCACTATAAACTGTAGTTTTGGGAAGAGCAATATTAACAGGCCTGACAGTATTAATTGGTCTTAGGCCAGTTTTCATTAAAACTGCTCATGGAGCCATGTTTCTGTGAGCACTAGGGTGAGTCTTTTTAGCAAAATAATTTTAATTCACCCTTTTATAAGTATTCCCAGATACCACCATTTCCCTTTGATGGTAATTGTAGTCAGCCTGAACATGGTCAAGACTTTCAGAGACAAAACAAGCTTTATTATACATCACAAAGTCACTTCCTAGTTGTTGGGACTTCTGATTATTACAGTTTCTTTGATTTCCCCTAGGAACTTGTGACATGTACATTTCAGCATACTTAACTGGTTTCCAAACTGGTTTTTCTTGTTGTTTAGCTCTAGCTAATTTTATCTTAGCAATAGTAGGAAAAACAGTTTTCTTCTCTAACTTATCATCTGACACCAACTCCTCAACCAATGAGGTATCAGAAGATTCCTTAACCTCAGTAGTAATATCTTCACTAACACTCTCACTACTCTTAGGTCCAAAGCTTTCAATCTTAGGCTCTTTGAACTCCTTTAGACCAGTATGGGACAAATCACGCTTTGGGGGTGCAAATAACCCTGTATGAGGAGGTGGAACAGCATTGTATCCTAAACCTTTCTTGAATTTGCCAATAACCTGACACTTTATGATCTCTGTTGATGCAAATAATGTTCTAAAAACATTATTTATATCTTTCGATTACTTCACGTTTTGAGGATGACAAAATGTGAAATCACGATACGTTAAATCAACGTAAACAAGTCTTTAATCGGAAGATCCCGTTTCTACGCAAATCACTCTAGAACAAAGTTACAACTTGAACTAGTGATCAAAGAAGTGAATTTATGTTTTGAGAATTCACATTTTAAATGGGACAAAACATTTTTTCAAAAATACACATGACAAATTATTTTTGAAATATTAAGAAATGTTTTAATGGAAAAATAAGTTTGAAAATCACAACAGCTATTTTTTCCCCCCAAAATCAGCTCCAACCTTCCCCAAATAAGTTTTCACCAGAAAAGACAAAATTTGGAGCGTCCTAGTCTACGACGGCTCCACGGTTCCGTTAAATTTAATGGAGCCGTGGGGTATTTAACGGAGTCGTCCGTACAAAATTTTCTGTAACGTTCAGATTTTCTTTGCCTATAAATACCCACCCCTTTCACAATTTTTAGGCATCCTTACACACACAAAACTTTCTGAGTTGAATACTCTCTTCACACTTTCTTTCTTAGATCATTTAGGTTAGTTTTTCTTTTGTTCAAGAGTGATCCAATCATCCTTCAAGTGATCCTCTTCATTCCTCTTCACTAGCAAGAGAAGAACACAAGTATCCTAGTTGATACAAGGTGTTATTATCCCTCTTCATTAGCAAGAGAAGAACACAAGTGTCCAAGTTGATACAAGGTGTTATTATTCCTCTTCATTAGCAAGAGAAGAACTCAAGGTATTCAAGAAGATACAAGAGTTGTAGTTGTTAGGTTTTGTAACACTTGTTACATCCTTGTTGTATCTTAGCATACATCAAGATTATCTTTCTTTTGTGAGAGTGTGAGTGAAGATCATTGTGATCTTAAGAGATAGTGAAGATCTCTTGAAGCCATTGGGCTTGTGTGTGAGCAGTCAAAGGATCTAGAGTAGTTAGATTGAGTAGAGTGAAGTGAGAGTTGATCTTTGTGATCTTGTTGAGATCTTGGTGATCTCTTGAAGCCATTGGGCTTGTGTGTTTGGTCACGTGGACCTTGGTAGATTGGTGCTAGCTAAGATTAGCACTCGACATCTAGCTTAGTGTCGGTAATTGTATAAGCGACGTGTACGGTTTTCTCCGCCTAAAGGGAGGTTGTTGACATAGTGCTTGATACTCTCGAGTGTGGTACTCGGGGAGTGGAGTAGGGCGAAGAAGAGCTTCGTAGCCGAACCACTATAAATCCTCTGTCTCGGTTTGATCTTTCCAACTCTACTCTTTACTTTTATTAGTTATCATTAGTTAGCTTAGTGTCTAGTTCATATTGGTGTTGATTGATTACACATATAGTTCGAATCAAAGTTTCCAATACCATACTTTTAAAACAAGATTTTTAAAAGGAATTTAAACCGGTAAACTATTCAACCCCCCCTTCTAGTTTCCCACAATTGGTATCAGAAGCCATGCCAGTCAAGTTTTTAAGTATATTGTATTTTAAAACTTGAATCGATCAATGGATTCCGACAAATATCTAGAAGGGCAATCTATGCAAAGACCACCACTTTTCGAAACCGATTGTTTTATTTATTGGAAAACAAGATTCGAAACGTATGTGAAATCAAAAGACATTCATCTTTGGCATGTTATTACCGAGGGTGACTTTCAACCTATTCAAATGAATCCGGAAACTAAAAAGGATGAAATAGTTTCTTATGATAAACAAAGTGATGAACTTAAAAGGAAATTAGCCAAAAATAATGAGGCTAAAATGATGATTTATAATGCTTTGACTAAAAAGGAATTTGAAAGAATTTTCATGTGTAATACGGCAAAAGATATTTGGAAAACTTTGTTAGTCACTCACCAAGGTAATAACCAAGTCAAAGAGAACAAGGTAGATCTTCTTGTTCAACAATATGAACAATTTTCCATTACGGAAGATGAATCTATAGATAATGCTTTTGCTAGATTCAATACTATTATTACTAGTCTTAAAGCTCTTGATGAAGGTTACTCTAGCAAGAATTATGTTAGGAAGTTCCTTAGGGCTCTACATCCTAAATGGAGAGCAAAGGTTACCGCCATTGAAGAGTCAAAAGACTTGGCGATGTTGTCACTCGATGAACTTATAGGAAACTTGAAAGTTCACGAGATGATAATTAAGAAAGACTACGATATAGTCAAAGGCAAAAGTGAGAGAGTTAGATCTCTAGCGTTGAAAGCCAAGAAGGAGTCTAGTGATGAGGAATGTTCGAGTTCCGATAGTGAAGATGAGGAATATGCATTAGCGGTTAGGGACTTTAAAAAGTTCTTTAGGAGAAGAGGTAGGTTCGTTAGGCAACCTTGTGATGAGAAGAAGACATCACAAAAGAACCATGCTGAAAAGAAAGGGACAAGTGATAGGAAATGCTTTAGATGCGGAGATCCTAATCACCTCATAGGAGAGTGTCCCAAGCCACCGAAAGTCAACAACCAACGAGCTCTCATAGGAGGCTCCTAGAGTGATAGCGGTGATGATGAAGAAAAGAAGCCCAAGGACGAAACATGTCTAATGGCTCATGCTTCTAATGAGGTACGTTACGACTACCCTAATTTCATAGATGACAACTCGTCAATAGATGATAACATACTACATGACGAACATAATAATCTATGCAAAATTGTTTCAAAAATGTTAAGTAGAAACAAATCACTAAAGTCAAAATTGCATGAACTCGAAGTGAAAATTTTAGAACTAAAGGATCAAGTCAAAGGACTTGAAAGAAACAAAGAAATAGACGTGGGATGTGAGTCATGCATAAATCTTCGATTAGAAAATGAAAAACTTAAGGAAAATGCAATTAGGATAACTAGGTTCAAAAAGAATACAGAAAATGTTTCGACAGATAAAACAAATCGTGTAAAATCTGTCAAATCCCAAGACGGCACCATTAAAGGTACCAACGGTACCATTAAAATTAATGGAACCGTGGTACCGTCTGGTGCTGGGGACAGAACTGAGTCGAATCTCAAAAACAAATCAAGTCCTAAACCAACTCACATAGTTGTTAATGGCACAAAGGTCTCAATTGCTAGTATAGAGGAAGTTAAGAGATTTTACAAACCCATGTCAAAACCCAAACCTGGATTTGTAAAACCTAACACAAGGCCTAAGACTCCTCCACCTAGAAAAACAAACACTCCCAAACCTCGGTCAAGAACTCCTCTACCGAGACGTAACTCTAGAAGACAAAGTTTTCCAAGTAACTATCCCGTAACTTGGAATGACTGTCAACTGCAAAGTTACTTGCCATGGGAAATTTGTCCTCCATTCCAACATCCTAACCACATGCAAGAAATGCATGGGATGTTTAATGCTAACAACTTTGGACCCATGAGATATTGGGGACCAAATGTTTAAATGTTTGTCTTATGCAATAGATATGCTTGGGAATTGACTTGGAGCCTGACGAATGGGTCAAGGATAGTGGATGCACTAACCACATGATGGGCAACCGAAGTTTATTCTCATCATACAAGGCATACAACGGAGGTAATGTCACTTTCGGTAGCAAACTTAAGGGCAACATTATAGGCAAAGGTACGATTACTCAAGACTCTCTTATTATTAGAAATGTTGAGCACGTAGATAACTTAGGTTTTAACTTACTTAGCATTAGTCAAATGGTAGATAATAAGTGTAGAGTCATATTCTCTGAAGAGGGTAGTGATATTATTAAGAATGGGAAAACCATAGGCAGAGGAGTTAGGAAAAACGGCTTATTTGTCGTGAAGATAGGAAATAAGCCTGAAGATAAGATTTGTCTAGCAACTATAGATGATCATACCACCCTGTGGCATAGGAGACTAGGTCATGCCAATATGCGTCTTATACAATCATTGGCATCTAAGGAACTAGTTAGAAACCTACCTAAGATTAAGTTCGACACACACTTTTGTGACGCTTGTAAAGTTGGAAAACAAGCTCATTCTAGTCACAAAGCTAAGAATATGGTCTCGACCTCTAGATGCCTAGAACTACTTCACATGGACTTATTCGGTCCATCCGCCGTACGGAGCTACGGAGGAAATCTCTACACCTTAGTAATAGTTTATGACTACTCTAGGTATACTTGGACTAGATTCCTTAAGAATAAGACACAAGCCTTTGAGGAATTTGAAATCTTTAGCAAGAAAGTCCAAAATCAACTAGGATGTACAATAGTTTCTATTAGGACGGATCATGGTCGGGAATTTGATAATGAAGTGCAATTTGGAGTATATTGTGATGTTAATGGTATTACTCACAATTTCTCGGCTCTACGCACTCCTCAATCAAATGGGGTAGTTGAGCGGAAAAATCGTACTCTACAAGAAATGAGTAGAACGATGTTGAATGAACAATCAATTCAGCAAAAGTTTTGGTGTAATGCGGTGGACACCTCAACTTACATTCTAAATAGGATTCTAATTAGACCTATCCTAGGAAAAACCCCATATGAAATCATGAAAGGAAGAAAACCTTCTCTTGATTACTTTAGAGTGTTTGGAAGCAAATGCTTCAAAATAAACACTAAAGATTACCTCACCAAGTTTGACCCAAAGTCTTACGAAGGTGTATTCCTAGGTTACTCCCAAAATAGTAAAGCCTACGTTGTCCTAAATAGAGAAACCTCGAAAGTCGAAGAATCACTCAACGTGACATTCGATGAAAGTCCTCCACAATCTAAGACATCACCATTGGTTGATGATGACTTAGATGAGGATGAAGCCATTAAGGTTAATGGCAAGAAAACCCTAGAAGACGACATTGAGGATGAAATAGTTGAAGTTGACGAAATTGTCAACATTAAGGAATCCAAAAACCATCCTATTGAAAATGTCATAGGTAACCTAAACCAAAGAACCCTTAGGTCACAAGCACAAAACAAAAGTAACTTCTTTTGTTTCATATCAACCGTAGAACCTTAGAATGTAGGTGAAGCAATTAAGGATGAAAGTTGGATAGTTGCCATGCAGGAGGAACTAAATCAATTCACCGCAAACCAAGTTTGGGATTTAGTACATCTTCCTAGAAATCAAACAATCATAGGAACTAAATGGGTGTTTAGAAACAAACTCGACGAAAATGGCGTCGTAGTTAGGAATAAGGCAAGGTTGGTAGCACAAGGCTATAACCAACAAGAGGGAATAGATTATGATGAAACCTATGCACTCGTAGCTAGATTAGAATCAATTAGAATACTCCTTGCCTATGCATGTGCCTTAGACTTTAAGCTATACCAAATGGACGTGAAGAGTGCGTTCCTTAATGTTTATATCAACGAGGAGGTGTATGTTGCGCAACCTCCGGGATTCGTTGATTTCGAATGTCCGAATCATGTTTATAAACTCAAGAAAGCACTCTATGGTCTTAAACAAGCTCCTAAAGCTTGGTATGATAGACTAAAAGCCTTCTTGATTAAACATGAATATACCATGGGAAAGGTTGATAACACACTCTTCACAAAGAAAAGAAATTCACATCTCATCATTGTTCAAATATATGTCGACGACATTATATTCGGATCAACTTGTCAAGAAATGTGCGATGATTTCTCAAAAATCATGCACGACGAGTTTGAGATGAGCATGATGGGTGAATTAAATTTCTTCCTTGGTTTACAAATTAAACAAATGGAAGATGGCATCTTCTTTAATCAAGCTAAGTATAGTAAAGAGATGCTTAAGAAGTTTAGTTTAGAAGAGTCTAAGCCTATGAAAACTCCCATGTCCACGGAAATAAAACTCACGAAAGATGAAGAAGGTGAGTCCGTGGATAGCACTAAGTATAGAGGTATGATAGGAAGTTTACTATACCTCACGGCAAGTAGGCCCGACATCATGTTTAGTGTCTGCCTTTGTGCTCGCTTCCAAGAGGATCCCAAAACCTCTCACCTTGAAGCGGTTAAACGTATCTTCCGATACATTAAAGGCACTATACACTTGGGATTATTTTATCCCAAGGGGACCGGTGTAGAAACTGTTGTCTATGCCGACTCTGATCATGCGGGAGATTATGTGGATCGAAAAAGTACGAGTGGCGTTTGTACCTTCATGGGTTGTTGCATAACTTCTTGGTTCTCCAAGAAACAAACGGCTCTTGCTATCTCCACGACCGAAGCCGAGTACGTAAGCACCGGAAAGGCATGTCAACAAGCACTATGGATGAAAAAAGCCCTTATCGACTATGACATCCATCTGGATGATGTCCCCATTATGTGTGATAATAAAGGTGCTATTGACTTGAGCAAAAACCCCGTTCAACACTCCCGTACCAAACACATCAAAATTCGCCACCACTTCCTTCGTGATAATGTTCAGAAAGGAAACATTTCCATTGAGAAAGTTCCTTCCCAGGACAATATCGCAGACATCCTAACCAAACCTCTCAAACGAGAATCCTTTAACTATCTCCGTCTAGGTCTAGGAATGATGGAACATGTTCCATAAACCTCATGACTCTTGAAGTCATCTCGTGTGTCTCGTTAAGTCTAGTTTAGGTTCCCTAGTCAAAGGAATTTATTAGGTATAAATTCCTTCCTCGTGTCATAGAGTCTCTCTTTAACAGCTAGACTTATTTTTCAAACATCAAAATGGGACAGAAAACCATCCCTGCAGATACACGGCTCCACTAAATGTGGCACGGCACCGTTAAATTTAACGGTACCGTGGAACCGTGCATCTGGAACATTCCGTATTTCAGTTCCCCTTTTCCACACTACTCATTCCAAACCCTCATAACCTCAGCAACTGCTGTCATAACTTAACCTCACATCCAACACTTAATTACACCCCTTCAAGATCATATTCAAGACATTGAGTTTCAAGATCCTCAATCATTCTCACCCTTTTTCAACAAAAAAAAAAAAATTATAAGTCATCTTACTCCAATTTTTTTCAATTTTGAGTCTAGGTTTTATGCATTGATGAAAATTGAATTGGGGTTTTTCAATTTTCTCTAGGAAATTTTCAATTAGAAGTCATCAACACCAAAACATCTCAAAATCTTTGGTACCAAAAACATTGAGGTTACCAAAACACCCCAATTCCATCATTTTCAAAATCTCACGAAACTAGGACCATGAAATTGTTCTTTTCATGCATTGTTGATGCAAACTAAAAACATCTTTTCATGCATACATGATCTCACGAATATTGATCGAATTACATAATCAATATGTATTTTTCGACATATTTGTTTGAGCAAAAGTAAAATTAGGAGTGTTAGGGTCATCTCATTATTTTTTTTGAGTCGAGATTACCACACCTCCACATAGTTTGCATATAGGCACACACACTAGGCATGTGCATAATGCAACTATTCTTCACTCTAATTTTTCCTTAAAATTTTTTAGGAAACAAAAATGTCTCATGAATATGATTTTGATCATCTCCTAACCGATACCTACACACCCGAAATTTCACAAGAACCCACAACTCCCGGTAACCACATTCGTGCCTATGTCAATCTTGAAACCCGTCGGTTTCATGAAGGCCGTGTCGTTGATCCGTCCCTAATTTACCATCGGGACATCAACACTTCCTTTATAGCTATAGGATTCGATTATCTACTCCACATTAATGAGCACATTTGTCCTCGTTTTGTGTTGGAGTTCTTTCGACAAGCTGAACTCGTACGTAACGAGGATCAATCCTTGTCACTTTGGTTTTGGGTCCAAAACTTCAAATTCGTCCTAACTCTTGAGCAATTTGCTCAGATCCTTCGAATACCCAATCATGGGCAATGTGCCTATACTGAAGATTGGTGTCTTGAGTCTCTCTTTCACTATCGTGAGGAGAATAGTCCGTACTGTTCGTACATACCCTCTCCAACCGAACTAACCAAACTCATCCGTACTTATAAGTACCCCTCTTACCCTAATCCAACGAAAATTCGTTTGGAAGAGGTTCGTCATGAATTACTTTCTTGGGCAGTCATCCTACGAGAAAATGTTCTAAGTCTCACAGGAAATCGTGAGCAACTCCCGGTGTGTTGTACTCATATGATTTACTGTCTCCTAACCCAACAACCATACAACCTCGCTTACTTCTTCGCTAAGCGAATTGTCCATCTCAAGGGTAGCAAGAATAAATTGATACCCTATGGGATGTTCCTAACCCGTGTCTATCACCATTTCATAAACCTACACCCTTATTTTAACGGTCCTCAATACTCCCTTGTCAAACCCATCATGCAACCCATAAACGTGTCACATGTCTCATCAATCCTCATTTTCGAATCCTCCACCCATTATGCACCCTTTGATGATCCAAATCATGAAAATGAGACTCATGCTCAAGACAAGAGTATGCCAAGAATGGGGGAATGCTCAAGTCATAAGTCTTGAAGAAATATATGTTTCTTATTAAGATTTATCTATGAATAAATACTAATGGATTTATTGCATGCTTAACTATCTCCTTGCCTAATCATTCTATGTGATATTTGGATGATAGCCTATTTTGTCCCTTCTTATTGCATGCTTATAACTATCCTAGGAAACTACATGATAGTCTTTATGTGCTAGTTGTAGCTTAAATGGGATACTTTAGGAAAACAAGTACCTAGTGAGTTGAGGCACTATCATTTCCAGGAATTAGTTCCCCTAGAAAACATCCCCCTAGCTGCCCAGAACTAGCCTGCACATAAATCTTCTTGCAAACAGTGGCACGGTACCATTAAATATGGACGGTACCATTAAATTTAACGGTACCGTAGGTCATTTAAAGGAACCGTACCCCTGTTTGACGGATTTTTGTTGTTCCTACCAAAAACCCTACACCCCTAACCTCAAACCTGCAAATTTTTGCAAACCTAACACACCCTAGGATTCCCCTCCTACACCATAGGACACCCCCATCAACTTTAATTCAAATTTCACCCAACTTGCCTATTTAAGGCCTCACCCTTGCAAGCTTATCTTGCACTTCACCTTCAACCTCCCATCACACAAACACCATGTCCTCCACACATGGTTCAACCTCTCACATCTCCAAGAAACCTAGGATAACCGTGAAACCACCCTCAAAACCACTCTTTGTGGATCTCACAAAAGATGATGAAGCTATGACACCACCTTCCCAAGCCACTCCATACTCACCATCACCACCTTATGCACCCTCTAAAACATCCTCTACCTACACAACATCTTCATCATCCTTCTACACTACATCATCAATGGAGTACACACCATCCCCCTTAACTCCATTGGACAATGCCATGCCAATTTCACCTCCAACAAACCTACCACAATCACCATCTCCTATCATGGCACAACCCAATCAACCACATCCCTTTGATTTACATAGTGCTAATTGCCTATGTTGTCTCCATAACCGTAACCTCATCTACTTCTTAAGAGACGAGATTCATTTCATGTTCTACTTTATGGAACATCTCTTGACACTACCACCACCCTAAATGGGGCCCCAATCTCCACCACCTCCTAACCCACAATAGGTCTTTAGGAGCCCTCTTGGAAATGAAACATGCCTCTAGTCATTAGGGATTTATGCTTATCATTGTCTCTTTTATGTTTCCATGAAGTCATATCCATGTATGACATTTATTTCTTTTAATGAATGAATGGGCTCTTATGAGGGTTGTTGATTATCATTTTTAGCTCTTAGCTACTTTTCTTCTTGTGTGGTTGGATATTTGTCATAATGTGCTACTTGTTACATATTATATAAGTATCTTTTAACTTTGTTTTGTAGCAAAAACCATTGCTCGATTCCTTTGTGTTCTCCAAATGACGGGGAGTACACATCAAGGGGGAGCCTTTGTCACCTTTTTTATTAGACAAAAAGGGGGAGAAATGGGAGTAAACTCATTAAAAACTTGTTAACACTAATTTTAACCTAACATGAGTTTATATTTTGTCATCATCAAAAAGGGGGAGATTGTTGATGCAAATAATGTTCTAAAAACATTATTTATATCTTTCGATTACTTCACGTTTTGAGGATGACAAAATGTGAAATCACGATACGTTAAAATCAACGTAAACAAGTCTTTAATCGGAAGATCCCGTTTCTACGCAAATCACTCTAGAACAAAGTTACAACTTGAACTAGTGATCAAAGAAGTGAATTTATGTTTTGAGAATTCACATTTTAAATGGGACAAAACATTTTTTCAAAAATACACATGACAAATTATTTTTGAAATATTAAGAAAAGTTTTAATGGAAAAATAAGTTTGAAAATCACAACAGCTATTTTTCCCCCCAAAATCAGCTCCAACCTTCCCCAAATAAGTTTTCACCAGAAAAGACAAAATTTGGAGCGTCCTAGTCTACGACGGCTCCACGGTTCCGTTAAATTTAATGGAGCCGTAGGGTATTTAACGGAGCCGTACGTACAAAATTTTCTGTAACGTTCAGATTTTCTTTGCCTATAAATACCCACCCCTTTCACAGTTTTTAGGCATCCTTACACACACAAAACTTTCTGAGTTGAATACTCTCTTCACACTTTCTTTCTTAGATCATTTAGGTTAGTTTTTCTTTTGTTCAAGAGTGATCCAATCATCCTTCAAGTGATCCTCTTCATTCCTCTTCACTAGCAAGAGAAGAACACAAGTATCCTAGTTGATACAAGGTGTTATTATCCCTCTTCATTAGCAAGAGAAGAACACAAGTGTCCAAGTTGATACAAGGTGTTATTATTCCTCTTCATTAGCAAGAGAAGAACTCAAGGTATTCAAGAAGATACAAGAGTTGTAGTTGTTAGGTTTTGTAACACTTGTTACATCCTTGTTGTATCTTAGCATACATCAAGATTATCTTTCTTTTGTGAGAGTGTGAGTGAAGATCATTGTGATCTTAAGAGATTGTGAAGATCTCTTGAAGCCATTGGGCTTGTGTGTGAGTAGTCAAAGGATCTAGAGTAGTTAGATTGAGTAGAGTAAAGTGAGAGTTGATCTTTGTGATCTTGTTGAGATCTTGGTGATCTCTTGAAGCCATTGGGCTTGTGTGTTTGGTCACGTGGACCTTGGTAGATTGGTGCTAGCTAAGATTAGCACTCGACATCTAGCTTAGTGTCGGTAATTGTATAAGCGACGTGTACGGTTTTCTCCGCCTAAAGGAAGGTTGTTGACATAGTGCTTGATACTCTCGAGTGTGGTACTCGAGGAGTGGAGTAGGGCGAAGAAAAGCTTCGTAGCCGAACCACTATAAATCCTCTGTCTCGGTTTGATCTTTCCAACTCTACTCTTTACTTTTATTAGTTATCATTAGTTAGCTTAGTGTCTAGTTCATATTGGTGTTGATTGATTACACATATAGTTTGAATCAAAGTTTCCAATACCATACTTTTAAAACAAGATTTTTAAAAGGAATTTAAACCGGTAAACTATTCAACCCCCCCTTCTAGTTTCCCACAATCTCGTCTATACTTTTAGATGAATGTTCAGATCTCTCTATATTAACTTAAATGCTTTCTTTTTCTTGCTTAAGCTTTTCTAACTCACTTTTAAGCATACTAATTTTTGGGTCTTTATATGAGATATCTCTTTTCAGATCAGCAATATCCTCAGTAAAAATAGTCTCATTCTTTTTGTAAAGATAAGTTGCTCTTCTACAACTGCTAACCCTCTTTTATAATTAGCTAAATTGAACCCAGATTTGTTAAAGTCTTTTCTTAAATCATCATATTGAGTTTTAAGAGTTTCAAAGCCTTTTAGACAAGTTTTTAAACAAGTACTGTTAGTATATACCTCAGAGTCTGAAGAAGCCAAAGAACCATGTTTGTATAGACTTCATCTTCTGCCATATAGCTCCAGTCAAAACCAAGCCCATCAATAGCCACCATGGCTTTGAAATAAGTTTCTTCCACATTCACAGTCCTTCTAGTGCTTTCTTAGTTCCTAGGTCCTTTGCTTTCTTGATTCCTGTTTCTGCTATCTTGGTTCCTAGGTCCTTCGCACTCCCTTGCAAAGTGTCCCAACTTGTGACAGTTGTAACACTCTACCTTGGACTTGTCATATCCAGCTGTGTCACTCCCATTGATAGTGATATTTTTACCAGTTTTCTGGAAAAACCTTTTTTCCCTCATACTCAACAATGCTAACTGCCACTTCAAATCCATTTCTTCTAAATCATCTTCATGGATTTGTTCAAGGTCCTCATGTACAAGCTGGGACCCCATTGGATTGATCGGCCAAAAATGCATAAATAGTAGCATCACTTAAGTTAGCAGTACTAATTTGAGTGCTAACAGTACTACCTTGAGTGCTAGCAGTACTAACTTGAGTGCTAGCAGTACTAACTCCATAAACAGTATTAACTTCATCAGTACTGCTAGTGCTAGGAGATGACACAAAAGCCATGTTTTGAGAACTTGAGATTAAACTTGAGCTTGTAGTTCTTTTAACCTCTTGTTCAACAATCTTGAAATTGTTGTAAAGATCAGGTTTATTCCTCCAGACCACAACATGAGTATTCCACTCAGAAGGCATACTTCTCAAAAATTTCAAATTGAGATCCTCTTGTGAAATATTTTCACCTAAGATAGCCAGTTAACTTACAATCTTCTGAAGTCTGTTAATAATAGAGTCAGGAGACTCTATGCTTGGAACACTAAAGTTCTCATACATTTTCTTTAGAAGAGTCTTCTGTGTCTTCTTTGTGGCTTCATTGCCTCCAAATCTTGTTGTTATAGCAGCAAACAAGGTCTTAGCATCCTTGTACTGATTAAAAGTCATCAGATGTTCATTGGGTAGTGCCATCAGTAGCATACTTCTTGCCTTCATATCATTCTTCTTTTGAGTCTTTTCTTCAGTGGTTACAGGACCTGGTATTACTGTAGTTGTGACACCTTCATGTGTTGTTATTTTAGCAACTGGTTTGAATGAGTTACCATTCTCTATGACATCCTATAGAGCATAGTCTTGTACCTGAAAGTATTGCTCAATCCTAAGCCTCCACATATCATAATCACCCTGTTTGAGAATGGGCAATTTTGCAGTAGTAGTGGTTTGAGCAGTTTCTAGATCCATCTTTTCCTTGTGAGTAAAGAGTTCTTCTTGTTAGTTTCTTCTAGATCAAAGTTTCAGAACCTAAGCTATGATACCACTTGTTGATCCCAAACACAGATCGATTCCTTAGCTTGAGGTTGAGTTACTTTGGATAAATCCAAAACAACTGTGTTAGAAACTTTGTGAATACTAAAGAGTATGCGGAATCTACTCTTTAATACTTAGAAAAATATTAATGAAACAGTAAACTTTATGAACAATTGTGTTACTGAACAGCTCCAATATTATTATCAATAATACGAGTACTATGTGTAGCACTGGGGTTTACAACCTTGAAGCTATATATCAAAATTCGTATAAAACACCATAACCTAAGATCTCCTTTTATACACTACGGAGTCCTTTACAAGATAACTAAAAATCTTCTATAATATTAATCTTATACGTATCTTTCTAACAATATAGAATATACACAAAATAAGTCAATACAAATCACTTGACACGCCTTTATCACTTTAGTAGTCTTAATCTTCCTTCAGCAGTAGTAAGTTAGTCTAGCAGTACTAACTTTCCTTCTAGCAGTACTAACTTGATTAGTACTGGCAGTTGTAACTTGAACAATATTGACTCTTGGCTTGACAATACTAAGTATGAAGACTTTTAATTCTCAACGAAAAGCACTATGTTATGAGCTTATCAGATTTAGTATCGAGGAGGCCACTTCGATCACATTTGAAGATTTGATGTTGGTTACAAGTTACACCAGCACGTTGATGAAGACCAAGTAGTGCGCTCATCATGACGTCCGCTAATGGCACACTTACTTGTTACATTATGATCCAGTTTTTGCGTCTTGAAGATTGGATTTTGGATGGACGGCGGACGGTGACAAGTTGGTTGCAGGCTAAGACAATTTGCTTTTTATTTTTCAATTTTTCAACCATTATGTGCATCCCATGTCTTATCCTGCCCTTTAGTTGTGAATCATGCTTAGGTGAAAGGTCCGAGCAGTCATTGGTGTCTTAGCCATGGATTTGGTCATGTATCGATGGTCTTTGTCGCTTTTGTCATACTCCCTCCGTCCCTAAATAAATGTCCACTATTGACTTTTTAAGTATTCTTTTTATAACTTTGACCTTAAATTATTTTATTTGTATTTTCTAATACTTGATGCAAAATATATGAATAGATTAGGTTTTAAATGTATTTTCATTGATATAATTTTTATCAAGTATTACATAATACAAATGAATTAACTTAAAGTCAAAGTTGAGTAAAAAAGACTTTAAAAATCGATAGTGGACATTTATTTAGGGACGGAGGGAGTAGTATGTTAGTAACGACACTACACCCTAGCCTTATAAGTTGTTCACCCAATATTGCCTTCTAAGATTGTTTTGACCTTAGCTCTAGGGGTGGAGATTTGTGTAACCGCCAAGCCTATGATAGAATACATGCTATGACTGTGCGTGGAGTGATCACCCCGAAATTGACACTTAGATTAGGGAGAGTAAGAGTGTTTGTTTCCCATTTCGTGAGGTTTTCGGCTTTGAATATTCTAGCATAGAAAATTTTTAATCTCATATTTCCTAAGTAATTTGGGGGATATATTTTTAGAAATAATTCTAATAAGGTCTACTTGAGGGCAAGTAGAGTTTAAGTGGGGGGATATTTGATGACATCAAATAATCCTGACTTTTTAGTGTCAATTTCTCCCTAATATGCTCATTATTTGTATCGTTTTATATGGATATATACTTTGATTTCTTTATATTTCGTTTCCAGGTTATAAGTGAGCATAGGAGCAAAAGAGACGCGGATTTGGAAAAGCACTTACAAGATTACACACTTTAGTATGCTTAGAAGAAGTTACGGCGTAACTCTACTCTCCACTTACGCCGTAGCTAAGGATTTATACATGAAGACCAAGTCAACGCTGATCAAAGATTATGGCGTAACTACCACAAGAGGTTTCACCTAACCAAAAAAGAGGAGAAAGGGGTACGACCTTACTTTATTATTATTATTATTATTATTTGTTGTAAGTGTGTGTGATGTATATTGTAAGGTATGTTTGCATAAAGCGAGTTATTTTTATGTGATTTGTTATTTGGTGACCATTATGATTAAAGATGAAGTTAAAATGATGCTCCCTCCGTCCTAAAAAGAGTGTAAAGTAGGAAATTAATGCTAGTTTGATTGATAAAAAATCATTTTTACCTTCATAGTTAATATATAAATTAGAAATGAGTAATTAATCCAAGTTTTGGTTATAAGAGCACTCCAAACGGGGAGAGTCAAAGATACGTTAAGGACTAAAAAGGGTTCGTTAAACTCGAGTTGCCCCTTGGGAGTGCCTACGTTAACGCAGCGTTAAGGGGCAGCGTTAAACCCTTAACGCTGCGTTAAGGGGTGTTTGTGTAAAAAAAATTACACTTTTGCCCCTTGTGTTTTATATACGAAAAGTTTTTTTTTTTTCACTTTTGCCCCTTGTGTTTTAGATACAAAATGTTTTTTTTTTTAAGTTTTGTAAATGGATATGTTATGTATTTATTTAAACGTCAAATAGAAATACATTAAACGTCAAATAGAAATACATTAAACGTCAAATAGAAATTACATTAAACTACGATACGGAAATTAAAACGAAACTACAAATGAAACTACGATACGGAAATTAAAATGAAACTACAAACTAATGGAAGGAATCATCTGAGACCCAACCGTCTTCACTCGAAGAGGAATCTGGTGAGAACCAACCCATTTCCCAGTTCTTCCTACGTTCTTCTTCATCCCTGGCTTGCTGCTCCAAACGAGCAGCTTCCTCTTCTCGTTCACGTTGTTCCATTTCTAGCAGGGCTTCCATATCTTGCTGGTGGAGTGTTCACCGGTTCATTTTCCGGTTGAAAAACCGGAAAGATATCTTCTGGTGGAGTGTGATAAACTTCATTATCTTCAGGAGAGGGGAATTGTTGAGAGAAATCTCGACGTTCAGGAGAGGGGAATTGTTGAGAAAAATCTCGACGTTCAGGAGAGGGGAATTGTTGGGAGATATCTTTTTTGAAAGACATTTGCAGTGATTAAAGGAATTGAGTTTGGATATTGAATTTCAAAAGTTTGAATGTGTTTGTGTGTGAGAAAAGTGTGAGAATTCTGGGGTATTTATATGCTAGAAATTTTGGCTGTTTTTTAAATTGAATTTGAATTTATAAATTTTAAATATTTCCCGCCTCTTCTTTAATTTGAATTTGAAATTTTAAATTTTAAGTATCCCGCTCGTTTTGTTAATTCGAATTTTGTATTTGAAAGTTAGTTGTTAAATGAACTATTTATAAGTTTAGGTGTTGAATTTGAAAATATTTTATATAAAGGTGAGTTAAGGTGTGTTAAAGCTGAGTTATTGTTGGGTGTGTTAAAGCTGAGTTAAAGGTGAGTGTGTTAAAGCTGATGTGGCAGTGTGTTAAAGTTTAAAGCTGAATTATTGTTGGGAGTGCCCTAAGAGTAAAGTAGGAAATTCAGTAATTGACACTTATTTTAGGACAAACATAAATAATAAGGTAAAATATTATTTTTGGGACGGAAGGTGTATCTTGAAAAACTAATATGATACTTATTACGATGAGTTTTGCTAAACAATGCTCACTGGACAATGATTAACAAAATAAATATAAAAAAAATCACTAATGATTATAATTCATTTATTGTACATTAAATACATAATTACTTTAAATATGGAAAGAATATGTTATTTAAGGTAATTTATATGTTTATTTATTGTGCATTAAATAGATAATTAATTTAAATAGAAAAATAATATGTTATTTAATTTGACTTAACTATTACCATCGGGCATTGTTTAGCAAAACACTATTACGATTACATGTAGCCATAACGTTAATTCTTCCAGAATCATCTCCAAAACCAAAATTTAAAAAAAAAAAAAAAAAAAAAAAAACCGGGCAGCGGGCAGCTCATCCTTTTCCCTTATTGGAGGACCACTACCACTTTCACCCTCTATAAAAACCCTACTCTTCACAAATATCACCAACAACAGCTTTCACTCACATTCACAGAAAAAAAGAAACAAAAAACACCCATCAATGGAAGCTATGAAGAAGATGGTTCTTGTTATGTTGGTGGCCATGATGATGGCTGTCTCCGCAGTTACCGCTCAGGATGCTCCTGCTCCTGCGCCAACAATGTTGTCTGATGCCTCCAACACTGCTCTTGCTTCCTTTGCGGTTGCCTCTTTGTCCGCATTCGTCTTTGCTTTTATTTATTAGTATGATATACTAATGTTCTAGTGTTTATGTTTATTGGTATACATTATATATACTTATATTATTACTATGTCTTTTGGATCTATTTATTATTATATGTAATTCTAGCTTGCTAGATTTATGGAGTTGTGGAATTCTATTGGTCATTACTGATTATTGATATATTATGTTTTGTTGCGGCTTATATGCTTATGACTTATTGGGTTTTGGGCTTATGTTTTATAAACTCACTTTTTTTAGCTTATTTTGAATAATTTTTTTGGCCTGTATAAGCTTATTATGACATACTCCGTAATAAGCTTATATAATTTGGAACATTTTAAAATAAGCCACAAAAAATAGTTTATTTAACATAAGCCCAGAACCAAAATAAATTATAAGTCGACTAGATAAGCTGATACAAACACCCTTATTGTTGTTGCAATGTCTCAATGTTTGTTTTGTGGAATATGGTTTTGAAAATCATGTTCATATCGCCGGTAGAAAACCGGTTTTAATTTTATTATTATTATTATTATTATTATTATTATTATTATTATTATTATTTTATTTATTTTTTTTATAAAATAAAAAATGATGTTGAATGTAGTGTAAGCCTTTAACTTTGCATAATTATAAGGTTCCTTTGGGATTGCCTTTTCAAAAGGCTTAACATCAGATTAATTATTGAATTTTGCTTTTTTGTTCACTTGATCATTAATATGAGCGTGTTTTTCTCTCTTAAAGTAATCTTAATATCGTTTTTCTATAGGTTTTATGATCGAACATATAATTGTAGAGTAAGGTATACGAACATAAACTTAAACCTCAATAACATTCGCGTGTAGTAGCCATTTGTGGTAATGTTTATGAGTCTACAAAATGGAGTTAATAGATTCGTCAAACATTAGTTTCTCGATTATCTTCATTTAGCATACTCGACAAACAGACAACCTTCTTCGAAACATAATTCCATGTATCCTCTAAATGGACACGAGAAAAAATATACAAAATATTGCAAAATGGTTTTATGTCCCAAAAATGGTGAGAATTTGCATAGTTCGATATATTCATGTTCTGTGGTTGATGTTGTTGTGGCATTTATTATTTGCTCTTTGGAGTTAAAGAATATATGCAATATTTGTGGTTGAAGTTTTATTTTGTTTAGGTGAATTTACATATTTTTTGTAAAATTGATTTTTAGCTTTTTATCGTTTTAAAAGTAAATAAACAGATGTCATATCCTAGTTAAAAAGCATTTAATGTGGTTGTACGCTATTCAGCTTTAATCGCATGTTGCTTTCCAGACCATGCTTTGGGAATATCATTCAGATTACATGATTTTAGGTAGAATCAAATGTTGATAGTTTACTATTTTGGTAGGTATTGGGTGGTTTGCTAATTTTGGTATTTTTTATTTATTTTTTTTAAAATTATATGTGGGATCATCTTCAACTCATTTCATGTTTTTAATTATTTTATTATTTAAATAAATTTTTTTATTTAAAATTTATTATAAAAAATATTTAAATAAATATAATTTATTTCTTCTAAACCTAACTCAAATCCAAATTCTATACCAAATCCTAATCCAAACCCACTTATAAACCAAACGGACCCTAACTTTTCACTTCACATTATTCCTTTGAATTCATAATTTTCAGTACAAGTCAATATAATGTCCAAATGTTTAACTTCTTTAACGTTTCACAATCACACCAAAATTATCGTTCAAAAAAAAAATCGCACAAAAATATGTAGTTAATGTTTTGAAAGTGATAAGTTGATAGTAACTAATTATTTTGGTTTTAAGAGCATCTACTATATTTGTTTGTGAAAAAGTTTATAAAAATATAAAAAGGTTCAAAAATATATAAACCATAGGGGGTATATATTTTAATCAAATGTGACATGAATATGTATAGAATTTTGAAGAGATTCATAGTTTAATTCTTTTGATAGTTTTAAGTATTTGATGATATTAATAAGGTTTATGAATAGATCTGTCAATAATGCAAATAAGTTTATGATATGCAACGGTTTATAAATTAATTCAGTGTTAGTTGTGTATACCTTTTTATAATTTCACCACATTGGATGCCTTAAGATCAAGATAATCATTTACATAGTTATAAACACGCTTTTACACCCAGTTTTTGATATTACATTACTGAGTACATGGTTGTCAAAAATAAAAAAGGAAAGTCTTATTAAGATTTTCAATAAATATACTTACTTACTCCGTCTCAAAATAATTGTCCAGTTTAACTTTTTAGAGTTTTTATTTTTCAACTTTGATCTTAACTATTTTCTTTTGTATTATATAATACTTGATGCAAAATATATAAATGAATCCGGTTTTAAATGTATTTTTATTTGTATAATTTTCATCAATTATTATATAACAAACAAAGATACTTAAGGTCAATGTTAAAAAAGAAAGTCTTCAAAATGTCAAGAAAAGACAGGACAATTGTTTTGAGATAGATGTAGAACTTATGAATTCATGACTAGTATGTATCTTTTTGGTATTTAGCAAATCATTATTTGGTCAAGTATAACTATCCAACTCTTTCGTAGACTATCTTAGGGGGTGTTTACTAAATTACCTAATGGTACTTGACAAATATTTGAATGGTATTGACTATTAAGAGGTTAAATTTTAAATTTTAAGGTCAATCTATAGGTGATTATTTAGCTTTAGTTTCAAGTAAGTATTACAATTTCAAACTTTTGTAATTACAACATGACTATGGACTATAAAATACTACTACCTCCGTCTCAAAATAAGTGTCAAGTTTGACTTTTCTGAGTCAAACTGGTTCAACTTTGACCTTAACTATTTTTGTGGGTGTTATATAATACTTGATGCAAAATATATGAATGGATTGAGTTTTAAATGTATTTTTCATTGGTATAATTTTTCATCAAGTATTATATAACACAAAAGAAATATCTAAAGTCAAAGTTGAACCAGTTTGACTCTAAAAAGTCAAACTGGACATTTATTTTGGGACGGAGGGAATAAAAAATATTCTATACTCGAACCCGGACACCAAGTGTAATGAGACATTTTTTTGGCAATCTATTCTTCTTAAGGTTATGCGAGGCTCAAAGAGATTTCGCCGATAAAGTCCTTATTCAATACTTAGAAAAGGAATCACCTAATTGTTAAAGCTTCGATTTTTAATTTACTTGCGATTATGAGCCACCGAATATGTATTTTCATAATGATATTATCGACTAATTATCTTGGTTATTACAAAAATAAAATTTTGAGGCCTTATAAAACTCGGCGGCTAAAGCACTTGATTTGATTACCATATGGTTAAGACGGCTCTGAATCCATGTTTATGATAAGTAGTTAATTAAAGATTATACTTTAGACGATACACATTCTAACAAATATTTTTGACTAAATGAGCAAAAACGGCATATTACATACTTTCTACTAAGGGGGTGTTTGTTTAAGAATGTATGCGGCTTATTAGCTTATATGTGTTCGGCTTATATAACATAAGCCACAATTTTGTGACTTATTTTGACACTTTATGGTATATAAGCCCATAAGTGTCAAAATAAGCCACAAAATTGTGGCTTATGTTATATAAGCCGAACACATATAAGCTAATAAGCCGTATATAAGTTTAAACAAACACCCCCTAATATGATAATCAAATCATATTTGAATTTTTTTTTTCTCCTTTGAAAAAGCCATATCGCAAATTATATGCCCAAAGTCTAGTTCTGGTATAAGTCTTAATCTTTACATGTCCTCATCAATCAAATCACATGGACTTCCTTCTAGAAGTTGTTATAATGCCCTCATTTAAGCTTATGGACCCCGATTAAATATTTTGCTTACGGATCAAGATTCCATAGGATAAGCTGCGTTATATGATGCTATTATCGATAATAATTTCGAAAACTTGATAACTATATATAACAAACAAGATAAAGAGCTATGTTTGCTTAAATAGCATAAACAACATGTTATTCTAGCATAAATTTGTCACCTGGTTACTTGTTACGTCTCTTAATCGTTGACACTGACCAACAAGATGTTTGCTATGTACATCTCAAATAGAGGTGACAAAACAGGCGGGCATGGAGCACGGTCCAAATGGGCTCGGCCTGAACGGGCATAGGTTTAAACGAGCACAGGCCAAACGGGCTCATATTATACGAATTTCTTTAGAAAAGACCCAAAATAACTAAATAAATTCTTCAAACGTAACACTTTATTTATATTTAAAAAATTAAATATATTATATTTATAAATTTTTCTTTAAAAACAATTATAATGTTCTCCAATTAAAAAAAATATGCGCCATTTAACGCCCATGTATATAACTTTTAAATGGGCGATACATGCCCATTTCAAAATAAATGAAGAGGCTTGAAGTGGTTTGCGATAAGAGGTGGTAATTTGTGCCCAAAATTAAAAAAAAAAAAAAAAAAAAGGGGCTGAAATAAGTTTTCATAAACTACAAGCTTCATTTAAATGAGACTGAGAATTATAAGTTTAAGCTCTTAAAGTGTATGCTTCTTTGAAAAAACTTATGAATGGTTCTTAGGATTTTACATAACAACATACTCAATCTTGCCAGGTATGAAGACTTCTTAGGATTTTAATAACTCTATAAAAGCTTAAGCTCCTAGACATTAGTTAGCCTCTATATTTTCACATCATTACTTCTAGCTTTTCAGGATCTTAATAGCGATTTTACATATCTATATTACTTATAATGTATGCATAATTTTTATTTAAACTTAAAAGTTTTTAAATTTGTGTAATGTGTAAACCCTATAATATCATTGATTAAAAATGGTAACAACATTAACTACTAAATTAATATTTTAAATATGGTTTAATCCTCAAAATTTTATTATCTTTCGTTTATAACCTATAAATTATTTTCTCACAATAGCTATAAATTGAACTTGTAAATGTGGAATCAAGAGATGCATCAGAACCATAAGTTCGCAAATATAATTATTTGCTAGTATATACCGTTGTTTTACACGATTATTTGTCTAGTAAAAGTGAAAGAGCTCAACATTTCTTCTCGAACGAGCATATTTCATTTGTGCTTTTTCGGGAAAATCAGTCTTTGGTTTCATTATCTAATCAAAGGAAGAAATAAAAGTGAATAGATTGTTAGGGTGTGTTTGGTAGGAGGGAATCGGAATGAGGAATGATAATGGATTTGATTGCAAGTGTTTGGTTAAGATGAATAACTTTCACATTTTGGATTCAAAGATGTAAACCATACTTCATACCACCCAATTCAGCTACCTATGGCTTGATTCATTCCCCCACTCTATTCCCTTGCGTAAACCAAACATATGTTTTCAAGTAATGATATTAATACACATTCCACTAAACTATCAATCATATACCGATAGTAATTCCATTATGCAAACCAAATGCACCCACATTCATTCTTTATAGCATTCAAATCAACTTTTGACTTAGTTATTGAAATTTTAAAACTTCAAAGTCTAGAAGTACTTCTTTATGTAAAGTAAGACACTATTATCATGTACATGTGAACTCTTTGAAATAAACACTTAATAAAACAAATAGAAATTAATCATAATTGGGATTATACTATACACCAAAAAACATAAGAAAGCATTTGGTCAAATCCAAAATCCAAAATCCAGAAACTTCTTTGGCCCATACACCCCACTTATTTTTTCAACTAGAACATGCAACCATGTTTTCCATCATTTATAATTCAATTTCTAATAATTACAACTCGGATATTTTATGATAGTTTAGTCTAGAATCACCATTTGTTCTTAAATGATTTGTGGTTTTAAATTGTGGAAATGAAAATATATTGTATAGATGACAAATGGACAGGGTAACAAAACTGAAGTGACATATGATAGGTACATTTGTGGTAAATTAAAGCTTAAAAGTTGACCAATTAACACTTTTAAAAAACTTGAACATTATAGACGCTTTAGGGACTTAACTTTTAAAACAAGCACGACGCTAGACAATGATACGGGTCAGTGTACGAGGACTTAGCCGTAATCAAACATGAGGGCGAGATGATTAGAAAGTCCTTAACATATTGTACCATATACGTAATTTTAGAGCTTTTTAATTATTCGGATACGTATGTTTGGAAGCAATATTGTATAACAAGTTAAGTTCTTGAGCTAGATTGTCCTTGTTCATCAACTTATTCTCGTCTTTTAAATGACCGAGGCCTCGTGATAGTCTCTGCACGACGACCCGTGTGTGAGTAGTAGTTAAGCATCTAACACCCTTGTATACGACGGTGTGCGAGGACTAGTTAAAATATCTAAAAATATCCAACACACTTACATCATTAACAAATACAGCTGTCCTTCTTAACCATATTTTTAATTTTACAATGTCATTAACAAATAAAACACGGGCAGCACGCATCGCGCAACGGGCAGCCAACCTTCTAAATTACTACGTACTACGCACGTCTTATGTTCATTGCCTATATAAACCAAACGCTATAACCATTCTCCTCCCACAAACTCTCAAGCTCTAGCAATTTCAATATTTTCATATTGAAAAATATTACATTGCAAGAGCTTAACTCAATGGCTTCAATGAAGATGATCAACCTTTTCGTCGCCATGATGGCAATCATGATAGCTGCAGCCTCAGCGCAGGAAGCTCCAGCTCCAGCTCCAACTTCTGACGCTACATCTGTCTTTGTTCCTACAGCCATTGCATCTCTATCCGCGCTTATTTTCGCTTACATGTTCTAAGTAATTAAGTTATACTTTATAGTATGGTTTAATTACTATGAGCGGTATTTTGTTACTACTATTTACCTATCTATCTATCTATCTATTTTCATTTTGTTTTGAGCTTGTAGATTAATAAACTTTATTTTGTGATTTTGATGGTGTGACTATATGTAATCATTGATTATATACTTATACCTGTATCATTCTTGTTATATTGAATTTATTGTTATATATGTCTTTTATTTAATTCTTGTTCAAGGTCACATATTCATGTCATGTCATTTCCATTTTTTATCATGTGTTTAGGCGTTGTGTTTTAAAAGTGATTATTTCATTATTGTATTTTGATGTCACATATTAGTTCATGAAATATGATTATCATGCCTAAAATGCATGATTAAAAACATGGCTAAGAATAAAATGATCTTAGATTTAAAAAGAGAAAATGCATTAGTGATGATAGATTAGGCATGAATTTAAGCATGTATATTCGGTCTTTTTATCATTTCTGATTAGATCATATATCGCTTTAGTAGTAGTTGAAATGAAACTAATTTTGCTTATTCTTACTTTAAGGTTATTCGTATATCTACATATGTACATAACAAAAATTTCTCAACTAAAAATATTCTTTTTTCGTAGAAACAACTCGAATATTATCTTTAAGTAATTTTGTAACGGCTGATTATCTGATTTGCAACATGAAAGTTAGCGTTTTCAGTTTTATGACTATTTTTGTTAAATTGGTATCCTCAAAAAATTTATGTATTCTATTCTCTAAAAAGTAAAAAACCAAATCTCAATGCATTTGTACCATATTCGATATATTGCTTTGGGAACTTATGCTTAGGGAATAACATTCCCACTTTCATGATTCTAGTTCAAATGTCACATTAATATTCGTTTGAGGAATTTTATATTCAGATGTCAATTTATAATTAGGTAAAAAGTAGTACTCCGTAATAAAACTGCCATCACAAAAATTATTTAATCTTAAGCTTCAACAAAACTTTGACATATGCCATGTTTTTTTTTACTTTTGCTTCCAACACAGGAAATGTCACTTTCTTTGTGGCTAGGTGTAAATAGCTTAAAGTTTACAACTTTCTTACAATTCTTTTAGTTAAAACAGTTGAGAAAATTGTAAGATGTAACTATCAAATTCATTAGATAAATAAAATGAAGGACACCTAGTTAAAAAAACTTTAGTAAATAAGATAGTATAACACAGAATGGAATCTTTTCCCTTTTTTCTTTCCTTAGTATTACTATTGCCTTTCTCTTTCTCATTATCGAGTTTTTAGTCAACATAGAGGGTAAAAAAAAACACAAAATTTGGTGTGAAGTGGTTAACTAAAATTAAAGTTCAAATTGTTTATTATAGCAATAATTATTTTTAAAGTGGAAATGGAGACATCTTTATTTCTGTAAAGAAAAAGGCAAAGTGAATTCTTTTTAAGGTGACTTTGATTAACATGTTAGCCATCATTATCATTTGAAGTATGATTGACTACAAACCTTAATAAATAGTAAACCAGATCATGATACCATTTGAACTAGCGGCGCAGCTTGTTGACCGCTTGCCTGCCGTTTCAGTGTAAAGCTTTTCCAAAATTTAATATATATACCCAAAAACATGGGAGAAAACTTGTCTACAAATTTTAGACTAAATCATATGAACTGTCGTCTATGTGGTTTGCTCAAAATTACAGACTGATCCATCACCGACATTAGTTACCGATATCAACCGTGATCATAACAAAATTTCGTTAGCCAAGTAACGAACTCGACCAATGAATCAATAACACTTAACAATGATTATTAGGTACAGGGTTTCCTAATGAACAGGTATGAAGGTATGTGACAAATGACATTTTGGCATAATGTTGCAATGCACATGGGGAAGAAAGATTAGACCCAATTGGGTGTCTACAAAAATAATCATGGCTTCTTCACCATAAAAAAAGGGTAGTTGGTTGGACCTTTGTCTCTCACATGGGTTGAATCGCCACCCACTCCATGATTATTTCACACCTCACATTCTCATTTACCCGGGTACGAGGGAACAACACCCGAGCCATTTTACTGATATGAAAGGTAAATCCCAGACTTTACAGACCACTTAGCAAGACCCATAAAGCCTCTTACCGAGCCATTTTGCTGACATGAAAGGTAAATCCCAGACTCCACAAACTACCCCGCAGAGCCACACAGCCCAGTAAATCACTACCCCTCCACGATTGTTAATTATACGCAAAATAATATGTTTTCAATAATCAAATTTAGGTTACTCACCCTAAACACCATATCTAATAAGCAATCCCGAAAAGACAAAGCTATATATATTCTTTTACTAGAGTTTCAACAAAAAATTTATACATAATATCACTCGTTTTCTTGCGAACAAGTGCACCTTAAAAGACTTTCAAGGAAAGTTTTGTAAGAGATGATTGTCCTTCATACACCAAGTGGTATCAATTATCATGTCAAGTTTCTTTTATTCGATTATCTTTGACAAAACTGGCAAGTTCCAACATCAAAATCACGCGAGAAAAAAATCAAGAATCTAGCCTAAAAAGATCTGGGGATTTCCACACGATAACTTAAGGGTCCCGAACTCTATCCCATTTTTAGGTATTGCGTATACTACAAAGATACCTCAATGAGAGGGTGACAGAAAAACTTTTACCATAAATATGGTTCAAGCTTCAGTCCAAAAAACTCAGAAATTGCAAGTTTATACACTGGTATGGACTGGAAACATATCTATAACCATCATTTGTTTCACAATCGCAATCAAAACCCGAAATGTTTTTGTACAAACGTTCAAAATCTACCACTACGCAACTTAATAATTCTATGTAACTTTCTAAATGATTTCCTAATCAGCAAAACTACAAGTATGCAATTAGTTAAGTTTTACAACTATTTCTGCACATAATCACTAAAACATACCAATATCGCTAAAGTTCTGATTTGACAGAAATCTGTGAGAGTTCTTTATCAGCAAAGTGTAAAAGCCTTCTAAGCCTTAGCACCATATCACAATGAAACGGAAGTGACGATCTTCTTTCAAGGTATCCCGGGCTCACCGTCATCCAAGACAATGCGTGTAATTCAGCCGCCACACGTTCCAAAATTAAATGATTCTCTATTCCCGACTTGCCCATGTTTTTCATTTTCTCATTATTGTTATTATTACTACCATTATTGTTATTGCCTCCGTAATAGTCACAAAGTCCAACCGAGAGAACTGAAGGCCATTCTTCTTTGCAATTGCTTCTAGAGTCTTTCCTCATTGAAGGTACGGCTTTTGAGACAACGAAACCAGTTGAAATGGGAATGGCGGAACCTTTGCTGTGGAGGAGGTGTGCTAATGGCGGTGATTCTGATGTTAGACAGGTTGGAAGTTGGAGCGGGTTTGGGGGGAGAAATCGCATGCTAGGTGACGGTACAAATATATAGGATGCAGATGCAGACCCCAAAGATTTTACAGGTGTGAAACCTTCAACGTAGCATGACTGACCCATGACTCCACTGCCTTGAGTCGTGCCTATTTAACAAGATGCAAAAGTAAATGAGGATCATAAACAAACCGGCCATTACACAAAAAGGGTATAAATGGAATATATCTAACCTGGAGATGAATCTGCTTGATAGACCAACTGTAGTGAATGGTCAACAGAGACTGCTACAAAAGTGATGCTTTGGACCCATTGAAGCAAACCCTTTGAATTATCCATGGCAACATGGCCGCCACCACCACCGCCACCTAAGTGCTGCTGCTTTCTACCTGACGGTTGACCTAACCCACCTTTCATATAGGCAGAACCTTTGCTGTGATTTCTGTCTTGCATTATACTCATCTCTTGTTGTTGCAAAGGACCACCATTGCTGCTTGCAGGTATTCCATCTGGTACTGATCGTCGAAGCTGCAAAGACCATTTTTTGACCTCCGAACCGCCAATAGAATAAAGCGCTTTCTGCCATTCTGCTTACATTATCACATTAATAAATATAAATATTATCAAATGAATAAAAAAAGGGAGGGTAGGATAGTTATAGTTATACCTTGGCACTCGAGTTCAAAGAAGGATCCAATGCGTGTGATAACAAAATCCCGAGGCCTAGCCGTACTTGTATCAGGAGAACACGCCTGAAGTATCTGACATCCTTGCTGCAAAATTTGAACGAAAAGAAATTGTAGACCCTTTGTGTCCTGTCTACTGCTGATTCCACCAAATGGAAATGTACAGCTGTCAAGCAGTTCACCTCTCGCATCCGTCCATATGCAGACAAGCCAACACCAATCCTCGGTCCATCCGTAGCAACAATGTAGGCTCGGGGGTGTTTTCTGATGGTTCGACCCAAAACCATCATCCGACCCATCCATTTGAGAGCCCATCCCAGCATCAGAACTCGTACCGTCATCTGATAAAAGCTTCATAGAATCCGGTGAAACACCACGTTCTAAGGAACCTGGTTCCGCAAGAATAAAAAGTGGCTCAAACATGTATTTTAACTCATCATGAAGAGAATATTCACTACTTCGATTCGGATCACTTCCTAACCCCCCTGGCCGAGACATTTGCCACGAGTTATCCCAAGTACCCGCTCGCATACTAGCATCAAGTTCACCCTCTCTCTGGCCCATTCTAGACCCAACAGAATCTTTCCACATCCCCTGCATCGGTGAATTCATTTGCATCATACCCGAATGAGATTGAGATCTACCCGGCATCGAAACCGATGGGATGATATCAGATGAGCCTCGAGAGATCCTTCGTGCTTTGTTATAAACCGTGAAAGCAATTTCTTTAAGGATGGTGGGTTCGTTAAGGGACGGACTAGTCACCCTAAAGATTGCATCAACTGTCACAATTTGTAACACCAATTTAGGGATACTAAAACCTGAGATTGTCACAACATTTGATATTGATGCTTCATCCACTGCTGTTGAGCAACTTAATGCCTTCCCAACTTGATTTTGCATCGCGGATCGTCTTTCTTTATCTGATGATGGAAAGACAGCTGAACCAACAGCTACACAAGATTCAACGACAGTCTTTAACACCGCAACAGGCTCGGGAAACGGGCACACCACATATATTACCTGATCATGATATCCAAAATTAAGTGAAAAAAGGGAAATTTCACTTAGAATTATTGGGTTAGTAATAGATATGTTTCTCAAACTATCACCCGTTTGAAGTTTAACCTTTACATGGCAATGTTTTAATTCTTACCTTTTTCGTATTGTGTTCATCCAATAACCTTTTTCTATTTTGAAATATATGCTTTAATATAAAACTAATAATAATGATGATGATAAAAAAATGAAGACAAATCAAGAAAAACAAAAGAAAATTGTCAGCTCATTAAGACATGACCGATAAAACAGGTCATAAGTAATACATAGGTTCGAACAAGACACAAATTACGGGACAAGAACTATGCAAAAAGAAGTTAAGGATAAAAACATTGCCAAAAAACATTTGAGGGTTAAGCCGCTAAGTTAATGAAAGTTTGAGGATTAAAACATTATCAATTCTATAGTATTTATAGAAATTAAAAGTAGCGACAACTTACTGTACAAGGAGTGCTGTTTCCTTCTTTCGAGTTCGGAGTGAAGATGGAATTTAGCTTTAGGGATTTTAAAACCTTAGAAAGGGACTTTAAGAAGCTTGTTAAATCCCAACCGTTGGATAAAGAAAGAAAATAGTCACTAATTGACCCCACTAAAGATGCACTGTTGCTTTCGATCTTCATTGATTGAGGACAATCAAGTAAAACAAAACCAGAAGACGACCATTTCCCTGAGTCTTTGCTAGTTTGGTTCCCCATATTCTGAGCTGAATGAGTCCCCAATTTGCAAGTCTCATACACTGCAAAAAATAAAATAAGATTATTTACTAATAACTACTTAGTGCGTAAAACGTATACAAATATTGTTACACACCAGTCTCGAGCTGTTGGAAGAAATCTGCAGCAGCGGTTGTCAGGGGATCGATGTCCGGGCAAACAACACAATAATTCATCTGCAAGAAAAATAATTTGTATTATGAAAAACTATGTTAACCTAGATGGGAAAGTAATAATTTCTTACATGTTTCTGCATAGCATAAGGTTCGAAAGGAGCTTTTTCCCAGTGTTGAAGCGAGGTCGCTGAGGTCTTTAGCCAATCATCCTGGTAACTGTTATATACATCAATTTTAGACTTTAAACATGTCATACTATAATCAAATGTTAGATTTTTTGTATGATTAACACATACCCGACAAGAATAGCAGGAATAGGAACTACAAGAAGTGCAGGTCTGATTAGTTGATGCTCTGACTCAGTCATGTCATCCATTCCTGTTACCAATGTGAAACTTTTTTATGTTAAAGAACATACGTAGCCTATAGCCCTATACATAATCCGACTAAAATTATATAGAAATTATGATTAATTATGGGTAACCTTTGCTAAGAGTAGATCCACCAGCAGACTGAGGTGGGCTCATTGGTTCAACCGAAGAATCATTTATGCTTGCAGAAGATTCAGCCGGAAATCCATCACCACCATTACGACCTTTGCACCAATCAGTGACTGTCAAGGGACCATCAAAGGTGCCAAACGCGGATTTTAATGCTGATTTAATGTCAGATTGTAGTAATGTAATAGCATACGATGCATGCACCTGAACCCGAAAATAAAGATACAAATATTAAATAAAATCCAAAACTGTAAAATGATCTAAAGTGAACATGCACAAAAGCTTACCTCAGCCGAGAGTGGGTCCGCTAACTCCACACCAGCGATGTCAAGAGAATGACAAGAAGCCAAGACCCCACCACATCCAGCGTGAGCAAATGATGGCCCACAAGAAAACCCGCGCCTCCATTGTTCCTGCATCGCCAGCCAGCCGTACGGACCGTCCCCACAATCTGCATCTAATGTCACATCCACAAAAGACGCTGCTTGTTGAAAAAGTAATGACATTCCATCAAGAAGCTCCAAAAGCGGTTGCCTTTGCCCGTACGACAACATCCCTTCTTCATTAAATGAGTTATGAGGTAATGAACCAAACGGTTCCATATTTGACATTGGTTTTGAACCTTTAGTGACACCAACGGTTCGCCAAACACCAACAGGCGAGTTAAGAGACCCATCAAGCAGCCCGCTATCTAAATCACCCGCGATTCTAACGGGCATATCCTTCTTCTTTATATCATATTTACTTGTTATATTATTATCTTGCAAAACATTTGATTCACCATGCATTTGATACAAAACATTATTAGTTCCGGATAACCGATTCAATCCAGCTGGCAACGAGCTTGCGGGAGTTAATAACGTATGTCTTATTCTACACATAAAAGCTTGAAACATCAAGCACTCGAGTTCATTAGCAATACCCGTTTTCGATGATACAACAATACTCTCTGTTCCTGTCATCTTGTTCCGGGAAGACGATCGCAGACCTGTATTAACCGATAATGTTGACGGTGTAACATCTTCACGTGACTTGACAACGATGTCACGAGATGACGGTTTTTCGTCTTTTTTATCGGTTCCGTTCTCAACATGAGTGTAGTATTTCTTCGATTGAAGTAAATATTTGTCTTTTGAATTTGTACCGGGTCCCGCTTTATCGTCAGTTGCATCACGACGAGGAGGTACTGCAGAGTAGACGTAACTATTTGTACTTGAATTTGCACTCTCGACTGTCCGGGATTTCGGAACATACGGGGTTTTAATAACGGAGGATATCAAGTCGGTTGCTGGGGTTTCAACGGCTCCATATTCTGGAGCAAACGTCATCATAGCTTCAGCCTTTATTAGATTTTCAAACTCGGTGTTATTAGGTGGTGGATTATAAGTCATTGATCCAGAAGATGCATTATCTTTTATAACAATTTCTTGATTTTTGCTTGTTGAATCTTCAATAACGGGCAATGGCGGATTAAAGCTCTCAAAAGAAGAAAACCCCCCTGTCAAAATCATCGGGTCAGTCGTATCCATCATCGCGGTAAATGGGCTGCTACTTGCATCTCCACCGTCTGTTGCAGAAAACATGGGAGTGGGAGTCTGTGACTCTTCAGTCCCGGGCGGCTGTTAACCATATCAAAAACATCAAACATAAGTTGCAAATTAACTTTTAAGAGTATAATATTTCATTATTTAATTAAGTACCTCCCCAAATGGCAGAGCGTCATTCTCAAAAAAATCACCAAAATCTCCAAACTCCGAGAGAAGTGCTTGGATATCCATGACAACACCTCTGTCGTCATCGTCCCAGTCCCACTGGGACCCACCTTGCTCGTTGTTGATTTCCATTGAATTGTATGCATCGGCTCCACTGGCCTGACCGTATGACTCATTCATTCCAGCCCGAGTTCGCTTATTACCCTGTGCATAGCATATAGAATTGTTTAGATAAAAATGAAACGGGTTGAATTAAAATGTTGTTTGTAGATTTAGATAAACGATCATATATACCATTTTGGAACCATCAATATTCATTTGATCTGCATTAGTTAAGCCAGATTTTATGCATGATATAGAATCAGCATCAGCCTCAAGATCATCGCCGGTCATCCTATCACTAGATGAACTAGTGCTACTACTGCTATTACTATTCCCACTACTGTTGTAACCATGTTGAGAGCGGATACCATTATCATGCCAAGATCCTTCCATGGTACCGAAAGCATCACTGGAGAATATCAAAAGATCAATAAAAACATAACCTGGATCAACAATATAGTAATACATAAATAGAAGTGTCATGCAAATAGACTTACCACTGCACAGAAAAAGACGAACCAGACAATGATGGCCCCATCCAATTTTGAAGCCAAAATCTGTCGACATAAAAAAAAAAAAAAAAAAAAAAAAAAAAAAAAAACACTTAGTAAAAACGTATAGAATGGTTTACTTATTCTTTGAGAAATAAAAATGGAAAGAAACAGATGCCTTTTGAGAGACGATCTAGCGGATGACGTTTGCACGACTGGTACAAGGACTGCCTCAGCTGGATATATAAAAGTTTTTTCATTTTCTTTTGTGATGCCTGGGGATTCAGATGTATGATGCTTTGAAATATTCTTATTTGAATTTGATGGCAATGGCTTCTCACTTTCGGCATTTTCACAACCGAGGGTTACTTCTAGATAACAGTTTTGTCCCCTTAATTGACAGCCAGAACTTTGCGAAAACATGTGTGGAAGACCTACAATTCCATTTGAAGCCTTTGACTTCCCAGAACTGTAACCATGTTTATAAAAAAGAACACATATTTGGTGAGTGTTGTTACTATAAATGTATCACCGATAAAAGTTATAAATATTATTTCTTGGTAATTAAGTTAACTCCACCTGAAATATAACTGCTTCACGAGATCACCTGGACAAAATCCAGTAAGTCTGCCACGCATTCCATGAGGTGACACAATAACTGCAGTATCAAAAACTCTATTAATAACCACCTTAATATTTTCATCAAGCATTTAAAACAAGAAACGGACGCCAAATGACCATAAAACAACCTGGAAGCCTGTCACTGGATTGACTAGATGTGCGTTTTACTATTGTTTCCATGTCATTATTTGAAAGTGCCCGAACATGCCTGATGGCAAGAAAGAATACAAATAAAAAAATATTCATAAAATCATGATCAAGAACAAAATAAGGAAAAAGTTGACAAACTTTGCAGATATTATGACATGTACGAATACAGCTTCTTCAGTTGCCGTGAAGGTAAATTCAAGTACTGGTTGGCCTCTCCTACAAATATAATCAAACATGATATGGTCAACACATATAAACATAGTAATTTAGTAATTTACAAAATTACTTTTACATTAGAACTGCACACACCTGAAAAGTTCTCCTTGCGAAGATGAATGGTATCTTGAGAACACATCCCCAAATCTCATATATGAGAGTCCTATCAACGCTCTGTCGAAAGTATTTGAAGAAACATATTCAATAGTTTATTAAATTTTGTTTTCCAAGAAATGTAAGATAAATAGGAAATCATAGAGGCCCAAAAAGAACCTTTCGATACAATTTCTTAAAGCTTGAGAAAGTGCAGCAGCCACCTCTTCGGAATCTCCAGGTGCCAACCAGACACCTGATGCAAGACCTATTACAAATTATAAACATAAAATGAATTAAAACTGCAAAATAGTCAAAAGAAATGCATATATTTAAGAATTAATATTGCACCTCTCAGTTTAGATAAAGCAGCTTTAGCCTTATCAGGGACGGATGAATGGCGGCCCGGGATAAAAAGCCATAGCTTAATTTTCTCATCTGCAGATTTTGGAAAGTCAACAAAATGATTGGAAAAAGAAATACGGCTTCGATTCTTAAAACAATTGATGTAAAATGAGGCGTTTACCAGGGTTATGTAGGCCCTGAGATGGATCCCAAGGACCGACAAAAGAATTACCCCATGTGCTTAGGAACCCATCCTTCTGCAATTGCAGATGGGCAGAAAGCACCAGCTGTGCACCAACATCTCTTTGATTTAACTTTCCACTGCTCAAAATATCGAAAGTTAGGTTGCCGATTTAATAAAGATGGGTTTTTTTAGCATAAAATACAAACTTAACGCACTTTTTCAGTTGTCACGTTTTAGTCATTGTACTTCTATCTAATCCAAGTCATTACAAGTTCATTTTGCAGAAAAAAACCTCAAATGTCAGCTATAAAAATATAGATTTTTATATTCAAATGTCATAATTGTGTATAAAAATGTTAGATTTATAAATAAATGTTGACTTTAGCATATATAAATGTTAACAGTACAACTAATAAAATGACTCTAACAGGACACATATAACATCTTTGACTCAGATGTGAAAACAAAAATACAATGCAGGACAACTGAAAAAGAATGATAACATAAAAATACGTTCCAACTTAACATAAAAATAACTACATTATGTGACATCATTATGATAACTAACCTTCTATCAGATAGGTTAGGATCAGATTCACTCGGGAGGTACTGGAACCATGACATTTGATGTAAACCGCCCTTCAAAAAATAATCCATCATTAAAACTATTTTCAAGCACTCTCTGCATAACTTCATCTAGCTAATTTCAATCGTAAACTATAGTTAACGAAAGAAAACATACGATTTTGAAGACATTAGTCCACATCACTAATCCAACTCCACTTTCAACGCCTGAAACAGCTTCAAACCAGTTCAAAGCTTCGTACTTTATCACGAAGAACAAACATTTCTTCGTCCACCTAAACAACCGAAACCAAAAAGACACCACTCCATTAAACCCTTCACCGAAAAAACTCCAACGACTTTATTAGCACTCAAAACCAATGCATAAAAACCAAAACTTTTATCAAATAACAAGAAACCCGATACCCGAAAAGCGTAAACTTAAGGGATCATAGCTAACAAATAATTAACATAACTTCCAAATGACTAAACTTTACATCAATTGCACAAATACCCATAATTTATAAAGCATTAAAAGTTACTAAATAAAGCTAATTGCTTGAATTTGAACTAAAAAACATGAAATTGAGTTCTACAAATTGGAGAAATTAAAAGAAGGGGTTTGCAATTGAGACTTACTAGTGATGAATGCTATCTTTAATTTTGGATTTTTGTGAAGAAATCAAGAATCTTGATTGATTAATGAGTATGAACACAAACCCTAATTATTCGTTTTTCTTGTAATTTTGGGGGAAAATGTATCAAAGGGTTTTAACTGCAACAGATCCTCTATTCGTTTTTCTTTTTTGACTTTTTTCTTATTTTTGGTTTTGACTTTTTTTTGTTGTTGTTTGGAGTTTGACACTTTGACTCTTTGTTAAGATTTCAGTTTGTAGGGTAGAAATGACTTTAGAGTATGTTTGGCAGAGTAAGATGGTGTTTTTTTTTTTTTTAGAGGTTTATGTCTGAATCTGAATACCATTTCTGAATTTGAATGAGTGGTCCAAAAGTCTGAATCTAAATTATTTTAGACTGTCTGTTTTTATGTCTGAATCTGAATGTCTGAATAAACAAAAAACAATCGTTTCGCTATAAAACAAACCAAACGACCCTCCATTCGTGATTATTAATAAAAAATCAAGACCACGATGAGGAGATAAGGATTGAAAAGAATTATCACTAAAGTTTAGGCTTTTCAGATGTAATCAGACGTTATTCAATGTCTGAACGAATCAGACCCTATTCAGATGTATTCAGACTTCAGATCTGAAAAAAAATAAACAGTCTGAATCTGATTACGTCTGACCGAATCTGATTTCAGACGCCATTCAGATCTTAAAGAAAAAAACAAACACAACCTAATTGTTGCTGGTGCTGGAAATGGTGCTGGAGATGGAGATTATAAAAAGAGATTATTTTTGTAAGCTACATGAAGTAACATTTGATTTTCAGAGATTATGGAAGGGTTTTTTTTTTTTTTTTTTTTTTTTTTTTTTTTTTTTTTAATAATCTCTTATAAGTTTTGTCTGCCAAACAAATATTATTTTTTAAGTAGCTTATTTTTTAAAAAAATAAGCATAATCTCTCCACAATTTTTTATAATCTGGTGCGCCAAACACACCGGATTAATGGAGAAAATAAATAAATAAATAAAATGAGAAGTAAATACATTTTTTTATGTGCAGTGAATTGAATTAGATGCATCTTTATCTATTTAATGCATTTAAACTTTTTTTTTTTTTTTTTAACTCAAAATTAGATTATTTCATCAAATTCAGTGAGTCATATGTATTTTTCATCATCTACATGTCAAATCTCGTACTAGTGCTATTTTGCATCTTTTTCACTTTAAAATCACCTTCAAAACGATAGGTGATGCATTTAAAAGAATCAAAAATGCTAAAACCTCCTGCAACTTCTTCCTACAAAACATCCTACTCACAAGATCCTAACAAATATCAAAACGGACGGTTTGGATGCAGAGAGAGGATGAGTGGAAAAAAATTATATAATATTGTTATGTGTGTAAGAGGATTTGTAGGATGAAATGGTAGGAGGTTGTAGCAAAGCTCTGAATGAATAGAGATGCATCTAATTTAAATCGATGCATTTCAAATATGTGGTTATAGTTGTTCTCATTTTTCTCATTTTAAGTTTTGTTCTCACCGAATCCCTATTCATGAGATATGTCACATTAAGTATATTTAGGGGAATTTGGATTTTGGTTTGCAGCTTTATACATCATCTACAACTTCTCTCATTACTTACTCATATGTTGATTGGGTTGGGTGTCCTAGTACACATCGGTCCACTTCGGGTTATTGTGTGTTCTTGGGTAACAATTTGTTGTCTTGGTCATTTAAGCGCCAGCACACTCTTTCTCGCTCTAGTGTTGAAGCGAAATATAATTGTGTTGCTAATGCAGTTACTGAAAAAAAGGTGGATTCATAATCTACTTTGTGAGTTACATACTCCACTCCGATCTGCAACCTTGGTCTATTGCGACAATGTGAGTGCCATTTATTTGACCGTTAATACGATGCAACATCAACATACGAAACATATCGAGATTGACATTCTTTTTTTTTTTGTGACATGGTGCCTAAAGGACAAGTGCGGCTTCATGCGCCTTCTCGCAATCATTACGCGGATTTTTTCACGAAGGGGTTGCCTTCAGCCTTATTTGAGGAGTTTCGTGCTAGTTTGAGCGCTCGATCTCCTCCCGTTACAACTGCGAGTGAGTGTTGTAGAAATCAGAGGGAATACTGAAAACACTCTATTATCAAATTCCCTCTGATTTCTACATGGTATCAGAGCAAACTTAAATTTAATCAAACCACTAACCGTGTTTCATATGCTAATTAATTCCAACAGACTAAAGCAAAACTGTGACAAATGGTAATTTTCACATTTTAAGTTAATAATAAATATTTATTTATTATTTTTAAGCCGAGCATTTCTATGCATAACTGCATGTTTCTGAGCATTTCTGAACATTTTTGGGAGCTGTCCCGCATACTGTAGCTTACAGTCACTGCTGAAAAAGTTTATTTTTGTCAGTAAGCGTAAATTATTCTATTTCTGATAGTTACTAATAAGTTTCGTATTTAACTGAGAAGCTTTCTTGTATTTACTGCAAAGCAACCCCACACGCGAACCGACATTACAGTATATATGGTAGCAGTCAAATAAATGCATTTTTGAGCAAATAATAATATTTTATTATTATTCTGACAAAAACAACGATAAAAACTTTATTTTACGTATACGTGTCCAAAAATGTCAAATCGGGACTTTACGGTGACATTTAAGCTCAAACCGACACACGATACACCAACGATGCTCAAAATTATTTTCCCTCCCCTCTTTCTAGTCGTTTGCCGCCCAAACCCAACACAAGAGGATAAAAAATTTTATCCTAATGATCTAGTTAGTGGATGATGACATAAGGGCTTTGTTTGTTACTTAAATGGTAACATTAACTAAAACACACACAAGTATTTTTCATCTAAACTTACTCTCTAAACTCTTTCACTTCCCTCAAACCATTCGACACCCATAAAATCAAGATCCACAAAAATCTATTGAGTTTCAAAGTAATCGGGGTGTACTTTCAAGAGTTTTGGGTTAATCGGAACGTATTGTGGGTAATTTGGAAGAAATTTGGGTCTTTTCTTGGTCTCGTACAAACACACCCTTTGTAAGAACTCTCAAAAACTTGTTCAATCTTGTTCATTTCATGTTATCTTGATGTCTAAAGATGTTACCAAATGCTAAATGTATATGTTTTGCTAAAATGAAAAAGCCAGGGTTTGACATGTTATTATGGTTGCTCGACTTTTTGGCAGTTTTTATACAAATTATGTTATTTCTTGCTTGTGTGGTAAATCTTGTTACATGTTATGCTAGTTTGATGATACAAATGAGCTTTGAACTAATTACGCGAGTTCAAGTAATATAAGTGTTAATTTGAGCTTATATGCAAATTGGCACATGATAAAAATAAATAATTATTGGGGTTTTGAAAAACATAAAATTTTGGCTCTAGTGGTAAAATGGTGAAATTAGTACTTGATAGCTTATTTGAAATAGCTTATTGAATAAGCTCTAGCTTATTGTGTTTAGACTTGTTTTGGGTCAAATGGGTCGTACGATACATATTGGGCCGAGCCCAATATGTTTTGGCCTTGGTTGACTTTTTGACCATTTTGCTTATTAATAAGTGCTTATTTGATTTATTTAAAAATCGTTACGAAAGCTATTCGGACAAAAAAGGCTTAAAGGTTTAAAACTATTTTTGGGCTTATGATGGTCTCGACACAAAATGGGCTGAGCCCATGTGGTTTCGGCATTGGTAGACTTTTTGACCAAATGACTTATTTGATGTGCTAAATTGATTTTTAGAAACTTATCGATATATATAGCGTAACTTAAAAAGGTTAAATTGTTTTCGGGCTAAACTTGGACTTTTGGGCCATTATGTAACACCCCCAATTTCGCGCTACGCAGCGAAATTCAAACTGGGTGTTACCTCATGGCACAACAGTTATAATAATAGAAAACGATCTCTAATTGAGTCGTTTTAAAAGATTTATCATTCGAATATCAGAGTTTACAAAATGAGGTCCCAGTAGTTTTATAGTTTGTTAAATAAGTTTCGAATGATAGTTAGATTTTAGCCTTCTATCAGTATCCGTGCCATCCTCGTTCATTATGGACCTGAGATAAACATGCTAAAAGTGTCAACACAAAGGTTGGTGAGTTCATAGAGTTTATAAGTAAAACAGTTGATTCCAATAGTTTCAAGTTTGGATGATAATTGTAATAAATACAAATATTGATGAAATAAGTAGTGGGTTACGTTGTTATACACCCATAGTTCGTTTGTTTGCCCTAACCGGGTCAACACAAAAGTAGTTCGTTTGTTTGCCCTAACCGGGTCAAAGGTTGAGTGAATCCATAGGGTTTGTATGCTAATCAGTTGAACACAAGTTTCAAGTTTGAGAGAAAGTGGGCTACGTTGTTATACGCCCAAAATTTAGTAGTGACAGTACCGTATCATGACTACAGTACCGTCGAAACGGTATGAATACACCACCAAAATGGTGTGAATTTATGGCCCTCGGATAGGAGATTGCCATCTTCCTATTTCCTTCAAATAAAGTGCATTTGACTAATCCAGCTAGCAACTAAGGCCATCTTCTGGCTAGTTCAAATAGGCAGTCAGCCTCCAACAGATCTGTTCACTATATTCGCGTTCACTCGCAAGTGATTAATGGCTCATGATGGGAGGGGCTTTTAGTGGCAATAGCGGTAACTTAGGCAATATCAATCAGGTATAGCATACATAGCATACATAAAATAGTACTTGTGTTTATGTTCGTAGCATGTATCTCCCTAGGAGATAGAAAAACGTATAAAAATAGGTATATGAACTCACGGTAATTCATAAAAGTTTAAAGTACTTGTGTAAGTAAAAGAAAGTATTATGTTTCAATAAACGAATAGAGTGTGCTGAGTGCAATGTTTAAGGTAAACGAGTAAAAATTATAAGTAGAACGAGCATGTATCTCCCCCAGAGAGTTCAAAATAAGTAAAAGAAGGGGCTATGACTCACCTTGGAATGTAGTGACGTGAGTAACACAACGGTGCCAAGAAGTATGGCAGAACAGTGTAAAGAAGTATAGCTCAAAGAATACGGAATCGTCATAACCTAATGAATATAAGCTTGTCTCAAAATATGACACGCGGAAAGTAATCGATACGTATGAGTTTCAAAAGATAGAGCGTTTTAGTTTTCGTGGAATATTTGTATCAATGTTTGTAAAAAGGTTTAGTATCATCGTTCGTGTGGTGGTATGAAGTCATAGACTCAGACAAAACGCACGCCAAAGCATAAAACATATAGCACAAGTATAAAAGGTAATAAACACGTAAGGATCAAATAACAATTAAGTGAGAGATATGTAGATTAGTTAAGTTTAACTAATAATTAGTCTTAGAAGTTTCAACTTATATTTATTGGTTATTGGGTTAATAATCCAATGGGCGTTGCCCGATATGTTAAGTCCGTTAAATATTTATTAAGTCCAATAGTCTAATAGTCTAATATTCCAATATGTCCAAAATATCTTGTCCAAAGCATGTAGTCCGTCATAAGTCCGATATATGTCACATGTCCAAATGTTATAATCTGATATAAGTCCAATACATAAAATACTTCAAGTCCAAATTCAAATATGATCCGGTTTCCAAATTAATAATCCCGAAACACTAATGAATCATAACCAATAATAAATATGAGTTTCAACATAACTCATAAGTTGACAAAATTAATATGATAACCCGACATCCGAGCTCGTGAAAATGTTATATGTTAAATCATATAGCAAAGAAGAAATACAACAACTAACTTAAACCCATTTCAAAGGGACTTGGCTTCGGCCCAGGCAAAGCCAAACGCACTATGGTCATAGGCTCGGCCTAACAAAATATAACAAACACCCTTATGACTGGAAACACAAATACCAACGCACCCTACGTGGGTGTTTCTTGAATCGAGACCACAACTACACGACTCCCTTTGTGGGTGTCTCGTTGACCCAAACCAAGTTAGCACCCTCGTGGGTGTATCTCTTCGACCATGTGGTTGCTTATTTGGAAGTAACGTGGTGATCATGTGGTTGCTAATTTTGGAATAAATTAGTAGCGTTACTGTATCGTCTGTCTGTGTATCCAGGCAAGAATTTTGGCTCTTAATTCATCGTACTTCTCAAAAACTGGAAGCACACGGGTTGTCTATCTTCTGCTTATTTTTTTAATATATTGTACCTCTTTTGTGGTTCTATACTTAATCAACGTAGTATATAGAAATCTGTAGGGTAGCTTAAGCTGGAAATCCATTGAAAGGGCTCAAGAGTCACATACTGATTTTGCATCTGCAGATTTTTCATTTGCAGGTTATCTTAAACTCAGTCAGTAAGTTTTTACCTACGCTTAAGCTAGAAATCCACTGAGTTTTCTTTCAGTGGCATGTATTTGTTAAGGTGAGTTTGGAAGGTAAGGCGCGGGTGATAGTGTATGTTGCATTGTACTAAACCATTTGCACAATAATGTATGTTGCATTGTACTAAACCATTTGCATAAACGCTATATCGAAATAAAGGAGACCTCGAAGGTGATTAACTTGATAGTTGTGGTGAACTCTTATTGTATTGTTCGGGTGCCAAATTGATTTGTTTGCTGTTTGAATCAGCATTAGTAAAGTGAGTGGATTTAGTTGTTTATATGAGTAAGGGGCGTTTGGGAACTAGGATTGATTATTAAAACTTAATTGTTTGTGAACCTATTGGGTCTTAATCTATTTAATCTAATAAATGTGAATAATGTACCACCCATTGAAGCATCCAATGCATTTAATTGTCTGACGTGTATCCTTTGTGATTGGCTACAAAACAAGACACGTACAACACCCTTCTTCAATCTTCCTCTGCACGCTCCAATCTTCCTCTGCACACTCCTATTTGGTTATAGAAAAATATAGCATTTTAGTTAAAGAAAGCCTGAGCTTTCATGTGTATGCATGTTTCAAACGATCGTTATTTGTTTTTCTTCTTCAGGATGATGAAGGAAGACGGTTCTTTCCACATAGCTGCTGATACGACAAAGATGATACGTGAAATTCTTGAGTGGATCATTGTTATGCTTAAATATCCAGTGCCCGCTGTGGAGGTTAGAAATCATAGGTCATTCCCTCTCCATTTCTTTTGAGCACCTCAAGTATCATTTTTTGAGTGTTTAAGTAATCTACACTAGGCTGAACAGTGGTAACGGGTTACCCGGGTCAATGTGGTGAATAGTATATAATCTCTTTGCAAATACAAGGGAATGGTTGTATTGAACATAGGCATACTGTTCAACCTATAAAAGAACATTGAACAACCCCTAAAGAAAAAACATCGTGATTCTTAAATGCAAGTTTTACTCTAAAAGACCTTTCAAATAGTTTGTCTTTTAAATTCTTTTGCAAATACCTGAGCGGCTATTATTACTTTCAAGAACTTTTGTTTATGTTTATTCAGTATTTATGCTCTTTTCTCATTATGTAATTTCGCAAGTTTCAACTATTTTTACAGGAAAAAGGAATGCATCTTGATGAAATGAAACAGGTTAGACGTGATTATCAGTATATGACCCTTACATACGTTGGTTTTCAAGTGCATGCTAGATATTTTGCAGAAATTGGTTGGCTTTCGGGTATTATGTGCTTTTATTAATTCTATCTATGTTACTCATTATTGATGCTCATAAAATAATATCATGCTTCGAATAATCGTGATAACATATAGATGCACATATTTCCATGAGACCACATTATGTGCAGGGTTTTATGTGACCTTAAAGTAGTCATGAGAGCACCTTTCCATGCATTTGTGTTGTGTTCTTTATAACTGGCTTCCTCAAAATTAAACGGTAAAAGGTAGTAGTCCAGGCACATAGCCACAATGTGTCTTTTAGCAAGAGTATTCTTGATCAGCTTTTTCACTATCTTTAGTCTCTTTTCGGACTTGCTCTCTATAGACAATAAATTTTGCTTGTGTTCTGTTTGGTTTTATTGTGGGAAATTTTTCATATGTAAAGGGAAAATCCAAACTCTTTAAATAGTTCTTACACCATCAGATAAGTGAACTTGGTTGGAGCTCAATTTGAACAACAACAACAGCTCATTGACGATGATATTAAAGGGTTAAATGGTTTGATCATTACTTTGAGTTTTCATTTGGAACTTCTAAAATAAGTTAATGACGTAGCAATAATTCCACATATATTTTTTACTATTAGATTTTGAGCGAGCATAATTGGATTGTGGGGTGTCTTTAAAAAATGTGATATGTAGCTCAAATTTTCTTAAATAGTTCTTACCCTCTATTTCATATCTTATATCCTTAACAAGTATCTTTTCTCCATTTGCAGTCTAATAGGGGAATATGATCTTCTATTCATTCTATAAAACAAGAGGATATTTGTAAGTATTTGATTATGTGTAATGATTTGAGAGGATCCTTAGCATATAATATATACATTAATGATGCCATTTTTTTTTTCATTTTTCTAAAAGAAAAGACAGTGTATTTGAAGTTGTATAGGTATTCGTGTAATTTTTCCCATGCATGCTCCTTTGATTTGCTCGTGTGTGTGTGGTGCCTTGAAAGAGATTATAGATTCAAAATTACTTACTTTTTTAAGCCATTTGTGATGTTGCATACGGACTTAAGAATAGGAAGGTGGATCCTATAGTTTTGTTCTCACTATTTTAATTATCATATTTGATTTTTTATTTTGCAAAGCATCTTTCTAAAATGTTGAAAGGAGGTTTAATGCTATTAGGCCGAGTTTAAATGCAAGAGGCTCACTTGAAGTTATATGGGAAGGCATGTTGACCATAGAAAGAAAGACTTGGAATACTTATGCAGTGCTCACTTGAAGTAATTTTAAAGTATAAACGACTAATGTTGGGATTTATTATTTCTTTTTTCACATATGAAACTTGAAAAATCTCTTGGCAAGTTTTTATGGATAGAATGTCAATGCTTTACTCTCTTGGCAAGTCTTTCACGGAATTAACTTGAACTATTCAAGTGTTTGACATTGACTGCATGCCTTTGGTTTTCAAGACTATCTATCAGTTGGGGAAGACGATATATGCACGTTTATAATTTTAATAGTTACAAACCAAATTCTTTATCATATCATTGACATATTACTTATTATCCCTTTCAATAGATAATGGAACTTATCTACGTTCGTTGTTTGTTAATTTGTTCACGCGCTTAACTCCTTAATGAATACTGTAATTCCTTTCAAGATTTTCGTGATTCAACGAGTCTATAAGCTAAAGATCGTGACAACTAACGGAACACATTTTGGAAATAAGGTTATCATACCAAGATTGAGAATTACTCCGTTTGATAAAATTTTATCGCTAAAGATCGTGAGAAAACAATATCTTGTGTCAGTGTTATTTTCTATGATAAAAAACAAGAGCCAAGGGCAATCAATTTCAAAAGTTGGTTTATACCTGCCACGTCATGTTTTCACACATTGACAACTATACGTGGCTTGCTTCACGCGTCAAAAGCAAAAGAGGTTTGAAGGTTGTCGTTTGTGATGCGGATGGTAATCTATAAAAAAAATATTACAAATGTTGTGCACAAAGAAGTACTTCAAGGTCTATGATAAAGATTCATGAGGTATGTACAATATACATATGAGTAGTTTTATGCCATTTTTAAAATTTACATATATTATCAATCACAAACTTCTTTTACTTACATTTTTTTTAACTTATTAGGTGCTCACGGAATGGACATTGACTTATCACTTAATTAACGCTCACTATATACATTTGCTTTTCAAGACTATCAAAATTGGAGGACACGATGCATGGACGTTTATTATATTAATAGTTACAAACATAATTGTTTATAGTATCATTGACTTATAACTTATTATTCCGTTACAAGAAAATTTCATAGCGTTTACATTCGTTGTTATTTCTTACTTTATTAACGTACTTACTTTTATTAATAAAAAATCCTCTAAAATCCCATGGATTCCACGGGTCTATAAGCTAGTTTGTATAGATTAGGCAATATCAGTATGGCACTCGAGTGTTGTAATTTTTTAGCCGTTTATCAGTTAGATGACTTTTGTGGTGCATTACAACTATCCACGCACTTTTGTCTCACTCATATCTACCCTCACTCGATTAGGAATATTCAAGTGACTTGATCGTAAAAGCTTATCTTCAGGATGAAAAGGGATTCAAAATGACCAACATGTGAAAAACTCTTTTCTTCATCATCACAATGTTAAAAATGGCAGTGGTCAAGAAAAGTACAAATTAAGATGCAAAAACAGTTTATGTTTGTCGGGTTCAAGTTTCACATCACATAGAACCAAAAAAAAAGAAGATACAAGCGTTTCTAAGATGCACTTTTTTTCCATCTTTTACTTCAGGTTACATATCAATGATAGTGGGACTAGCATTTTATCTGTACTGACCAGAATGATATTATAACAACAGTGGTATATAAACTGTAATGATCCTGAAACATTTGGATAGTGCAAAGTGGCCAAACTGTCATTTTAATGCTTAAAGTCTTAAACCCTCGACATTCAATTTAGTTTAAGAACTGGATTACAAGATATTAGAGTTTAAGATAGTATTTTGTATTCACATTCAAATATTCAACACACAAGTTATTCATCAAATATACAAAATCTTTTGACCCGTATGAATATTTACCCGTTTTGACCCATTACCCAACATGCACAACCTATTCATTTTTTCACATCTAAGCCAGACCATCTTACAATATAATCTAGTTATATAAGTGTGTGAAGTAACCAGCACACAATAAGGGTATGTCACAACATATGTCTCACACTATCATGTCTCAAGCGTATCAATGAACATTTGAATCAAACATACAGATAGTGGACTCTCTCTAAGTGTCCAAACAAGAGGAGAATTCCTTTCTTCAGCCAGAGCAAATACATTGATACTTCCAACGAATACATTATTACTAATACTTGCATTAAAAAGTTAATATAACTCGGTTGTGAAAGATTAATACATTCGTCACTAGACCTTCATCGACAATATTTCCTCTAATTGTTCTCTTTATGATTTAAACTTAGCAAATGATTAACAATAGCCATTATTTTCTTCCTGGTGTTTTAAAGATCAAAAGTTGGACGAGTCATTACTGCGTAACTATTACCTTGCCCATTGCGGACCCACATATACCTTAGTGAAGTAACATTGAACATCAAAGTAGAAAGTGCTTGTTTGCTAAAGGGACAAATATGTATTTCAAGCTTTCTCAATTTTGAGCACCCCTTTGATAATTGCACAAGTCCTGCATCCGATCCTCCTATTATAAGGTGCAACAGATCTCTTGTATGGGTTTGTCCATTTGTTGGCAGTGTAGAGATTGGCTTTAACCATTCTTTGTGCAGTGTGTTTGAATGTCAGTGAGTAAGGAAATTATAATGCAGAACTATAACAAACTTGTACGAAATAATGGAGGGAAATAAATCTGTTAACTTGTTATTAAACTGTCAATACAAATACATATATACAGGTTGTGAAAAGGCATGATTGAGAAGGTATGATGGTTCAGTTTTGGACCAAAAGACACACCTTTTCATGTGTAACTGCCACAACCATAACTAACTATAATAACTGTCAAATGACAGGTCATCAATCCTAGTATTTCAACCTTATTGGTCGAATACAAGTCTGCATAATACATAGAAATAAATTGTCTGCAATATCTAGTAATTAGAGAAGCATTTGGACTTATAAAAAATCCAACACTCCTCCCTAAGTTCAAATGCTTGATCCTTCTGTCTTGGTGGTTTAAACAATGATGGTGAAATCATCATTGCTATCATTGTCTTCTGTTAACCCTTCCTTGTTGATGCTTGCTTTTGCTTCTTCATTTTTAGTGCTCAATTGGCCATTGTCATTGAGATCTTCAAGCTTTATGCCAAAGTGCTCCATCTTTTCTTCCTTTTGAATGTTCATAGCAGTGGTGTTAATCACATGATCTTCTCGACCTTCATGGCATTTTCCCTTGCCTTTGGAAACATATTCTTCTGTTCCATAGTGTGATACCCTAGCTGTGTTATAATAACAATTGAAAACATTCAAGTATAGATTGTAGCAATCTTTTATCTCTTGACCATTTTTCCTTTGTAAGCCAAAAATTTCAGCAATATAAGCAAAGTCATTTGAAAAATCTACACTTAGGTAGCCCCCTAGTGTATCAACAAGTTTATGAAGATCCATTAAGTGGATCTCTTTCCCATGTATTCTGGGTGGTAAGGGTCCTGGTAAATCCTTTTTAAGATAGACATTAAAAAACCATTTATAGACTTTCATGAATTTTTCTCTAAAAGTATCCCATTCCTGACTAATTAGCAGATCATGTTTTAGCAAATCTAGGAATGAAATATAATCATTGAAAGAATTAATTGGAGTTGGAAGATGTACACCTTTCACAATGACATAATCTTTGTCTTGTGATGTGTCTTCTGCAGTTAATGATTTGGATGGACACATGTAGTCAATATGTCCCTCTTCTTCACATATGTTGCATTTGTGTGAGAAGATAACTGCTTCTTGTTTCTGATCTTCCTTCAATTCTTCCTATTGTTGAGAATTTTCATCAAGCATCTTGAAAAAACTTTCCATGTATTCATTCTGCCTTTGGTTCATCTTATTCTGATCAAATGTGCAGTCTGATGGGTTCATGAACATAGGAATAGGCTTGCACCTATTTCCTTTGAATGTTAATTCTAAACCTTGTGCTTCTAACTGTTTTGCAGATAGTATATTGAGAGTTACATCTGGTGTGAAATATACACCAGGAATTATGAAGATTTCAGACTCAATTTTGATCTGCACCTCTCCAATTCCATGCACAAACATCAGTTTCCTTTGATCTTCCATTTTCTCTACTGAGAATTTCTCTTTTATCTTTGAAAACAGATTCAAGTTAGAGCAAACATGCTTATTAATTTTGTTGCTTACATACCATATTTGATTCCATCCTTGTTCATCAGTTCCTTCCACCATAAAGTCAGTGGACAAATGGATGTATTCAGGGTATGTGATTTGAATCTGTGGTGTGTTGGTGATGATTCCATGGCCTGCATCTTCTGTGAGACTTTCTTTGATTGGACAATTTCTGAAAATATGTCCTCTTTGTCTACACTTAAAACAGATATAATTGCTGTGCCTCTCCATTGTTGCTTTCTTCTGTGATAACCTATTGTTATACACTTGAATTTCTTCTAATTTCTTTTTCAGCATATCCTTACATTCCTTTGAAACTTCTTTCTTGATCTGTCTTTGGATAAACTCCTTCTGAGACCTGTTGTCAATGATTCTCCGAGGCTTTTGGCTCTGATGCCACATATTAAAAGGTGCAACAAATCTCTTGTATGGGTTTGCCCATTTGTTGGCAGTGTAGAGATTGGCTTTAACCATTCTTTGTTGCAGTGTGTTTGAATGTGAGTGAGTAAGGAAATTATAATACAGAACTATAACAAACTTGTACGAAATAATGGAGGGAAATAAATCTGTTAACTTGTTATTAAACTGTCAATACAAATACATATATATAGGTTGTGAAAAGGCATGATTGAAAATGTATGATGGTTCAGTTTTGGACCAAAAGACACACCTTTTCATGTGTAACTGCCACAACCATAACTAACTATAATAACTGTCAAATGACAGGTCATCAATCCTAGTATTTCAACCTTATTGGTCGAATACAAGTCTGCATAATACATAGAAATAAATTGTCTGCAATATCTAGTAATTAGAGAAGCATTTGGACTTATAAAAAATCCAACACCTCCTATATAACTGAGAGAGAGAGAGAGATATTCCAAGTTATGACCATACTTCCCAATATAATCCAAACCCACGTCTGTCAATCCTCGATTGCAGATACCTAACAATCTGAGTTTGCTGCAACCAACTAGCATTGCCCGGATCCCATCTCGTCTAGAGGTAAAGTTGTTTTATGATCCACATAATCGAAATTCATGCGGAAAATACGTAGGTTCTTCAAATGAGAACCTATACACTCCATAGCTTCGTTTGAAATAACATCGAGTCTGATATGTAAATATTCTAAATTAAGACATCCTTTTGCTATAGCAATAAGTCCCTCGCCAGACATGAACCCAAATCCAGTAATTTTAAGTTTGCACAATTTCTTGCAAAACTGACCGATTACTTGCAATTCCTTGTCGCCATATCCAGTGCTATCGGTATAGAGAACTTTCAAGTTGGGACACCTCTGAATCAAGTAACGCTCGTCATCTCAATCCAAACGTGCACGACGAAGATTCAGTTTCCTTAGCTGATTCGCAAGAGGGAGTAAAAACGGAAACAGACTCTTTCTTATGTAATATATACCTATACGCCGCAATTTCGGAGGAAATTTGAAACCGGCATACTCATCACCCTCTTGCTTAATTTTTATAGATCGATATCTACCGCCAGCAAAATCTTCTAAATTAACAGCATAGCTAAAGACATCTACTAAATTAATTAGATCACAACCATGTATCTTCAAAGTTTCTAGAGATTTACTACAGTTTCTTGCAAGCAGAATAAGATCTTCAGCATCAAATTCAGAACAAGTTTTTCCGATATCTAATGATTCAATGCACGTGAAATGCGATGCCAATTTATGAAACCATTCCCCATCATTCCAAGTAAGAGAATTACCCTTTAACCTCAAAGTTCTCAGATCTTTACAATACGTAGCGATATGCAATAATCCATCCATGGAAAACCCTGGACACTTTCTAATCTTCAAAACTCTTAGATCTTTACCACGGGTTCTGAGCAAGAGCTCAAGATCCAAATCATGAACAACCGTACCACGGATACAAAGTTCTTTCAAGCACTTAAATGAAGCAGATATTTCTTGAATCCATGGGGTGATGTCAATGTTCGCTATCTCTGGAAACCGAAGTGGGTATCCTTTCGATCAGGGTTAGGGACTTGAGAAAAGGGAACCGTTGGTGCAAACGAGATGGTGTGGGGGAGTAAAACATGTGGACTGTCACATTCTTCCGAGTTATACCTTCGAGTTCACACCATTTATGACAAACTAAAGAAAAAGATTTCCTGGTGTCTATGCCATGATCGTTTATGTATGACAGGACACAGTCAAACACTGTGTGGATTGACTTCATATGTTTGAATGAAACTGCTCACAAAATAACCATCAGCAGACGAACTTCTTTTTACAAATTAGGGTTTTCATTTGGTTGTTTATTACTACTATATGTTGTTGGGTCAGTAAAGATGAAGAAAACAAGTATAATTACGTCTCTTGGTCATAGACTCAGAGTCCAGCCCAAGAAATTAAAGTATGGCCAGTAAAAGCTCAAGAAAGGACTTATGCTGGCTCGTGTTGCTGCGAAAATACCCAATCTTGTTCACGTATTTGTTATGCACGATATTAAATTTGTAATCATAAGTCACACATTAATTGATTATGCTTACTATTTCAACCAAAGTGCAAAGGTTCAACAAACCATTTCACCTATCCAAATTATAAGTAAGCCAATAGAAAACTTTATGACTGTGGTTTGTATACAGTCCTCTCATAAAAGATAACAGAAGCAAAGATGAACTTGTTACTTGTGGCTAATTCAGACAGTTCAAATAATGCTTTTCAACGTATCAGATAGACCACCTTATAAGTTAGAAACACATAAGCTTCTATGAATTGTAACGCTCTATCCCCGTACCATGTAATTTTGTTTTGCCTAGCTAGCTCCTCGCTAGGCTTTTACTGCATTCTTCCGCAAAAAACCGTGATTAACATCCAACACTCTTTTAGTCTTATTGTCATCACAAGCCTGAAATGTTATATGCTTAAAACTGCCTTTTGCAATAAAATTATACGTTATAGTGATCAGATAATCAGTTTGGCATAAGCTACTCATAATCAGAATCAGACAGTCTCATCTAATTATAAACACTTCAAACTGATAATCAGTCAAACATAATTCCAAACACCATCTATAGTTTTCACTGCAAATTAGCAATAGCAAGATCTTCATCCAACTGAAAATCCTAATCACCATCCCGGCTAATAATAATCTCAGTATCCTCCATATACATATACCTATCAACATCACCACAATGCGCAAACCCGTTTAATCAGATTCACTCATTGAACCACAGTACCATTCCAATCAATAGTAGTACATATGAAAACAGCAAAAAGTTAGCAAAAACCAAAATTCAAATCAAATATATAAATCGTCAAATACGTTGTAACTTTTAACTGAATACATTTTATAGAAGAACTAGTATTAAAAATATATTAGAAAGAAGTATAGATATGATGATAATGTTGATGCATCAATCTTCTAGACTTCACATACATTACTTTCCTCTCCTTGTTCTCTTATGCTTGGTAGCAGTTCCAAACTTCTTGTTGGTCTCTTAACGGATTATATTAGCATTATGTCATCTCAGTGTTACAAAAAACTTATTTAGAAATTGGACGAGTCATTGCACAAGCATCATTAGGATAAGCAAGAACCCACATATACCTTAGAGAATATATATTGAACACAAAAGTGGTGAGTGCTTGCTCGCTAAAGGTACAACCCTTCGTTTCAAGCTTTCTTAATTTTGGGAACCCCTTTGTTAACTCCACAAGTCCTGCATCAGATTCTCCTGCATAGCCAAGAGAAATATACCGTAAATTATGACCAAACTTCCCGATATACCCCAAACCCGTATCCGTTAATCCTCCAGGACGAAGATATATACCTAGCTTTTCAAGTTTTCTACAACCAATGAGCATAGTTCGGACCCCATTGTCTAGTGGTAAAATTATTTTAGTATCTTTTTTAAGCAAAATCATATGGAAATCACACAAGTTTTTCAAATGAGCTCCTAGGCACTCCATAGCTTCATTTGTAATATCTATTACATTAATATGTAAAGTTTCCAATTCAAGACATCCTTGTGCCAAAGTAATTATTACCTTCTGCGTCAATCTGTTTGGAGCAATCTCTTCATCGCCAGTCCTTAGTTTGCGCATTTTCTTGCAAGATTGACCAATAAGCTTCATCCCTTTGTCGTCAAAGACATCATGGGTATAGAGAATTTCCAAGTTGGGACATGTAATCGTCTCAATCTAACCTTATCTTACAACTACAATCAATGAGAGGCACAATGGTGAAGTGTGGTGAATGATTTCTAGTGAGAGAAACTAGAGAGAGATTTACACATTAAAAACACACACCTCCAACCTGCCAAATGGGAGGGTTGGAGGCTTTTATACTTTTACAACTTGGGTGGGCTTGGGCTTTTCTTTGGGCTTTCTTTTTGCCTATTAGATTAGCTCAAGCCCATTGACTATTCTTTTAACTAAACAACAACACTTTTACAAAAATAATAAAACACAAATGACCATCACTTTTTATAAAAGCTAACAATCTCCCCCTAAGGGATGGTCATTCAAATGACGCTCCTTGTGATTAGGTCATTCATCTTCAATGTCTTGAGCTTAGTGTGTTGTTTTAGAATAGTCTTGCTTCTTTGTTCATTCATGCTTTGTGATCTTCAAAGTATCGTCTTTTGGTCGGTCTTGCCTTGATCTACTTCTTCTGTCCAGATTCGTCGTCATTGTAGATGATGATGGTCAATGGACTTTCGTCAGTACCTGCATAAAACAGTTAGCAATAAATCGTCCAGCGCTTATAGGTTCAGATTTCGAGATCGTTATCAGCATAGTGTGAAAACTTTCTCTAATCTTTACCAAGGCCGTTAAGAGCCTCTGAAGTATACTGATGAACTCAAATAAGTACATTTTATATCTATCATTTATCCTATTAATTTGACTTGTTTTATTATATTATGTATGAGGATTGATACTTAATCGTTTACTTTTGTAATTCTCAGGTAAAAACAAGCATTTGGTGAAACTTGGCGATTTTGGACTAATTATGGAGCAAAACAAGCAAGAAGTTAAGAGTCTACTGAAATGCACAAGATCAAGACTATTCTGCTCCAGATGCGCCGCATCTTTCTTATTACATACGGCGCATCGATATCAAGATTTCACAAGATACGATCCAAGATACAAGAGGACATGCGCTTCATCTATTTATGGAGTTACGCCGCATCTATTTATGGAGTTACGCCGCATCTTCTAGCGGTGTACGAATATTCCTGAATATAATAATCTTGGACCCCACGCGAAGTTAAGTCAAAGCGCCGCATCTACTTACTAGATGCGCCGCATCTGATGCGTGGTTTTGCAACCTTACAACAGGTTTTACCTCTCAAGGGATCTTGAGAAGTTTGCAATCCCCACCAGGCAGTGTACCTGACCGATGTAGTATAGTGAAGTGGAAAGTACCGGGGGATTGATCGTTCAACTCAAAGAATAGTGTTCGTTAGGATTGAAATTTATCTACTAGGTCTAGAGGTGAGGGATGATTCTTTTTGTATTTTTATATTTTAAGGAAAGCAAGTAAAAATCTCTGGTTTTGGAAAAAGGGGCGGAATTAGTTGCTAATCAACTAACCCAAAAGCTACTAATTAAACTAATGTGCAGGAAAGTAAACTAGGGTTCTACAAGGGAAGTGAAGCGTATCTACCTATGATGTATTACTCTTTGCTAGCTATCCAATTCTACCTATTGAATTGTCACACCTTGTTTTAATTGACGGGTTGTATTCCTTAATACCATTCGTGGGGTGGCGTACGTACTTCCCCAACTCTATAAGCTCCTACTTCACTCCTATGTCGAGCCGGCTAAGAAGCTCCTAACATGGGATCACTAGAATTCGCTCATGCATTAAATACAACCAAATAAACCTAGTACGCATTGGTTCATGTTTCTTAAGACGTTCAAGCAAGTTACCGTATAGGAGGTTAGCCAGTTTTCTTAAGCCTAACATCGATATCACCCAATCAAACAAGAGACAATAGGAAACAAGAATTATAAGCTAAACCAATTAGATCTATTGAAGTGTCACACCTTTATTGATGACGATAGACACATACATCAACAAGGAATCAATAAGATCTAATTAATTATATACAAGTTTCACACAATCATAAGTAGACACAAGGTGAATTAGCAAAGCATGATCAATGAAGGGCAAACAACCACAATAATGAAAGACATAATTAAGTTAGAATCAACAAACCAATATTTGATGTTTATGAAGTGATTGAAACCCTCTAAGTTGCTGGAAAAACACCTACCTAAACCCTAGAATCGGACTTAGGGTTTAGGGCTTACAAAAAGTGAAGTTATGATGTTGTATTTATAGGCAATATTTCTGTCGGCAAGGCTTGACGGCTTCAGCTCGTACAAGTGACGGCGTCAACTTCCCATTTTCACCAAATTGTAGATCTTTTCGTCCTCTTCGCGTGGCCTTTTGAATCACCCAAATCCGAGTTCGTATGAAGATTTTATGGCCAAAACAGTGACAGCTACTCCGCGCGTAAGTTGTGATTGTCTTGATCAGCATGTGACGGTTTTACTAGGGTTTCTTCTTGTGCAAGTTGTCATTCTGACGTCTTCACTCAATGGCTTCTGACGTCGTCAGGTTGAGTCCTGACGCCGTCACTTCGCCGCGGTTAGGGTTTCTTGATGGCCTTCTTGACGCCGTCCCCCTTTAATCTTCCAAAATCCTCTCTGGCTTATCAAGGATTGACGGCGTCACACTGGGGCTTGACGCCGTCACAGGTACTATTCCAGCAGATTTAGAGACTTTGTCGTTTTCTTCACTTTTATGCTCCAAAAACGTCCAAAATGCTTCCTTTTCCAAATTTCATCTCCAAAGTACCTAAAATGACAAAAGGAACGATTTAGGGAAATATTTGATCAAATAAATACGATTTAGGGCTTAAATGACCCCCGAAAAGCGGTACACTTTTCGCCTCATCAAATACCCTTACACTTGAGATTTGCTTGTCCTCAAGCAAATGCGCTTTTATTCTAATCAAAATACAAGTTAGGGGTCATTTAACGCTAATATAAAAGTAATTACAACAAATAGTCGTTCCACTTTAATCATAATAAGCACGGAGATTACAGACTAGCACCTCACAAGTAGTGTTTAGATACTCACATCTCTCAGGTGTCATAAAAGTATATCTCATAAATGAAAATGAATAATATCTCTCACTACCTGTCATAGCAAATAGATTACCATAGGCTTGGGAAAGGATCGAAAACCTTCTCCACTAGGCGTAAGCACCTAAGATAAACTATCAAAGAGGGCTTTTACATGGGTTATAACGTGAGGTGTAGGGATATGATAAACACGGTTTTGTTTGATAAAGGATATTTTACTGGTGGCGAGTTAAAGATCTTGATTAATTACATGTATAATATGGCGTTGCTAAGCCAAGACTAGACTCGACTAAAGCTAATGAAAAAAATAACAAAAAGATAAAATAAACATAAAATGAAACGGGATGGTAGTCCGTATGTTTTTTCTACTTTTTTTTTTTTTTTTTTTTTTTTTTTGTTGTTTTTTTTTTTTTTTTTTTTTTTTTTTTTTTTTTTTTTTTTTTTTTTTTTTTAATACACTCTTGCCCTACCATCCAAAATAATACATCATAGGGGGGTTGTATCCCCCTTACACTTGAACTTTTACATAACTTTACAATTAACTATTCTAATGACTCGAATTAAGATAATCGAAACACCTGGAGTACTTTTAAAATATTTAGCACATATGGGGTAATAATGTTGTTCTTCCCGATTACTCCATTACACTAGTACTTTACCCATGAGTCCCAATCGTCCCAAAACAATATGTACAAGGATATGACTCGACTTAGCAACCATGTAATCAATTAGATAATTAACTAAGGGTTTAAACAAATGTTGTCACAATAATGCACTAAAGATGAGTGTATACAAGGTAGGCTAAGGCGATTTGGGTGTACATTTAAGTGGGGTGTAAACAAATTCTTCCTTTAAGTAAAATGCTTAAAGTTAGAAACGAAAAGATAGGCTCTGAGGGGTGTACTAGGGGTATCGTGTACTAAAAATGAGTACAACGCAAAGGGTGTGGGAGAATTACTTGACCAATGTAGCCAATGTAATTATAACAAAAACACAGGTGTAAAACAATGGGTTAATCCTAATGCCTCTTATCATGTAGTAAATCTAACTACACGAATGTAGTCTCACTTGTGGCCTCGGAATGGTCCTAACGCAAGTTCTAGAATCTAAGTGCTACCGGTACACACATCATAGCATAAATGCTTTTCCTACCAATTCTAGGGGCGAACCTCACATATTTGGGGGTGGAAAAATTTTTAGTGGTACGGTTTTGTGCTAGTCATATAACTTCCTATCCATGAGACGCTCATTAAGACCAAAGTTTCATTCCTAAATGTTGTAAAAAAATTTAAATTTGGCACTAAAATTGCCCTAACAAGTATTTATCTCAGTTTTATTACACATCTACCATCAAACAAACAAAAATCAAGTGCAATTGTATTCTCTAAGGTATCATCATTTACCCTCCCCTTACACTTAAGCTGAACATTGTCCCCAATGTTCATTCAAAGGATGTAAAAATAAATAAGGTAAAAGAATGGAAACAAATACTCCCCTGATTCGTTCGATGTGGATAATCCGGTAACATGGTTAAATCCTCCTCCAAGAAAATGAACGTTGAAAGCTTCCCTTCCGAAATATAAATCATCTTCTTGTCCAATATAACCTGTTAAACCTGAGAAAACAAACACAAAAAACCCAAAGCATCAACCTGAACAAAGAAAACTCACAACTAGATGTAATTCCAGACTTAGAAATAAAAACAAAACGATTAAAGATATAATGCTTGTAGAATGAATATTTGCAGATTTCCTGGAGTTTATAAAACTAAAGATTTAACAAAAACTTTATGACTCCGGTAGAAAAACAAAACTTGCAAAATTTCCAGAATTTTACACTTGACGCCGTCAGGTGTTAACCTTGACGCCGTCAGAAGTGACCTGCAGAAATTTTATGGTTAGTTTCCGGAAATTTTCTGGAAAAACTTATGCCTCACTTCCTGGAAATCCTGCAAAATATTCATTATAACTCGATACAAGCATTTGACTCTAACAATTACTAGTATGTATGCTCATTTAATATTGTTGTGATTCATGTTCAATCTTGTTCTTGTAAACAAATTTGGATTCCCTTACACTTATCTTTTGCAAAATACCTTTATATGTAGTTAAGACGAAGTTAAAAACAAAATAAAGCATTTTCACAATTTACTTTGAAACATGAGCACAAACAATAACAATTAAACTTGCATACGGAAACAAATAAAATCAAACAAACAAACAAACAAATAAAGCTTGGGTTGCCTCCCAAGAAGCGCTTGTTTTTGTTCGAGTCACGAGCCTGACTCTACCCTTATTTAACGGAAATAGGGGAGGTTTTCCCTACACTTAGGATTAAGTGCGGGTGAAAGTAGCGATACACACCCTTAGGGTGTGAATATGCCACGTGAGGTGAAGGGGGTGAGTGAATGGCTTCCTTCATCCTAAAACTACCCGGATAATATTGGTTGATGGGTGGGTCGGTTCCTCTTTTTCTCCTAGATGTAAATCTAAGGATGAAAAGTTGTGTAAAGGTTGAGGTTCCGGCTCATCAACACTAGGAAATTCCCTAGAACTAAGAGTAAGGTCATCACTAAAAGTGTGCAAACCTATATCCTCTAGTTGTGCTTGGTCCAAGGGTTCTACCTCCATCGGGATTCCTAAAGTCTCTTCTACTTCTTCCGGGTAAGTCACGGGCGGTGTGGGTGCCTCAAATGATGGTTGAGTATTTTGTGGGCTTATGTTATTTACCTCATCATTCCACGTGTCAAGATCACCTATATCCTCATCAATTGTTTTCTTAGGTAGTGATAATAACAAACCTAGTGCTTCATCCAACTTATGGTTTATTGATACGGCTCTATCCACAATTCCTTGGCAAACTAGGTCGCTTTTCCTATTAGCCTCACTAAAACAAGATCCTAAACATGGAGGTTGTTCATAAGAATCTATCCTAGGTGAAGGCTCATATGATTCATAAGTGTCTCTAAATGAGGTATTTTGAACTTCTTGGTGTTCTAGCCACTCAACCATATCTTGCAATCTTAGAAGTCTAAGTGAAAAGTCCATTTGAAGCAAATTACAAACAAAATCACAAAGAAAAGATAGACTACGAGAAAGCTACAAAAATAGAAAGAAAAATCTCACTTGATAGGAATCTTGTGAGTAGACCTAATAAAAATAAATTTTAACCTAAACAATAACTACTCCCCGGGTTGCGGCGCCAAAAACTTGATGCGTGGTTTTGCAACCTTACAACAGGTTTTACCTCTCAAGGGATCTTGAGAAGTTTGCAATCCCCACCAGGCAGTGTACCTGACCGATGTAGTATAGTGAAGTGGCAAGTACCGGGGGATTGATCGTTCAACTCAAAGAATAGTGTTCGTTAGGATTGAAATTTATCTACTAGGTCTAGAGGTGAGGGATGATCTCTTTTTGTATTTTTATATTTTAAGGAAAGCAAGTAAAAATCTCTGGTTTTGGAAAAAGGGGCGGAATTAGTTGCTAATCAACTAACCCAAAAGCTACTAATTAAACTAATGTGCAGGAAAGTAAACTAGGGTTCTACAAGGGAAGTGAAGCGTATCTACCTATGATGTATTACTCCTTGCTAGCTATCCAATTCTACCTATTGAATTGTCACAACCTTGTTTTAATTGACGGGTTGTATTCCTTAATACCATTCGTGGGGTGGCGTACGTACTTCCCCAACTCTATAAGCTCCTACTTCACTCCTATGTCGAGCCGGCTAAGAAGCTCCTAACATGGATCACTAGAATTCGCTCATGCATTAAATACAACCAAATAAACCTAGTACGCATTGGTTCATGTTTCTTAAGACGTTCAAGCAAGTTACCGTATAGGAGGTTAGCCAGTTTTCTTAAGCCTAACATCGATATCACCCAATCAAACAAGAGACAATAGGAAACAAGAATTATAAGCTAAACCAATTAGATCTATTGAAGTGTCACACCTTTATTGATGACGATAGACACATACATCAACAAGGAATCAATAAGATCTAATTAATTATATACAAGTTTCACACAATCATAAGTAGACACAAGGTGAATTAGCAAAGCATGATCAATGAAGGGCAAACAACCACAATAATGAAAGACATAATTAAGTTAGAATCAACAAACCAATATTTGATGTTTATGAAATGATTGAAACCCTCTAAGTTGCTGGAAAAACACCTACCTAAACCCTAGAATCGGACTTAGGGTTTAGGGCTTACAAAAAGTGAAGTTATGATGTTGTATTTATAGGCAATATTTCTGTTGGCAAGGCTTGACGGCGTCAGCTCGTACAAGTGACGGCGTCAACTTCCCATTTTCACCAAATTGTAGATCTTTTCGTCCTCTTCGCGTGGCCTTTTGAATCACCCAAATCCGAGTTCGTATGAAGATTTTATGGCCAAAACAGTGACAGCTACTCCGCGCGTAAGTTGTGATTGTCTTGATCAGCATGTGACGGTTTTACTAGGGTTTCTTCTTGTGCAAGTTGTCATTCTGACGTCGTCACTCAATGGCTTCTGACGTCGTCAGGTTGAGTCCTGACGCCGTCACTTCGCCGCGGTTAGGGTTTCTTGATGGCCTTCTTGACGCCGTCCCCCTTTAATCTTCCAAAATCCTCTCTGGCTTATCAAGGATTGACGGCGTCACACTGGGGCTTGACGCCGTCACAGGTACTATTCCAGCAGATTTAGAGACTTTGTCGTTTTCTTCACTTTTATGCTCCAAAAACGTCCAAAATGCTTCCTTTTCCAAATTTCATCTGCAAAGTACCTAAAATGACAAAAGGAACGATTTAGGGAAATATTTGATCAAATAAATACGATTTAGGGCTTAAATGACCCCCGAAAAGCGGTACACTTTTCGCCTCATCAGCATCTTACCCTCAGACAGAAACTATAAATACCCCAAGACCAGACGAATTTCGAGGGGCATATATTATATACGAGGTTCGAAGACCAGAAACCTAAGGCCGAATTCAGACGAATAGGCAGCACAAGACACACCCGAACGAAGATACAAGACTGTAAGAAGGTGCTGCATGTGTTTAATTCATTAAGTAGTTTTGTTTTATTGTGTTAGTAAACTTTAATTCATCAGGATTGATGGCTTGTGTAATGTGACAACGGAAAGATTGCACTCCCTTAAAACTGCTTTCCCATCAATTAAAGTTTATATGTTGATGTCTTTGGTTACTACTTATTAGTGCATTGATAACCTCTGTGTTTATTAGTGGCCTGCGCATTTGACTACAGAAGAGAATGTGGCTCCCACGGTTGTTACTAAATTGATCACTTAGGAATAACTTTTAGACATAAGTAATCATTAAGGGTTTACTCGCCGATAAGAATAGGACCAACGAGAAAGGATTAACTACATACGCTTCATATAAAACTATCAATAAAACAAGTGACAATCTACTTAATCATCAGGACAGATCTTCTTATTGTCTCAAGTATTTATCTGTGTACGTGTGTGCTATTCGCTGATTCGTGCCTATTGGTTTAGTTTATTATTTAATTGCAACCAAATCGTGCCAGTCTCTCAGGCTGAACCCCCTTGCGTTAGATTAGGTTGTATAGCTAACTTAATATATTAAAATACTGATTAGAATAACGAGATAATACGTTCCACTCTTAGTGATCGACACTCTACTTACCATTATATTCATACTGACCGGGTACACTGCTCGTTAAGTGTGTGTGTTATTGATAAGTCGGCTAAATATAAATTTAAAACTTGAGTAGGCATTAATACTGCTAAACCGCAACGACACATCGCACGCATCATATACCGAGGTATCACTTCAAGACTGTAGACCGTTTGAAGCGAGTAACCATCATGACATAAGGCAAGATCCTTAGATCTCATTCAGACTCATACAACTTGTGTCCTTTTTGGTGAATACAAGTGTATTTCATTGGAAGTGTTCCTACGAGATCTTTGATGAATCTCATGTCTCTAGACTCAATAATGTACGTTTTGGTTTTAGTCGTCGGAGGCATGGAGCAGAGTGCCACCTTTTCAATATCAACACATCTCGGAGTGAGAGGTCGATAGATTATTTAGTGTTCTCCGTGAGAAATGAAACAAATATCTTTTAAGAGATATCTGAGTGGCTAGGAGGGGTTAGTGCAACGCGTCACTGGGTCCATGACGTCTTGTCTTCAATATCAGTATCACCTTAGTGAGTACCGATAGCAGATGTATTGACCCGGTTTCTGACCTAAGTTTTCATGGAGGGCTATTTCTTTTCACCCTTTCATTAAACTTTTCTTTTTAATTCTTCAACCCCTTCTTTCTCCTTTCTCCTTTCTCATTTACTCCTTTTTTTCAATCTTACCTAAGGACTTCTAATTCTAATCTATTGGAATTGTCCTTGGGAAGATCCCTCTGGCTCTGGCGGATCATAGGACATAACCTAACCATAATCACCTTATAACACCATGATTATCCTAGGTTTGTTGATCACTTACCATAAAACCTTTTGTGAAAATCTCTCAAAGTGTTTATGATTAAACACATTTTTGATAACACCTTGAGAGTTTTGCATTTTCTGAAATACTCCCCCTTCACATGTGCTAAAGAGATTTTAAGAAAGAATTGCACATATTGGGTAGAGTTGGCACATTTTGAAATGATCGATTTTCAATGAACATGACCTTCGCGAGACACGCTTACATCACTAGTTAGACTAGATTGAAATTATTACCCGTCCCGGTCATATTAAAAGATCATCTCTCGAATTGGTACATTCTACTCAGACAAGTCCTTTGCGAGACACGTTTACATCAATGGATAACCATCTTGAAATTATTACCCGTCCCGGACTAGTCTTTTCGATTACTGACATTTAGCTTTCGTCAATTCGAGTGTTCATGCTGAGTCTTTTTGGAGAGCTCTTTTTGAGATTCGCTTTTGATCACATTTTAATCACATCTTCTCCCCCTCAAAAATAGCATGCAGTGATATTTTTGATATCAACTGATTAAAATGTAACTTTTTGGAGAGATAGACGGATTTTAGCATGAAATTGGAACATTTTTGTATTATACTCCCCCTTAAACAAAGCATATGTTTAAACATTTGAGTTTAAAAATCATTTTTGAGGGTCTAGAGGGAGTTATCTTGAGCACTTTATGAAAGATTTTGAAAAATCTTTTTGAAAAAATCTTGAAGGAAATGTGCTCAAGATAGAGAAGGTTTTGAAAAGCTTTGAAGATATGATAGGAGAAATATCTTCATTTGATTTTAGGATAAGTGTTTGAAAAAGATATTGGTTTTGCACAACACTTTCCTTTATATGAAGCTCGGGTCCGAAACTCAGTTGTTCCGAAGCCATTAAGATTTTTAGGATAAGTGCTTTGAAAGATTTTGAATAAGCACTTTCCTTTCTTTGAGGCGCGGGTCCTGAACTGATGTGTCCAAGAGCCATTAGGTTAAGCTCGGGTTTCGTACTGAAGTATACGAAAACCATAATGAAGAAAATTTTGAGAAACGACATGTTTTAGAAAAACAGAAAAAACAACTCTCGCTCAAGCATCTGTACATGCCAGTATCATTATTGAATGACATTTCTAGATACGTACAGAATATCGATTATACGAGAGACATGTCGTAAGAAGAATATTTTTGGTTTTTGATGTTTTATATTTTTTATGGCTTTTTGAAATTTTCTGTATTTACAGTATTAATTTTGAACAAGTATATATTTACAAAAATATTTACATGCGAAGCTTTTTGATATAAATCAAGAAGATTCGAGAAGACTTTCTAACTCTTCTGGAGTTAGGCTTCGCATTCCAATTCGACGAACTAAGTTTTCACACCGCTCTTTTGGGAGGGCTTTAGTAAATAGATCAGCGAGCTGGTATTCAGTCTTCACGAAAACCAATTCAACAGTACCCTCTTCAAAGTGCTCTTTGATGAAGTGATAGCGGACTCTAATATGCTTGGTCTTGGAGTGTTGCACTGGGTTGCACGAGATGGCTATGGCACTTTTTGAGTCGCAATACAAAGGTATGCGGTCGAAAGAGAAACCATAATCTGTGATCTGTGTCCTCATCCATAGAACTTGGGCACAACACGCAGATAGAGACATATACTCGGCTTCTGCTGTTGATAAAGCAGTGCAGTCTTATTTCCTTGAGGACCAGCCTACTAGCTTTTCTCCCAGGAATTGCGCTCCGCCTGACGTACTTTTCGCTGTAACTTGGCAACCGGCATGGTCTGCATCTGAAAATGCTATCAGTGTAAACTCCGAATCTGATGAAGCGAAAAGTGTACCACTTTTAGGGGGTCATTTAAGCCCTAAATCGTATTTATTTGATCAAATATTGCCCTAAATCGTTCCTTTTGTCATTTTAGGTACTTTGGAGAAGAAATCTGGAAAAGGAAGCATTTTGGACGTTTTTGGAGCATAAAAGTGAAGAAAACGACAAAGTCTCAAAATCGGCTGGAAAAGTACCTTTGACGGCGTCAAGGATTGCTCCTGACGGCGTCATGGCTTGGCAAAAGAGGTGGATATGAAAAATACACATGATAAGCCAGAGAATTTTACAAAGGAAATTCTGACGGCGTCACCCTTTAAGGTGATCAAGGCCATCACGGTTTAACTTAACGAGAGACGGCGTCAAGCACATTTCTGACGGCGTCAAGCCTTGATAAGCCAGAGCGGATTTTGGAGCACTAAAGAGGGACGGCGTCAAGAAGGCCATCCGGGAACCCTAGACACGGCAAGGTGACGGCGTCAAGATATATAACGTGACGCCGTCAGCAACTAAACTCTATATATAGTTTTGCAATTTTTTGTCATTAGTGTGCAACTTTGTGAGGAGAAACCCTAAGACGAATTTCTGCCATTTTTAAGGGTTTTCATACCCTTGGATCTTCCATGTTTAATTGAAGATAAGTATTCATTTAATCAATCAATATGTCTATGTGTTGTTTGATTATATCTTGTTCTTGTCTTTTAATTAACATGCTAGGCTAGATTTATCTTGTGTTTGCTTAGATCTAATGAAACCTAACTATTGATTATTGGTTATTAGTGTGTTATTGATTGTATTGGATGATTGTTTATCGATGTTAGGCTTAAGAAAACTAGTTAACTTCCTATGCGGTAACTTGCTTGAACGTCTTAAGAAACATGAACCAATGCGTACTAGGTTTTTATGGTTGTATTTAATGCATGAGCGAATTCTAGTGATCCCATGTTAGGAGCTTCTTAGCCGGCTCGACATAGGAGTGAAGTAGGAGCTTGTAGAGTTGGGGAAGTACGTACGCCACCCCACAATTGGTATTAAGGAATACACCCGTCATCCACGCAATTAATACACACTAATCAACCGGTAAAAGATAGTTAGGGAGTAAGGAAATCTAAGTAAACACATTTCTCTCCATATAAGTTTCACGACCTTTTCATTTTCAGTTATTTTATTTTATTTGCATTTGTAGTTATTTGGGTTAGTTGACTAGCAAATAATTCCGCCCACTCCTTCAAACCCGAGATTTTACTTGCTTTCATAAAATTATAAAAATACAAAAAGAATCTTCCCTCACCCTTAGACCTATTAGAGTAGTTTTTCAATCCTAACGACACTATTCCCTGTGGAGAACGATCAATCCCCCGTACTTACCACTACACTATACTACATCGGTCAGGTACACTGCCTGGTGGGGTTGTAAGCCTCTTGAGATCCCTCGAGAGGTAAAACCTGTTGTAAGGTCGCAAAACCACGCATCAAGTTTTTGGCGCCGCTGCCGGGGAATAGTTATTGTTTAGGTTGAATTTTTATTTTATTAGGTCTACTCACTAGATTCCTTTCTAGTGAGATTTTTTATTTTCTTTTTCTAGGTTTTCTTTAGTCTATCTTATTTCTTCGTTTCTTTGTTCGTAACCATTACCATCCGACATCATGGAAGGTGGTAATATCCTCGATCCCAATAACCCACCACCACAACAACACCCACCTCCTAGAGCCCGTACCTTAGGAGACTACTCCCGTCCTAGCCACCATGGCTATCGAAACACCATTGAGCTCACTCAAGGAGCCAATGTCACACCTTTGCGATCCGACAACATCCGGTTGGTGCAAAGCGGATGCGCATTCCATGGACTTCGTTCCGAAGATCCTAATCAACATCTCAAGGACTTTCTCAAAATCGTTGATTCCATAGACCTTGATGTTGCCACTCGAGAGATGACCTGACTGCGTCTCTTTCAATTCTCTCTGCGGGACCAAGCTAGTCAATGGCTAGAGCGTCTACTCGCAGGATCCATCACCTATTGGGATGATCTCACCACTCGTTTCCTTGCTCAGTTTTTCCCACCAGGAAGAACTACCAAGCTAAGGAATGATATCTTGATGTTCCAACAACGTCAAGGCGAAACCCTCTACGAGGCATGGACTCGATTCAAGGACTTACTCCAAAAAGTCCCTCACCATGGCATAGAACTTTGGCTCCAAGTCCAAATCTTCTATGACCATATAAATCTCTCCACGAGGCAAACCATTGACCAATCGGCCGGTGGTAAGCTACGTGATCTAAGTGCGGAACAATCATGGGCTCTCCTAGAAGATCTTGCTCTTTATGACAACGAAAGTTGGAGTGATCCCCGTGATTTGAATAAAACGGTGTAACAACTCGCAATTTTTCAGATTTATTTCTATACGAGATTATCCTTATTTCTCATTTACGAACATTTTCGAGCTCATTTGACTCAAAACCGTGAAATTTATCTCGCGAAACGTGAAATTCGTACACAACGCGTACCGGCACAACCGCCGATTTGTTTTGATTATATTATTATTCGAGAGAAACGAGGCGTTTGAATGGTCGTTTTATTGGAAAAATTATTCTAAATGCGAATATTAATTTATTCGGGCAACGAGAAATAAAGATACACGTATTTATAATCAAAATTAATGGAAAAATAATTTTGAAGTTAATGGAACAAGTTTCGGATGCCTGGGAAATATTTACAACACGATTTAGTGGACTCGTTGGCGTTTTGTTAAAAACATGTGAAGATTGACACTTTCAGTCCCTGAGGGCGCGCTAGGGTTTGTCCTTAGTCCTACCTTCACCCTATAAATACCTTGTTATAAAGATTCTAGGGTTAATAAACCCCATTTCTCTTTCCAGCCGACATCACCTCCTCTCCCTCACCTCTCTCTTTATTTTTCTGGCAACAAAAACCGGCCAACGTTCCACCACCGCCGCGCGTCACCTCTCACCGCCACCACCAACATGACCCTCACACCCTCCTCTCTCTTTTGGTGTAGTCAAACCCACCCTCACCTACCTCTCTCGGTAACTTACAGTTTTTCTGGCGAATTTTCCGGCGACACAAGTTTATAACCGATCGTGTGTAGACCAAGAAGATCAAAAGTTGTTCAGGTGTTTGTTTGGTTCGTGACTGCGAGTTCCCTCACCACAGCCGTCGTCTTCCCCACCTCATCCTCTTCTTATCTCTTCTCTAGTTCGTCTAGTGGTATGGTAAAAACCACTTGTGTTGTTTATATTTTCTTTTACCGATCGATTATGTTATGGTTTTCGTGGATTCAAAACGAAAATAATTCGTTATTATAATTTTGTGATTAAAACCCGGATTTAAAACGTGTTTTGAAACTTTTGTGTGGTAAGATTCGACTGAAAAATGGTGATGTCTAAATTTCTGTGGTCACGATCGGGTTTATAACCCGAATTTGTTTCTCGGTTTGATTATATCTGGTTTGGATTCTCTTGGTTTATGTGGTTATCGTTAATATGGTTCTCGGTTTGATTATATTCGGTTTTTAACTTTGTGGTTCGAAGCCGAGACCCTTGAGGTCTCGGTGTGGTAAGTTGATTTTGTGGTTATTATGGTATAGAAAGTGGAATTAGACTCAGATTTAATAGATGCGGTTTCGTTGATTGTGCCTTGTTGTTGCTAGTCGAGGGAAAACCACCCAATAGGGTGCGTGTAAGTGTTGAGTATGGTCAAAACAGTTAGGGTGCGGCTTGGTCTTAGTATCAACAAAAGAAACGCCAAGGGGCGTTTGTTGTCTCGGTGTCAAGTCACATGAGACACTACAATGGTGTGTGGCTTTGGTTATATTGTTGTGTCTGGATTTTGTTATGGGTCGACAAACATTAAGGGTACGTTATGTTTTTGTTGGGTGTGTTTGTTTAGTTAAGTCTGATGGGCTCATAAGCCAATGTAAAACTAATAAGGGTGTTTGTTTAACTTTGGGCCGAAGCCCAAAGTGGTGATAAGGGTTTGCTTAAAATTTAAAAGTGTGGTTGATATAATTTGTAGTGTCAAAAGTTATATTTGACTAACATATTTGACTTGTCGGGTTCACTTGGTACGTTTCGGTTACTTGGAAAATATTATTTGGACTTGGATTTGAATACGGATTTGATTTTTATATCTGGACATTGGACAATTATGGATCGTTATCGGATGTACAACATTAGATATTGGACTTATTGAACATTTTGAGACTTGAGACGGTATAATATATTAAACTCGAAAGGACTTTAATATATTAAACTCGGACCGGACACAAAATCTTCAATAAAACCAAAACTAATATTTACAAGAATAATAGCGAGACATAAACTTGTTAAACATTGTAATTTCAGTTTTGATTTATCCAAGTCTCGACGATTTGAGAAAAACTAGTTTTATTAGTTAAACTCATTTTTATTATGAAACGATTCATGTTTTATACAAACTATTTGGGACATCGGGGTAAATGTCAAAACGTACAAACTGAGTTATTTGATTTGAGGTGCTTGTCTTTAACTTCTAGGTTGTCTTCCTTGGTTTGAGTTCTCGTCAGTATTCTCTCGACTATGTCGATGTCTCCTCTCTTTGGCGTGAGTTGTCTGTCGAGTCTATGTTTTCTTACCACACCACACGAAACTTTGAAACTAAACTTTTGATAAGTTTTGAAAACTGAGAAATCCACGAAAACTACGACACATTGTCTTTGATAGACTTTATTATTTTGCGAGACGTGTTTTGAGATAATCGTATACGTATTAGGTTGTGCCGATCCTAGACCGTTGTGTACCGCCGTGCTTGTACCTCCGTGTACCGTCATGCTTATTCATCTTGGAACCGTCGTGCCGCATGTTTTGAGACCGTTGTGTTTGGTCCTCGATGCCAGTCGTGTCAGTTGTGATCTCGCATTTCTATGGCTAAGGTGAGTTCATGGCCCCTACTTTTACCGGTTTTCTAACTATTTTCGGGGGAGAATACATGCTCGTTTTTAACTAAACTCATGACTGTTTATTTGGAATACGTGAACGGTTTACTCTATTTGGACTATTTGGCTGATATATTTTATCTGGTTATTTGATGGCATTACGTGATTTATCTGGTATTCATGAGTGAGTTTCATAGCCCCACTTTTACTCTTTTAAACGTTTATTTAAACTCGGGGGAGAAAACATGCAACTCTTTTTCTAGACCTGCAACTACTTTTTGATTTGCTTATGTGTTGACTAGTTAAGGGTTAGATGCGCTGTAGATATTGACTTAGTCTAGGCTAGCAATCCCTTGCTAGAACCGTGTCACCTAGCTAAGAATAGATATCTGTTTACGGACTAGACCAGGGTAGCAATCCTTTGCTATAACCGTGGTACCTGGCTAGGACCGCTTAGGGCCCTACTCGAGATCTCGTTACGATCTTGGAATGATTTGGTTTGGAATGATTTGGTTTGGAATGATTTGGATTTGGAACGATTGTTGGAATTATGGAATCCATCTGCCCTTAGTCCCACATAGCAAATCACTCTCTATCAGGTCTACTGCTAAATTTGTGATTAAACCAAATCTTATTTGGCAGTGGGTTGTAAACACACAGGTTGCAAGTCTTGTATGGGCGGGACTTGGGACTGAGTGGATTTACAATGCCTTTGCTAGGAAATCGTTATCTGAATGCTTTACATCTTAAACTAAAACCTGTGAACTCACCAGCGTAAGCTGATCCTTTTAGCATGTATTTTCAGGTTTTAGGTGATAGCTTATTTCTGGAGGCGCTTGGCAAGGGGCATGGTCATAGACGACTCTGATATTTATTTGGGACCGCTTTACTTATTTATGGGCCTTACTTCCGCACTATTTTCGAATGATGTAAATTTAATACTTTTGATAACGAATTTTATTCTAAACGGTTAAGGAAAAACCGTTCTTTGTACCTTGTGTTGTGATACCAATTTAGTAGCGCCCCAGTGACATGTATGCTTCCGCTGGACCCGATTTTCGGGGTGTTACAAACGGTCAAGGCAATATCTTTGCCTTCGAACAATTCAAGCACTTCCGACCGTAGGATCATAGAACTTGAAGACCAAGTCAAGTTTCTTATGAAATCCTACGAGGCACCTAAACCTTCAGGCCAAGTGAACAAAATCACTTCTTCATGTAAATTATGTAGTGGTCCCCACGACACTCATGATTGCATGGAACTCCCCAAACAGGCTTTCCAAGAATTCGCATCCTCGCGAATCGATAAGGCGGGAGATAAGTGGCTCATCACTGATTATGGACCCAAGAATTCCGAAGAAAGGTATGAGGCATGGAAGAGTAAACCAAATTTTAGTTGGAACCAAACTCGAAGCGTATCATTCAATGACTCTCCCCCACTCACCTGGTCTGAACATTATCCCATCAGCATACGCATAAACAACAAAATCGCGAGGAATCACTGCAAAAATTCATTCTCTCTCAAGAAACACAGCTCTCCAAACTTGAGAATCAATTCAGACAACAGCAAGTTGATATGAACAACAAGGTTGATAACCTGTTAAAGGTTATCAATGATCGCATTGCTGGCAGGTCAACTTGTGAGTTGGCACGAGTTAATGAGATCAAATCTGTCACGGTGACTCACCAAACACCCCCTCCTGTAAAAATCAAGCACCCTAGTAAACTCTTCAAACACATATCACAAAACGGAAAAGAAACTAGAGATACTCATACCCCTTCAAAACCACTCCACTTCGTGAACACCATTACAACAATGCCTATTCCTAAACCCCACCTGGACCAACAATTAACCGAGGATGTGGACAATGAAATGGAGGGTGAAGTTCCCGAAATGAACACCGAGGCGCCCGGCGACTACCTAGACTCACCAAAGAACTCTAGTACAAGAGAGTTGAATGATGAGGAGGGCTTGGAAGAGAAATCCGAAATACCTCATGGGCTCCCAGGACTGCTAGACCGGCCCCTGGTGGAGGAACTTGAGAGGGGCATAGCAAAGCTGCCTATGGGATTTGGAGAGAGAATAGAGGATGATGCTCCCAGGGTCTTTAAGATATCTTGCACCACTAGGAAAAAGTTTATAAAAGATGCCTACATAAACCCCAACTCTTCTATGAATGCGATATCCCTTTCTCTATATAACGAAGCCTTCACCGAACAGGTCAAATATGAAGGGTTTAATACCATCGGGGTAATAAGAAGGGTACCAATTGTGATAGAAAAGTTCCTCTTTCATATCGAGCTAACTGTATTTAATAACATGAACTCTATCATCAGCCCATCCTTAACTAGCCTTGTTCTAGGCAAACCATTCATAAAAGCAACGGGAGTAATACTCGATGAGGATGATAGTAGTGCATTATTTACCAATGGTGTCAGGAAAGTGATTTTTCGGGATGGCTGTGAGGAAGTGTATGAGTATCAACCATCAGCAAGTGGCAACACATGGGGACTACACGGTAGAAGGCCTGGCCGAATTAAGCGATGTGATCCGAATAATCTCAAAATACCTTGCATGATTGGTCACAAGCATTTTTATAATGTTTACATTGACACATGTTTACCCAAAAATGTGATGTCCTTGTTTCATTATAACAACATTTGCAGATGGGGAATGATTCATAAAGGGAAGGATGACGTTGGCATAGATGATGATGTACAGGTGTTTGTAGGAAATATGACATTCACTATGAGCTTCGCAATCGTCGATAATATCGAAAAGTACATCGATCCCAGGTTATCACAAGTCATTTTTGGGGCACCTTTTTGCAAGGCCACAAGCTTGGTTGTGGACGAGCTCAATGGGATCATGACTTTCACCGATGGGATTAGGGAAATCTCATACCAAACGCCTTACAAGATGAGAGAATTCAAGGAGATTGATTATGGAGGGCTCGATAGGTTAAGTTCCCAACTCGTGTTATGTGATGATGATGTGAGAAGGGGATGTAAGGACACTTTTGACCTGTCAAGAGGATTCTTTAAGCATGATAAGGAGCTTAGTTCTAAATACCAAAACAATCCTTTTGATCTCGAGGACCCGAAATACCTTTACTATGAGAGTGATTCTGATAGAGAATCAAAGGAGAATGGCCTAGGAACCGTGACCAATGATGGAATCACGTAATGTACGTGACTTTGAGTCTAGCTACAAGACTCGTTAATAAAGAAAAGCGCTTCTTGGGAGGCAACCCAAGCTTTATTTGCTTTGTGTGTTTATTTATTTGTTTGTTTGATTTTATTTGTTTCCGTATGTATGTTTAATTTTTATTATTATTGATTCATGTTCAAAAGTAAATTGTGAAAATGCTTTATCTTGTTTTTAACTTCGTCTTAACTACATATAAAGGTATTTTGCAAAAGTTAAGTGTAAGGGAAATCCAAATCGGTTTATTAGAACACAAATGAACATGAATCATAACAATAATAAATTAACATGCATATTAGTATTTGTTTGAGTCAAATGCTTGTATCGAGTCATAATGATATTTTACAGGAATTCCAGGAAGTAAGGTATAGGTTTTTCCAAAAATTTTCTGGAAACTTAACATAAGAATTCTGTCAGATCATTTCTGACGGCGTCAGGATTTACAACCTGACGGCGTCAGGTTTTAATTTTCTGAAATTTTTGAAAGTTTTGTCTTCATAAAAAGTTTTTATTAAATCTCTAACTTATAATCTCCAGGAATCTGCAAAATTATCATTCGACAAGCATTATATCCTTATATAGATTTATCCCGCCGATGTTATGCAGGTTTTCGTGTTTGTTTTCTCAGGTTTAACAGGTTATTTTGGACAAGAAAATGTATGTGGAATCAAGCTTTTGGCGATGCTTTAGTCTTGGAGCTTCTACATTCTCTTGGAAGAAGATCTAACCATGTTACCTATATATCCACCGAGCGAATCAGGGGAGTATTTGATTTCATTCTTTTACCTTATTTACTTTTACATCTTGTTATTTGAACATTGGGGACAATGTTCATCTTAAGTGTAAGGGGGGGGGTAAAATACGATACTTTAGAGAATACAATTACGCTTGATTTGTGTTTGTTTAATGGTAGATGTGTAATAAAACTGAGAGAAATACCTGTTAGGGCAATTTTAGTGCCAAATTTAAATTTTTTTACAACATATAGGAGTGAAACTTTGATCTTAATGAGCGTCTCACGGATAGGAGTTATATGACCAGCACAAAAACCGTACCACTAAAAAATTTTCCACCCCCAAATATGTGAGGTTCGCCCCTAGAATTGGTAGGAAAAGCATTTATGCCATGATGTGTGTACCGGTAGCACTTAGATTCTAGAACTTGCGTTAGGACCATTCCGAGGCCACATGTGAGACTACATTCGTGTAGTTAGATTTACTACATGATAAGAGGCATTAGGATTAACCCATTGTTTTACACCTGTGTTTTTGTTATAATTACATTGGCTACATTGGTCAAGTAATTCTCCCACACCCTTTGCGTTGTACTCATTTTTAGTACACGATACCCCTAGTACACCCCTCAGAGCCTATCTTTTCGTTTCGACCTTTAAGCATTTTACTTAAAGGAAGAATTTGTTTACACCCCACTTAAATGTACACCCAAATCGCCTTAGCCTACCTTGTATGCACTCATTTTTAGTGCATTATTGTGACAACATTTGTTTAAACCCCTAGTTAATTATCTAATTGATTACATGGTTGCTAAGTCGAGTCATATCCTTGGGACGATTGGGACTAATGGGTAAAGTACTAGTGTAATGGAGTAATGGGGAAGAACATCATTATTACCCCCATATGTGCTAAATATTTTAAAAGTACTCCAAGTTTTTCAATTATCTTAATTCGAGTCATTAGAATAGTTATTTGTAAAGTTATGTAAAAGTTCAAGTGTAAGGGGAATGCAATGCCCCTATGATGTATTATTTTGGATGGTAGGGCAAGAGTGTATGAAAAAAAAAATCGAAAAAATCAAGAAAAATACAAAAAAAAATGAGAAAAAGAAAAGTAGAAAAAACATACGGACTACCATCCCGTTTCATTTTATGTTTATTTTATGTTTTTGTTATTTTGTTTTTAGCTTAAGTCGAGTCTAGTCTTGGCTTAGCAACACCATATTGTACATGTAATTAATCAAGATCTTTAACTCGCCACCAGTAAAATATCCCTTATCCAACAAAACCGTGTTTATCATATCCCTACACCTCACGTTATAATCCATTTAAAAGCCCTCTTTGATAGTTTATCTTAGGTGCTTACGCCTAGTGGAGAAGGTTTTTGATCCTTTCCCAAACCTATGGTAATCTATTTGCTATGACAGGTAGTGAGAGATATTATCCGTTTTCATTTATGAGATTTATTTTGATGACACCTGAGAGATGTGAGTATCTAAACACTACTTGTGAGGTGCTAGTTTGTAATCTCCGTGCTTATTATGATTAAAGTGGAATGACTATTTGTTGTAATTACTTTTATATTAGCGTTAAATGACCCCTAACTTGTATTTTGATTAGAATAAAAGCGCATTTGCTTGAGGACAAGCAAATCTCAAGTGTAAGGGTATTTGATGAAGCGAAAAGTGTACCGCTTTTAGGGGTCATTTAAGCCCTAAATCGTATTTATTTGATCAAATATTGCCCTAAACCGTTCCTTTTGTCATTTTAGGTACTTTGGAGAAGAAATCTGAAAAAGGAAGCATTTTGGACGTTTTTGGAGCATAAAAGTGAAGAAAACGACAAAGTCTCAAAATCGGCTGGAAAAGTACCTTTGACGGCGTCAAGGATTGCTCCTGACGGCGTCATGGCTTGGCAAAAGAGGTGGATATGAAAAATACACATGATAAGCCAGAGAATTTTACTAAGGAAATTCTGACGGCGTCACCCTTTAAGGTGTTCAAGGCCATCACGGTTTAACTTAACGAGAGACGGCGTCAAGCACATTTCTGACGGCGTCAAGCCTTGATAAGCCAGAGCGGATTTTGGAGCACTAAAGAGGGACGGCGTCAAGAAGGCCATCCGGGAACCCTAGACACGGCGAGGTGACGGCGTCAAGATATATAACGTGACGCCGTCAGCAACTAAACTCTATATATAGTTTTGCAATTTTTTGTCATTAGTGTGCAACTTTGTGAGGAGAAACCCTAAGACGAATTTCTGCCATTTTTAAGGGTTTTCATACCCTTGGATCTTTCATGTTTAATTGAAGATAAGTATTCATTTAATCAATCAATATGTCTATGTGTTGTTTGATTATATCTTGTTCTTGTCTTTTAATTAACATGCTAGGCTAGATTTATCTTGTGTTTGCTTAGATCTAATGAAACCTAACTATTGATTATTGGTTATTAGTATGTTATTGATTGTATTGGATGATTGTTTATCGATGTTAGGCTTAAGAAAACTGGCTAACTTCCTATGCGGTAACTTGCTTGAACATCTTAAGAAACATGAACCAATGCGTACTAGGTTTTTATGGTTGTATTTAATGCATGAGCGAATTCTAGTGATCCCATGTTAGGAGCTTCTTAGCCGGCTCGACATAGGAGTGAAGTAGGAGCTTGTAGAGTTGGGGAAGTACGTACGCCACCCCACGATTGGTATTAAGGAATACACCCGTCATCCACGCAATTAATACACACTAATCAACCGGTAAAAGATAGTTAGGGAGTAAGGAAATCTAAGTAAACACATTTCTCTCCATATAAGTTTCACGACCTTTTCATTTTCAGTTATTTTATTTTATTTGCATTTGTAGTTATTTGGGTTAGTTGACTAGCAACTAATTCCGCCCACTCCTTCAAACCCGAGATTTTACTTGCTTCCATAAAATTATAAAAATACAAAAAGAATCTTCCCTCACCCTTAGACCTATTAGAGTAGTTTTTCAATCCTAACGACACTATTCCCTGTGGAGAACGATCAATCCCCCGTACTTACCACTACACTATACTACATCGGTCAGGTACACTGCCTGGTGGGGTTGTAAGCCTCTTGAGATCCCTCGAGAGGTAAAACCTGTTGTAAGGTCGTAAAACCACGCATCAGAATCCTTCGGATACCAAAGTCCCATGTTAATGGTTCTTCGAAGGTATCGAAAGATCCGTTTAACCTCTTGGAGGTGAAGTTCGGTAGGCCTTGCCTGAAACCGTGCAAGTAAACAAACAGCAAAATGTATATCTGGTCGGCTTGCAGTTAAGTACATGAGAGACCCAATCATGCTCCGATATTTCTTCGGATCCATGGGTTTCCCATATAGGTCAGCGCCTATCTTGGGTGAAGTGACCATTGGAGTACCAACAGAGTCACAATTGTCCATTCCATGTTTTTTTAAAATCTCAATTGTGTATTTAGCTTGATTTAGAAAAATACCACGTGGGGATTGATGAATTTGTAAGCCTAAAAAGAATTTTAATTCACCCATCATGGACATTTCAAATTTGCTTTTCATGAGATTTTCAAAATGTTTTAAATGTGTCGGATTAGTGGACCCAAATATTATGTCGTCCACGTAAATCTGAACAATCAAAATATCATTTTTGTATTTTCTTGTAAACAAGGTCGGATCAATTGTTCCTTTGGTGAAATTATTATGAAGTAGGAAAGATGATAACTCGTCATACCACGCCCGTGGGGCTTGTTTCAAACCATAGATTGCTTTCTTTAGCTTGTATACGTATTCCGGATGATCTTTGTCAACGAATCCGTCTGGCTGACTCACGTACACTTCTTCTTTCAGAGTACCATTCAAGAAAGCCGTCTTGATGTCCATCTGATAAACCGTGATGTTCTTGTGAGCCGCATAAGCTAAGAAAATCCTGACTGCTTCAAGCCTTGCAATTGGTGCGAATGACTCTTCAAAATCTATCCCTTCTTCCTGTCTGTATCCCTTTGCCACCAGACGAGCTTTGTTGCGAATCACAGTCATTTCTTCATCCTTTTTGTTTTTCCATAACCACTTAAGATCAATGACTAGTTTGTCAATTGGTCTTGGAACTAAATCCCAGGTGTCATGGATTTGAAATTGAAGAAGTTCTTCCTGCGTCACTTCAATCCAGGCATTATCTGCAATTGCTTCCCGAATGTTCTTAGGTTCTATGAGACTGACTGAGCAGACATAGATGCACATGTCGCAATCGGTGTGAAGTTGTTTTCTCATCTGAATTGGTCTTGAGGGTTCACCAATAACCTGTTCAATCGGATGGTCTTTTGTCCACTGTAGAGTTGAAGGGTACCTTGGACTGAACGAAAGCGTGTTAGACGGTTCATGTAATCTGGAATATGATTTAGCAGATTCCGTTCCAAACGGGATTTCAAATGGTTCTTCGTCTAACACAACATTATTTTGTTCTTGCTCATCAATTCTTGGTAGAACAATTTCAATGAATGGAGTTGCTGGAGTAAATGTAGATGATGTTGAGTTTGAGGGAGTTGGTGCGCCAGCTTCGAATGTTGTGGATGCATCTGGATTTGGTGGTGGTGGTGGTTGTTGATGTTGAGTGGGTGCAGCGGAATGTTGGTTAGATGCATTTGTCGAAGCGTGTAACACCCCCTAATTTGTTTAGTGGCAGCGGAAAAGTAATTAGGGTGTTACGGTGAGGATCGAGTTAAAATTCCAGAAAAATGGTCCAGAATAGGCGTTTTGAAAGTTATATGTCATTCGAAATAATAGTTTTGGTATAAAAGGAAAATATCTGATTTGAAAATCCCACAAAAGTGTGGTAATTTGGAAAGAATGACATATTTGATTTTACACCAGTTTATTTATCAGAGTATAAGACGCCCGCTCTGTGTCTTGTCCTGCTCCGTTAATTACCAGAGATAAACATGCTTAAAAACGTCAACACAATGGTTGGTGAGTTCGTGGAGTTTGATAGAAAATAACTTTCTTTCAATGAATTTAAAAGGTGTATAGTGATTGTCGAAATAAATAATAGTTTTTCATGAAATAAATAACAAGTTGTGTTGAATAAAAGTCCATAAACAAATCATGTATGATCTCCAGAATCATAAGTTTCAAGTTGTAAAACCCAGAATTTCTGAATACGTAAAGTACCCATAATACCCTTCGATATCAAATTCTTAAATGACGTTAAAAACTTTAAGGCATTTAAATCCCGAGTATACACTAAATGTTTAACGTTAATGATTGAACGAATAAAACAATTTCACATATTTAATTAAATAAAAATGACACGCCTAAAAGGGGAATTGCCATAACCGAATTCTCATATAAGTTAAATTGAAATATTTATCACCACTTATTAGGCACAAATGAAGGCCCACAATTTGTGCCATTTACCAAAGTTGAGAGCCCCTTTCACGTGTTTTTCTTTAAAGCCAAATCATACATATCATTGCCATAATATTATCACAAAACCCTAAACACACCTTCACTTTGGCGGCTACTCCTTTTTATCTCTTCCTTCCTGTTCGAAGCAAAGGCAGCAAAAGGAGATTTTATTGGGTTGCTTCTAAGTGATGTGTAGACGTGCCTCGTTTTCTGTTTCGAAGTGGTGACTTCATTCGTGGGTTACAGAGCTGCTGTTGGGTATTGAATTCGTGAGGTTGTGATCGTCATTCTTGTTCTCTCTTCCTCTCGGTCTCGTTAAGCAGCAGGTATCACCGAAGTTCTTCGTGTTTTCTTTCCCATTCGACACCATTAATCTGAATATTATCAACACTTAAACCTAATCTAATAATATACAAAGTTAATAGTACAAGTGTTTCCTTCTGTTTCCCTCTTTGATTCAGTTTAAAGTATCAACTAGTCGACACATTGTTATGTTTAAAATACGCTGGCCTATACACGACCTAATATAATGCGAACCATAATCAAATTCATATTTTGGCAGTTACCTCTCGTTAGAACTCATGCTGTCAATCGATCACATGTATATAAAAGAGATAAACATGCTACCTTGTGTTTTTTTTTCGGTATGATGCAACTACAACAAAAAGGGGAGTCACGGTTTTAGTTTTGGTTTGTAATAGGGCTGTAATATGAGTCGAGTATATACAAGGTTAAACATGGGTCATTCGTGATTTCATGTGGTCGTGGGTTCTGTGTACGTGGCTGCTAGTAAGGGTCAAAGTGGTTATGGTTCTGGTCGAGTAAATGGCTGTTAACAAGGGTGAGTCCATGTGTGTGTTAGTGTGTAAAAGTGGCTGTTAACAAGGGTCGAATAATATGGAACTAGGACAGTGAAAACATGGTCTTTATGTTACTAAAATTGTGTCGAGGTGGGTGTCAAAATCTGGAAATAAAAGGTACTTGTGAATGTCGAATAGGATAGAAAGAACTATGATTTTTATGTGGTCTTATGGTGCGTGTGTGGCTGTGATAGGGGTCGACATGGTTGCTAGCATGAGTGTCGTTTTGGTTGGAAAGAAAGGTTCGAATATGGGCAACATTGGGTTGGTAAAAAGGGTTGTTTGTGTCACTATTCTGGGTTCGAAATGGGGTCTCTTGTGTTTCTGTTCTTGCATGGAATACGCATGGGTGAAATAAGTTGTGGTATCATATGGGCTAGCAAGAGATAACGTGTGTGTATGGTTAAACCTGCTGTCACATGTTTTACTTTTGAGTCGAATAGTATCTTGGTCTGTGTGAATGGTCTCATTGGAGTTTAATTTCAAAAGGATAAATTGAGTGGTGATAACATAATATAATGGGTTAAATATTAAGGATTTTTGCAACTATTGGAACCATGATACATGTATGACAAGCAATCCTAAATTATAATATTTATAATATCACGTCTTAAAGTTAGTTAATTGTCATTAATAACCCTAAAAGTCACTAAAAATGGAAAGCCGACGAAAACGAGTAAATCTAATTTGAAACGAATTATTAATAATTAGACAATCATGAATTCGTGTAGATCCGCCGAAGATGGAGTTTGCTTCCGACCCTTATTGTTCTGTTGTGTACGTGCGGTATAAGGTACAGATATTCTGACCTTTCTTTTAAGGTTTCTCATGATCTCTTTCGTATTCTGATCCGTTAATTTTCTGAGTTGATTGCTATGATTCCCTTTCGCTTGAACCTTCTCTGTTGATCCCATTTGATATGACCTCTGATATGAAGCTATGTTATCAAGACCTTTTATAATTATGCCTTGAAAATGTTTTGAGAAAAACCATTTTAAAGAGATGTTTATCAGTGAGGCGAAACCATTTTTATATCAAATGTTACTAACTTTTGTGAATACTATATTTGGAAGACTATTTTTATGAAAAACCGTTTTGAAAGATTATTTTTATGAAAACCACTTTAAAGGATCGTGTTATGAAAATCATGAATAAAGGATTGTTTAAAATGGACTTTTGATAGAAACTTTTGAAATGAACTTTTGATCTGAACCTTGACTTGATTACTTAATATGAACCTTGATCTGGTAAACTCTGATTTGGACCTTTGGTATTACATCTGATATATCTGTTATGAACCATCTGTTATGGACCATCTGATTTGACCTTTGATATATGACACTCTGATTATGATATGATATCTGACTCTTAGTTTGATACCCGAGCCATTTCACTAGGCATGGGGGTTCCATGTCCGTGTCATTGATGCACCAATGGCATGACTCTAGGGCGGTAGAGTGATGTTCCGCCACGTCCCCATTCTGATTATGATATGCGCATTATTTTGATTATGGATTATATATGTTTCTGGGGGGCGTATGGATGCATCCTAGATCTGTTCTGTTTAGTGGATTTAACATGATATGATATGATTTCTGTTCTGGTGACTGGTACTGTGTGCAATACATGCCTTTCACATATGTCTGGGAGTTAGCTACTCCATTTGAAGAATGAGGACACCCCTCATATTATCTGATTATCTGAGAGGTCTCCCCTCTATATGATTTGAAGATTTATGGTTACAATATGGTATGATCTGTTTCTGGGCTCGTGGTGGATTACTATCCCTTTTCTCTTTTCCCTTCATGTTTATTCATTGACTTATCCCTTGAACCATATTACATCTATTTGACCTTTGTTTCTGTTATTCTGTATTTCTGGTTGTTATCGTTATATCTGTTCACTGGGCTTTTTAAGCTCAGCCGCACGTTTTCTTTTCGTGTGCGGCAGGTTTTAGATGGAAGCTGGGTTATGAGTGGAGAGAACCTTTGGACTTAGAAGACTGATAGCTGTTCTGGATTTTAGAAGTGATTAGAAGTTATTATTATTTCAGAATTAGTATTTAGTGGAAGTTCATTTGTAACCCTATAGTATCTGTATTTTATTTGTAACCTTTGAGAATTCTTGTATTACTATAGATGTATGCTTTGTTTTAATCTGATATGAAACCATTATTGTGATATCTTTACCCTTGTCGGGTTGGGGTGTTACAATTTATGGTATCAGAGAGACAGGCTGCGACTCGTAATACATTTACCCTTGACCTGTGTAAGTTAGACCACTAAGTTTCCACTGTATGCGCTCATAAGATAACCTTTAAGAATTGCTTTAGGATTTCCCTATAGGAACTTAAGTTTTGACCAGTGAGGAATGGGTAGACTATAAGGCTTCTGTTTAAGTATCATTTCTTCCGCATCACTCTGATTTATGCTCTGTTTGTTGAGATCACTCTTGGAGATTGAAAGCTCACGCTTTGCACCACCTAAGATTCCGACTCCGACCTCTGATTCTTTTGTTAATCATTTTGATGTCTCTTCGGGTATTCTGAGAATCTCCATGATGATAACCTACTTGATGCATTCTGTTATATGCTTTTGATAATCTATGAATCTTCTGACCCTATCTGAGTTCGTCTTAAACATCTCTATTCCCATGAGTATAAGAATGCTTTCCTCCCACTTTTGAACGATAAGACTTGCGTTGCCGATATGTTTTCATTGAATAGTTAGCTTTGATTTGTATTCTGATAAAGGATAGGTTGATTGATCATTTACGATTACCCTCCTATGTTTCACCTTCGGTGTTTGAAGCAATTTTGAACTCCCTACCATGATTTCCGATTATTAAACTTTTGCTACCACTACCTGATTTTGATCTTCATTTCCGATCTGTTGATAAACAGTTGATACCTCTCCGACCATCCGAAGGTCATTTAACCCTAATGTGCTTGACACATTTTATAAATTCATTTCTGTGCTGGATATAAATGTATCATCTGATATTACTCTATCCTTGCAAAGCCCATTACTACTCCTATGAGAACTCTAGTGATTATTAGCCAGGGATACGGCGATAATTTTGTTTCGATGTGAAATTGTTAGCTGAACATGATGATGCTGATTACTGATATTCTATACGCCTCACTTTTTACAGTTATACGATGTTCGTATTACCGATGATTCACAACCTACCTGCCCCTTATGCTATTTAGCCAAACAAGAATCCAACACCTTGAATTGTTCGTTTATCTATCTCCACACTTTGATGAACCATGTACTTAACCCTGAGATATGAACTATCCGTCTGGCTTGGCGACCGTACTCATCCTATGAATCCGTTTGCTTTGATATACTCGATTTTGTGGACTTTAAGGTATGGATTGGCTGGCCCTCATACGCTGCCAGGGACTACTGTATCTGATTTGTGACCTTTAGTAATATGTTTCATCTCACTTTCGTTATGGTAACCTTTAACCGCTCCAATCTGTTAAGCTTAATGCTGTTATGGAAACATTCACCTCGGTCTCATTTGATTGATGATTGTCCCTTGACACTTATTTGTACCCACTCTTAAGAAAACTTTAGCATTGGAAATTTGTTGTGCAAATTTTCTGGTGTTCGATGATGGAACTCTTGGGTTTCCTTTCCGGTTGGGAAGTAGGAGGAAAATTTGAACCAATCCCGGTTGACGGATCATGATGCCATAGAAGTTGAGAAATTGGATAAGATGATGGAATATAATTTTGTTCACCTCGGTGTTTCATTTTGAATACCCTGTTAGCTTGTGAAGAAGAAAGAGAAAACTTTGGAGTATTGACTATCGTAAACCTAATCGTATCACTACCATTACCACCTTTCAAATCAGCGTATCAATGATTGATTTTATCTTTGTAAACTCCGTACCAGACGACCTCTGTGGATGATTGAAGGACTGAAGAAGCAACCACAAGAACTTCTAAGAAGGGAGATGACAAACTGAGAATAACCACCGGGAAGTATTTCAGTTTTATGCACAAAGAGGAGTATGTAAATCATCTTGTAAAAGGACCCTTATTCTGGAGGAAACAGACTTTATTGGCACCTAGAGATTGTAGCAGACAACACTACCATGCATCCGGCGATGACGGCAGTTTGAGATGGCTGAAGACCTGTCAAAGACACGCAGTCTTGCTTCTCTATTCGTCTTAGTTGTACTAAGAGGAATTGAGAGCAGAAGCAGACTAGCGAACGGAAGAATACACAGTGACCATACCGGAGATTCACGCTACTACACCACAGTTCCAAGAGGAGGTACCGAAGGCTTGAGGGACCAGACTCGAGTTATATTTTCCCTTTCCACCCTATGATCATACGATAGACTGCATGGACTTGGAAGAAGTTTAAGATCATGTATTTGAATGGGCGATAATTCTGAAGCGAACGTTTGTGGTTGGAAGGGTTTGATTTTGTGAAGAATGAAGCTATGGATGACGTAATTCATTTCCTCTCGACCTACTCAAATTTCCGTTAACTGATGATAGGACCTCTTGAATGAGTTATGTTCCCTGTTAGTAATTCCGCTCGGTGTTCATTCTGCGTATACTGGACGATGGTTTGTTATGAGAAATTTGACGAATGATGGACGATTTGATGCTTTTAGCGATGTACCAAATTCTGATAGACATTCTGGGACCTCTGTTAACTCCTTCGAGGAGTTTGCTCTCCTCTTAGTTATGGTGTTTGGTTTGGATGATCTCTGAGACGGTAGAAGTACTAGGTGGATTAAGATAGGTGGTTTTGATTACGACTTGAGATAAAGTATGATCATCATGAAGGCATATTTATGTGGTGCTAGTATTATGACGCCTGATCAACGTGATAATACTTACACCATATAACGTGCACTCATTGTGGCCATAGGATATCTTGGGGGAGTACCTAAGAAATTTAGAATCTGATCTTCGTTGGTAATCCGTGATTAATGAGACTTTAGGTTCATTCTACCTATGCGTATGCTCTGTTTTCGTTCATTAAATATCTGGGTGAAATTTGAACTCTCGTATTGCATTCTGTTGACCTCTGTTATAAATCTTAAACTCCTTGTAGAGCTCTGTACTGGTAATACAGTTAATCTGATCTGAAATTCTGTTCGTATTCCATATAAGCTTTTCAGAAGATCCACCTATCATCCAATTAAGTTTTATGGTTCTTTAAATCCGAATCAATCCAATTTGTCTCCTTCTGAGGAATCTGAACCCATCTTGTTGTGATCGAGTCATGAGAAACCATTTGTTTTGAAGATCCTTCTGGAAGAACCTCCTCGGGCGTGAGAATTGTTCGCGGCGACCTTTTGCGATTTGCTACGACTTCGTCTAACTTTGCGACTTCAATTTTCGGGGACGAAAATTTTTTTTCTAGAGGGGAAGAGTTGTAAAACCCAGAATTTCTGAATACGTAAAATACCCATAATACCCTTCGATCTCAAATTCATAAATGACGTTTAAAACTTTAAGGCATTTAAATCCCGAGTATACACTAAATGTTTAACGTTAATGATTGAACGAATAAAACAATTTCACGTATTTAATTAAATAAAAATGACACGCCTAAAAGGGGAATTGCCATAACCGAATTCTCATATAAGTTAAATTGAAATATTTATCACCACTTATTAGGCACAAATGAAGGCCCACAATTTGTGCCATTTACCAAAGTTGAGAGCCCCTTTCACGTGTTTTTCTTTAAAGCCAAATCATACATATCATTGCCATAATATTATCACAAAACCCTAAACACACCTTCACTTTGGCGGCTACTCCTTTTTATCTCTTCCTTCCTGTTCGAAGCAAAGGCAGCAAAAGGAGATTTTATTGGGTTGCTTCTAAGTGATGTGTAGACGTGCCTCGTTTTCTGTTTCGAAGTGGTGACTTCATTCGTGGGTTACAGAGCTGCTGTTGGGTATTGAATTCGTGAGGTTGTGATCGTCATTCTTGTTCTCTCTTCCTCTCGGTCTCGTTAAGCAGCAGGTATCACCGAAGTTCTTCGTGTTTTCTTTCCCATTCGACACCATTAATCTGAATATTATCAACACTTAAACCTAATCTAATAATATACAAAGTTAATAGTACAAGTGTTTCCTTCTGTTTCCCTCTTTGATTCAGTTTAAAGTATCAACTAGTCGACACATTGTTATGTTTAAAATACGCTGGCCTATACACGACCTAATATAATGCGAACCATAATCAAATTCATATTTTGGCAGTTACCTCTCGTTAGAACTCATGCTGTCAATCGATCACATGTATATAAAAGAGATAAACATGCTACCTTGTGTTTTTTTTTCGGTATGATGCAACTACAACAAAAAGGGGAGTCACGGTTTTAGTTTTGGTTTGTAATAGGGCTGTAATATGAGTCGAGTATATACAAGGTTAAACATGGGTCATTCGTGATTTCATGTGGTCGTGGGTTCTGTGTACGTGGCTGCTAGTAAGGGTCAAAGTGGTTATGGTTCTGGTCGAGTAAATGGCTGTTAACAAGGGTGAGTCCATGTGTGTGTTAGTGTGTAAAAGTGGCTGTTAACAAGGGTCGAATAATATGGAACTAGGACAGTGAAAACATGGTCTTTATGTTACTAAAATTGTGTCGAGGTGGGTGTCAAAATCTGGAAATAAAAGGTACTTGTGAATGTCGAATAGGATAGAAAGAACTATGATTTTTATGTGGTCTTATGGTGCGTGTGTGGCTGTGATAGGGGTCGACATGGTTGCTAGCATGAGTGTCGTTTTGGTTGGAAAGAAAGGTTCGAATATGGGCAACATTGGGTTGGTAAAAAGGGTTGTTTGTGTCACTATTCTGGGTTCGAAATGGGGTCTCTTGTGTTTCTGTTCTTGCATGGAATACGCATGGGTGAAATAAGTTGTGGTATCATATGGGCTAGCAAGAGATAACGTGTGTGTATGGTTAAACCTGCTGTCACATGTTTTACTTTTGAGTCGAATAGTATCTTGGTCTGTGTGAATGGTCTCATTGGAGTTTAATTTCAAAAGGATAAATTGAGTGGTGATAACATAATATAATGGGTTAAATATTAAGGATTTTTGCAACTATTGGAACCATGATACATGTATGACAAGCAATCCTAAATTATAATATTTATAATATCACGTCTTAAAGTTAGTTAATTGTCATTAATAACCCTAAAAGTCACTAAAAATGGAAAGCCGACGAAAACGAGTAAATCTAATTTGAAACGAATTATTAATAATTAGACAATCATGAATTCGTGTAGATCCGCCGAAGATGGAGTTTGCTTCCGACCCTTATTGTTCTGTTGTGTACGTGCGGTATAAGGTACAGATATTCTGACCTTTCTTTTAAGGTTTCTCATGATCTCTTTCGTATTCTGATCCGTTAATTTTCTGAGTTGATTGCTATGATTCCCTTTCGCTTGAACCTTCTCTGTTGATCCCATTTGATATGACCTCTGATATGAAGCTATGTTATCAAGACCTTTTATAATTATGCCTTGAAAATGTTTTGAGAAAAACCATTTTAAAGAGATGTTTATCAGTGAGGCGAAACCATTTTTATATCAAATGTTACTAACTTTTGTGAATACTATATTTGGAAGACTATTTTTATGAAAAACCGTTTTGAAAGATTATTTTTATGAAAACCACTTTAAAGGATCGTGTTATGAAAATCATGAATAAAGGATTGTTTAAAATGGACTTTTGATAGAAACTTTTGAAATGAACTTTTGATCTGAACCTTGACTTGATTACTTAATATGAACCTTGATCTGGTAAACTCTGATTTGGACCTTTGATATTACATCTGATATATCTGTTATGAACCATCTGTTATGGACCATCTGATTTGACCTTTGATATATGACACTCTGATTATGATATGATATCTGACTCTTAGTTTGATACCCGAGCCATTTCACTAGGCATGGGGGTTCCATGTCCGTGTCATTGATGCACCAATGGCATGACTCTAGGGCGGTAGAGTGATGTTCCGCCACGTCCCCATTCTGATTATGATATGCGCATTATTTTGATTATGAATTATATATGTTTCTGGGGGGCGTATGGATGCATCCTAGATCTGTTCTGTTTAGTGGATTTAACATGATATGATATGATTTCTGTTCTGGTGACTGGTACTGTGTGCAATACATGCCTTTCACATATGTCTGGGAGTTAGCTACTCCATTTGAAGAATGAGGACACCCCTCATATTATCTGATTATCTGAGAGGTCTCCCCTCTATATGATTTGAAGATTTATGGTTACAATATGGTATGATCTGTTTCTGGGCTCGTGGTGGATTACTATCCCTTTTCTCTTTTCCCTTCATGTTTATTCATTGACTTATCCCTTGAACCATATTACATCTATTTGACCTTTGTTTCTGTTATTCTGTATTTCTGGTTGTTATCGTTATATCTGTTCACTGGGCTTTTTAAGCTCAGCCGCACGTTTTCTTTTCGTGTGCGGCAGGTTTTAGATGGAAGCTGGGTTATGAGTGGAGAGAACCTTTGGACTTAGAAGACTGATAGCTGTTCTGGATTTTAGAAGTGATTAGAAGTTATTATTATTTCAGAATTAGTATTTAGTGGAAGTTCATTTGTAACCCTATAGTATCTGTATTTTATTTGTAACCTTTGAGAATTCTTGTATTACTATAGATGTATGCTTTGTTTTAATCTGATATGAAACCATTATTGTGATATCTTTACCCTTGTCGGGTTGGGGTGTTACACAAGTTATAAATGAAGATGAGCTACATTGTTATACGCTTGAAATAGAATGTTGGGTCAACTTTTAAATGTAACGATATACCAAGCATTTTGGGTTGTCTTTTGTAGAATTCACAATTAAGTCACATATGATAACAACTAAGGTTCAAGTACATGATTCATAATCATAACACATAGTGAAAACATTAATCTAGTGTCTGAAATCTATCAGTGTGGAGTGGTGGTTACTAAATACAGCTGTATTCTAATATATATGAAACATTCATATATTCATAAAGTTATATTGCCCTAAGCCTCATGACACGCAAAACGTTAACAGTGTACCGTAAAACGGAGGTGTTCATCAAATTAATGACGAAAGTTTTGCCCTCATGTAATAGGTGATTTGCCCATTCCTATTTTTCTCAAATATAGTGGATCGCGACTAAATACGACTAACCATGTAGGCATTCCGTCCAAGTATTTAGTGGGATAGGTTGTCAGCCTCTAACAGGTTTCGACGTTGTTCACTATATTCACGCTCACCGCAGTGATTAATGACTCATGATCGAGGGACTTTATGGCAATAAAGTAAACTTAGGCAATATAGGTTTCAGGGGTTCATGGAATATGCGTATTTTAGTCTTGGCAATTATTTCTAGTGAAATGTAGAAATATCATAGTAAAGTTAACAGTACATTCATTTGTTATATGAATGCATACAATGAGTCTCAGTATTATGTTACGTCAAGTAGTTTGAAAAATGTTATCTTTCAAATTCAGTGTTTAAGCTAAGCAAGCAATTTGCACACATAACGAACATATATTCCTCTCAAGGGTGATTCAAACATGTAAAGCATAGTTGATGATTTTGAGTAAATCATGAGAGTTTTCAAAGTATATAAGTAACTTAAAACAGTTAAAGCATGTATCTCCCCCAAAAGAGTTATTAAAAACAAGTGTTAAAAGTAGGGGCCACGACTCACCTGGAGCGTATCTGACAAGATAGAATTATAAGATCTATGGAAACGATCACGGAAACGTCTTCGATACGAAACCTGAATATGAGGGAAGTCTAAGATTTCTGACTTACTACTAACAGTGAGTGTGATGTGAGAAATCGTATAACGATTTGATCGGTGATATGAGTGTGATATGCTTAAAATGCCTCAAGTTAAAAATATAATATCATATATGATATTATCTTGATTCTTATGTCACTCGACTAAAAATATTACCTTCTCAAAATATGCTGAAATGATATGCAAAGTGAATCGCTAAATTCCTAGTTATAATAAATAACGAATACTAAATAATGCATAACTAAAATGTAAAATGCATATGAAGTGAGGGGTGAAAAATAGAAAATAAAGTAAGAATGTCAAGTGGAAATAGTTGGTCCTTGTCCTTTTCAGATCTTATACTTTTTACCCTAACTGTGTTGCGTTACGTCGTTAGTCCTCGGTTAAGTCCATTGTCCATAATAGTCCAATAATTGTCCATATGTCCATATAAGGCTTGGAGTTCAATGATATGTCAATCTAGGTCCTCTATAAACTGTTTTCACAGCTTCAGTCCACAAGTTTCATAGTTGGCAGTTTCAGTCCCTCAAGTTAGGTCGCGTTACATTTTTAGTCCAAAAGTGACAAATAAAGTGGGAAAAAGGTGGCGCATTTTTCTGAGTTATATTTAAGATAAAAGAAGCTTATTTTAACAGCTTATTTGGTTGTTTGCTTATTTTTACTACTAATGGGCCTTAACGAGCCATGACTTTAGCCCGTTAACAAGTTTTATTTCGTATAAATTGAAGTGAGTTGGGTAGGTTCAAAGGTTCACTTTTTACATCTTGTTTTTATACTGAAAAGCTACAAAAGTCACTTTATCTCATCAGATTACAAAACAGTTTAATGGGCTGTAAAACCCATCTCGTTATCCATGGCAGTTTCAACCAAGGTTTATGCGATTCACTTGGGTCATTTTTGAGGGTCAAGTCATTAGTATTTTTATAAAATGTTTATATGAAAAATGTAGCTAGTAGTAGGGTCTTTTGGGTCGTATAATAATAACGTGTAGTGATTAGATTGAATGTCGAGTAATGAGGTCGTATTTAGGGTGGTATGGGACTGTTTTATATGTGCAAACACTTAGAATATATCTAAGTGTTTTCCAGTTTACATGTTACGTGTAATATAAATTGTTTATACGTTCGGTTAGTGCATGCAATGCTATGCTATCGTGTGAGTAGTGGGAGGGATGTGAGTGACGACTTCTAAGTTCTCCAAGATGGAGGTTCGACATATACTGTGGGTTACAATGTTAGAATATACGAAAGTAGGCATAGTGTCACACACACACACACACACACACACACACACACACACACATATATATATATATATATATACGTGTTAATGCAAACTAAAGAAGTGATGCATGAAGTTTTTAACGTGTAACAGAGTGTGTTTGTGGCTTCTAAGCCTCCCCCAGTGGAGATTGTCACTAGGGGTGGGTTGTGATTTTTATTATACGTACTAGTAATACAAAAGAATGATACGTTCGAATGAACTAAAGTGGTGATGCATGGGTGATTTTTGTGCACGTGAGAAATGAAACAAGGAAATTTAATGAGTACTTACTACACCCTTTTGAAGATGGTGGAGACTTGGGTGGGATCGACTGAACACAAGGGTGAACAACCCACTCGTTGGAATCCGATTATACGCGTTATATTTGTAACCCGCTTGAGTTTTTGGTCTCCTAACTTTCTTGGGGTTTTCTAATGGGCTGAGTATGTATAAGAGGAGTGAGGGTGAGAGGTGATAAAAAGGTAGTGATGTTCGAGTGATAACACAGGGACGAAGTAGGCAGTTTACTAGCTAAGTTCGAACCACGTTTTGACGTGTCTTCTGCTTTGCTCGGTTGTTTCCTGGGTTGAGACAAGAGTTGCTGGACTTCTAAGGTGATTAGTGAGAGTGAAAGAAGGGTGAGATGAGTAGTGCAGGTGGCCAAATGAAGGGTAGACTATATAGAAGGATTTCACACGTTTCTTATTGACTTCAAAGCTTCAAACCAATCATTTGTATCTACTGTTCGTGACTAGTATTTGGGGAGGTGGCATGTTTTGCTGGCTAGAAAATATCTTAGGTAGGTATGGAAGTGTAGAAAATTTTATCTTTAGTTTGTTGTATTATGTATATACACGTTTTCTTTTATTTGAGCTCAACAAAAGGAGTTAACGAGCCTCACTTCGCCCCTACTGTCTAATTTCTCTTTTAAACGTTACATTATGCTAAAAATATTATTAGTGGAAAGTAAGGACAATCGGAATTCAAAATGGTGGAGTTTTGGGACTTTTATTCATGCGTTATGGGTAGAAATGGGACGAACAAAACAGCCTTGGTTATTATAGTAACATTTGATATTCGAGGCTGGGATTTGGCGTGGACATAGCTCGGTGGGTGGTGATTAAGGTGAGTTAAATATATGGGTATGTCGCGTTTAGGATTAATAATAACGAGTCGCGTTTTTGGAGGTGTTTGGCTGGTCGAATTCATATGAAAAATGCAAAGAGGGTATGGGCCTGTGTAGCGTATAAGTGAGATGATGATGGGCTGGACAATTTAAGTCCGGTTGGTTTGTAGCTTAGTTAAAATTGTGAAGTAATTAGTGTAGGAAATTTAGTGAAGTAGTTTAGAAATGTTTACATGTAATTAGGAAAATTTAAGTATATTTAGTGTAGGAAATTTATTAATACTCATCGTTATTTGTGAGACTTGAATTTAGTGAGGATGTGGTTTTGTGAATACCTTGTGTCTCGACGTACGTTTCACTACTTAATATATATGTTGCATAACGTGATAATAGTAACAATAAGAGAAAATTTAAATTTCCCCGTAAAAATGGGTTTTGTTACACAGTAATTTGAGGTTATTATTAATTAATGAGGATTATTACAATGGTTTTTCGTGGGATCCTACAGTTTCCACCCCTCAATTTTGAACTTCGTCCCGAAGTTCAGTCCGTGATAGGTGTTGAAGAATGTGGTGTTCAGGAATGAGAGTTTATGGAAGATGTTGTCGAGAGATTTCTATTTGAATATCAAAGAGACGAGATCCAACTAGATTTATTCGTACTTAGACGAAATAAATTTGAATGTTTGGTCAACTAATGATTTCATGGGCTGTGAATATTGAAAATAACGGTCGAGAGTAGGAAGTATTTAACACTAAATGTCTAGTGTTCTAGCGGTCGAGACTAGTGGATTTTTAATGGTAGTGATTTGAAATTTTAATGATCGTGAATAGTAAAATAACGGCTAGTTTTTCCCTATTAATACCCTATTTACTTTTCCCCTTTTTCCTCCCCACTTCACCTTTTCACTCCATCTCTTTCATTCCACTTTTCACAAAACAAATATGCCGCCGTTCGCCATTGTTTTCGCCACCATGTTCATCGCCTTTGCTGCCGCCTGTTTAGCTCTCCTTCCCGGCGAAGATTCCGGCCACCTGATCGGATATTTGCTGGTTATCGTACCCCTCACCATCATAGCCGTTGTGGTGGACAAGTGTTGGGGGTAATAGCTTTTAAACTAGTGTCGATTGTAATGGGTCATTGTTGTGTTTCTATGTAACCTTTATTAAGTGTGGAATAAAACTCGTTTTCTTTTACGTTTACGAATTTGTTTCGTTGTATCTTTTAATATTTTGTTGTACTTTCGACGCAGAACAATCAAGATGATTCATCCTGTGGTGGCCCTTGCTATTGCTGGGTTGGTGGTGGTTTTTGTTGCTATGGTGGGCCAACCTATCGAAGATTCTATGCCTTATATTGTGTTTATTGTATTATTAGCACTTCCGATGTTAATCATCTCGCTATGTATTAATTTTCATGGTTTTTAATGAAATTTATGTTATTTGTGTTTGCTACATATTGTTGTGAATTCTTGTAGTTTCTAACTTCGAACTTTTCTCGACTTCTTATAATAAAGTAGTGGGTAATAAATGTAGATCTTACTGGGGCTTGCCAAAAGTGATGTTCATGAATCGTTTATTTTATCTCAAAATCTTACTTTTGGAATGAAAATTGTTATTAAAGGCTTTGAAAAGATAACTGTTCCATTTATGACATGATTCTTCCTAAATTATACATAGGTAGCTAGGCTATGTATAATCGAGGACCAAATGATGTAATTCTTGGTTCAGTCATTATGATATTTATGCTTCTTCAAAGAGTTTTATATGGTTCAATTATAATGGTTCCGTCACATAGTCGGACACCCTCTGATTATTTCTAAAAGGATTAGAAAGCTTTTGTTCATATTCCGAGGATAAGTCAGGAATTTTTTTTTAAAGTGATACTAGGATATCTTTTGTATAAACTTAGGTTTTAAATGAAATTTTCTTACAATGTGGTATTGGTCTATTGTTTGATCAGATATTGTGTTTAGTCAAATTCCTAGGGTGGTATCAAGGTATTGTTACATATCAACTATGAATAGTGAAAGTGGTATAGAAATGGAAATAGATATAGATTACGACGATTACTGAAATATTACAAGGTAGAGATTCGTACGGTAGAAAGATAGTTGTTGCACTTAGGTTACATCCATCAGACCTAAGGCAAGGTGCATAAGGAAATACAACTTAGATAGTTCTAGACTAGAGTTTATTTTTATTACAGCAGAAATTTATTCTTCTGCTTAAACATAGGTGTCATTTCTCGACACTATTGAAGTCTTTTAACGAGTCTTCATTTTCTTGCATCAACCTTGGCCTTCCAGGTGACATTGTAGTTTGGGCAATGACTCTTGTAATGCCCCATTCCACCACATCCGTGGCATTTTATGGACGAGGGTTGCTCATTTCCTTCCATGGCTTTGCAATCTCTTGTCTTGTGGCCTGTTTTCCGGCATTTCCCGCATTTTGCAATGCATTGTCCGGTATGATGCATCTTGCATTTCTGACACAAGGGCTGCTTCCCATGGTAGTTGTCCCTAGTAGTAAGGGTTGCTACGTCGTTCTTTCCAACTTCTTGTCTGGACCTTTGTTGACGATGGTAGTCGATGCGATCTTGTAGGTGATTGCGGGTACAGATGTCGTTGTGAAATTCACATTCGTTGAGGATAAAGGTTCTTTTATCCTCAAGTTTTCGCTTTTGGTTATTTTTCTTAAGTGCAATATCTTGCCTAATTCTTTGAGTACATGTGCGGATAGGTTTGGCTATTTTTTTTGAATCTTTTAGGCGAACTGGCCTACGTCCCATGAAACTTTCATGGTTATGCTTACAAGGTTTAGCCTTCCCTCTTTCTTTCCTGGCTATGTCGTTGTCTCTCGGACGAACTATTGTAGTCACTTCATGTACCACTGTAACGATATTGTTTTCAAATTCCCCGATGGTTTTAGGAGTCATGGTTGTGGTAAGTGCTGAGGGGGTATGGGTGTTGCTCATGTTGGCCATCTTCAATGACTACAACAAGAAACACTGATTTAGTATTCACTTTATTATTAGAATAATTTCAAATAATAAGGTATTTGCATATTATTGCTAACAATGTGATCTCAATACAAAATCAAAACCAACTGAAGATCATAGAAATACGATGTGTCTGGTTAGCATTGTAAAATAATGATCATCTCTTGTCATGGGATTGTTAAGGAACAAACGGATTCTTTTACAAAAGCTGAAGTTCAACAACTTTCTCTTCATCCATCAAGTTTTCTTTTGAAAATTTGTTCTTGGAATTCTATGGTTTATGGTTTAGTCGTGGTATATTTGATGTACAATCACCGATAATGTCATAGTAAGTTTGAATAAAATCATCAAAATTGACATAACTCTAATAACTCGTTTGATCGATTTTTGCACAACAACCAACACAAGGTCTTTTATTAATGTCTCATTGATTTACGTGGGTTATTTGTTTACCTAAAAGAGTAACAAATGGCGAGGTTTTGCATGGCTCTTTGTACTTATGGCACTATACTAGGGCTTGGTGGAAGGAATTCGTTTACAACAGAACGATAAGATAGTAAAAGACTGTCATAGCTTAAAAGTCGATTACAATTTCTGAGAGTTACAGAATTATTGCGAAATACATGAAATACTAACCAAAACTATTTGGTTTATTGAGTACAACAATGATACTTAAGATCAGTTATGTCTCTGACGTAAACGTCTAACTTCTGCCTCAAGATCCAGTTGTGCAGCTTCCATGGCTGAGAAACGTTCCTGACACGCATTCATCTGATTAGCTAACATGTTTTCCAAAGCTGCAATCTTTTGGCTCTGGGTTCTTGCTGCGTCTCTAGCCAACCATAATGCTCTTTCAATGTCTTCAATCCTAATGTGTGTTTGGGTATGACCTCTGCCCAAACAGCGGGTTCTGGCATCCAAGTTTCTAAGTTCTTGTTCGTAATTGTCCTTCATGTTACCAACATTCACTCCTAAACCAAACACTTCTCGTCTCTCAGCATCGGTTCTCTTAAATAGGGTGTCAATGTTACGATCATACCATTCAAATCGTAATGGTTGTAACTCTTTTAGTTGTTCAGAGTGAGCGTTTAGTATGCTGGTGTGTTGGTGAAGGCGAATCCATATAGAGTCATGGGTGTCTACATTGTAATCAGGAGGATTGGGTGAGGATACATTGTTTGGGGCATCTGGCATGGAGAAATCTGAGGTATTGGGTAGGGGAGAATTTAGGTTAACATTCTTCCAAGTCATTTCTTGTTGTGAACTCTGTCCATATTCAAATGTTGGTTGACCACCAATCAAATCTTCATCTGAATAGGATTCAGTTGCTCTCCTAAGTTTCTGACGTGGAGGTGAGTGAGTAGGTGATGACGGAGGTGATTTCTGAGTGAGTTCTATGTCGGGCTGGGGTTGTGACACTTGTACATAAGGATCTTCAGTATTTGGTGTAATTTGGTATGTAGGTGATGCATGGGTAGTAGGAGGGATAGTCTTGGTGATATCGTCTAGTTTGGAAGACATGATGCTGTAGCAATCGAAAATAGTACTTATGAATATTCATACGTTTAAGGTTCAACATTGAGTATGAAATAATACGATGTGTGATGTGTGAAGAGTAAACATTGAGCATGTAGAGATTAGTATAAAACAATCTTAATAGGTAATGTATTGAGCACGGCAGTCTGCAGACACGGAAGGCATAAGATGATAAGGTGTAAAATCATTTATTTTGAAAGTGTGGTTATAGTTCGATGTTTGAAAACATTTGGTTCTCTATAACCATAGGCTCTGATACCAATCTGTAACACCCCCTAATTTGTTTAGTGGCAGCGGAAAAGTAATTAGGGTGTTACGGTGAGGATCGAGTTAAAATTTCAGAAAAACGGTCCAGAATAGGCGTTTTGAAAGTTATATGTCATTCGAAATAATAGTTTTGGTATAAAAGGAAAATATCTGATTTGAAAATCCCACAAAAGTGTAGTAATTTGGAAAGAATGACATATTTGATTTTACACCAGTTAATTTATCAGAGTATAAGATGCCCGCTCCGTGTCTTGTCCTGCTCCGTTAATTACCTGAGATAAACATGCTTAAAAACGTCAACACAATGGTTGGTGAGTTCGTGGAGTTTGATAGAAAATAACTTTCTTTCAATGAATTTAAAAGGTGTATAGTGATTGTCGAAATAAATAATAGTTTTTCATGAAATAAATAACAAGTTGTGTTGAATAAAAGTCCACAAGCAAATCATGTATGATCTCCAGAATCATAAGTTTCAAGTTATAAATGAAGATGAGCTACGTTGTTATACGCTTGAAATAGAATGTTGGGTCAACTTTTAAATGTAACGATATACCAAGCATTTTGGGGTTTCTTTTGTAGAATTCACAATTAAGTCACATATGATAACAACTAAGGTTCAAGTACATGATTCATAATCATAACACATAGTGAAAACATTAATCTAGTGTCTGAAATCTATCAGTATGGAGTGGTGGTTACTAAATACAGCTGTATTCTAATATATATGAAACATTCATATATTCATAAAGTTATATTGCCCTAAGCCTCATGACACGCAAAACGTTAACAGTGTACCATAAAACGGAGGTGTTCATCAAATTAATGACGAAAGTTTTGCCCTCATGTAATAGGTGATTTGCCCATTCCTATTTTTCTTAAATATAGTGGATCGCGACTAAATACGACTAACCATGTAGGCATTCCGTCCAAGTATTTAGTGGGATAGGTTGTCAGCCTCTAACAGGTTTCGACGTTGTTCACTATATTCGCGCTCACCGCAGTGATTAATGACTCATGATCGAGGGACTTTATGGCAATAAAGTAAACTTAGGCAATATAGGTTTCAGGGGTTCATGGAATATGCGTATTTTAGTCTTGGCAATTATTTCTAGTGAAATGTAGAAATATCATAGTAAAGTTAACAGTACATTCATTTGTTATATAAATGCATACAATGAGTCTCAGTATTATGTTACGTCAAGTAGTTTGAAAATGTTATCTTTCAAATTCAGTGTTTAAGCTAAGCAAGCAATTTGCACACATAACGAACATATATTCCTCTCAAGGGTGATTCAAACATGTAAAGCATAGTTGATGATTTTGAGTAAATCATGAGAGTTTTCAAAGTATATAAGTAACTTAAAACAGTTAAAGCATGTATCTCCCCCAAAAGAGTTATTAAAAACAAGTGTTAAAAGTAGGGGCCACGACTCACCTGGAGCGTATCTGACAAGATAGAATTATAAGATCTATGGAAACGATCACGGAAACGTCTTCAATACGAAACCTGAATATGAGGGAAGTCTAAGATTTCTGACTTACTACTAACAGTGAGTGTGATGTGAGAAATCGTATAACGATTTGATCGGTGATATGAGTGTGATATGCTTAAAATGCCTCAAGTTAAAAATATAATATCATATATGATATTATCTTGATTCTTATGTCACTCGAATCAAAATATTACCTTCTCAAAATATGCTGAAATGATATGCAAAGTGAATCGCTAAATTCCTAGTTATAATAAATAACGAATACTAAATAATGCATAACTAAAATGTAAAATGCATATGAAGTGAGGGGTGAAAAATAGAAATAAAGTAAGAATTTCAAGTGGAAATAGTTGGTCCTTGTCCTTTTCAGATTTTATACTTTTTACCCTAACTGTGTTGCGTTACGTCGTTAGTCCTCGGTTAAGTCCATTGTCCATAATAGTTCAATAATTGTCCATCTGTCCATATAAGGCTTGGAGTTCAATGATATGTCAATCTAGGTCCTCTATAAACTGTTTTCACAGCTTCAGTCCACAAGTTTCACAGTTGGCAGTTTCAGTCCCTCAAGTTAGGTCGCGTTACATTTTTAGTCCAAAAGTGACAAATAAAGTGGGAAAAAGGTGGCGCATTTTTCTGAGTTATATTTAAGATAAAAGAAGCTTATTTTAACAGCTTATTTGGTTGTTTGCTTATTTTTACTACTAATGGGCCTTAACGAGCCATGACTTTAGCCCGTTAACAAGTTTTATTTCGTATAAATTGAAGTGAGTTGGGTAGGTTCAAAGGTTCACTTTTTACATCTTGTTTTTATACTGAAAAGCTACAAAAGTCACTTTATCTCATCAGCTTACAAAACAGTTTAATGGGCTGTAAAACCCATCTCGTTATCCATGGCAGTTTCAACCATGGTTTATGCGATTCACTTGGGTCGTTTTTGAGGGTCAAGTCATTAGTATTTTTATAAAATGTTTATATGAAAAATGTAGCTAGTAGTAGGGTCTTTTGGGTCGTATAATAATAACGTGTAGTGATTAGATTGAATGTCGAGTTATGAGGTCGTCTTTAGGGTGGTATGGGACTGTTTTATATGTGCAAACACTTAGAATATATCTAAGTGTTTTCCAGTTTACATGTTACGTGTAATATAAATTGTTTATACGTTCGGTTAGTGCATGCAATGCTATGCTATCGTGTGAGTAGTGGGAGGGATGTGAGTGACGACTTCTAAGTTCTCCAAGATGGAGGTTCGACATATACTGTGGGTTACAATGTTAGAATATACGAAAGTAGGCATAGTGTCACACACACATATACGTGTTAATGCAAACTAAAGAAGTGATGCATGAAGTTTTTAACGTGTAACAGAGTGTGTTTGTGGCTTCTAAGCCTCCCCCAGTGGAGATTGTCACTAGGGGTGGGTTGTGATTTTTATTATACGTACTAGTAATACAAAAGAATGATACGTTCGAATGAACTAAAGTGGTGATGCATGGGTGATTTTTGTGCACGTGAGAAATGAAACAAGGAAATTTAATGAGTACTTACTACACCCTTTTGAAGATGGTGGAGACTTGCGTGGGATCGACTGAACACAAGGGTGAACAACCCACTCGTTGGAATCCGATTATACGCGTTATATTTGTAACCCGCTTGAGTTTTTGGTCTCCTAACTTTCTTGGGGTTTTCTAATGGGCTGAGTATGTATAAGAGGAGTGAGGGAAAGAGGTGATAAAAAGGTAGTGATGTTCGAGTGATAACACAGGGACGAAGTAGGCAGTTTACTAGCTAAGTTCGAACCACGTTTTGACGTGTCTTCTGCTTTGCTCGGTTGTTTCCTGGGTTGAGACAAGAGTTGCTGGACTTCTAAGGTGATTAGTGAGAGTGAAAGAAGGGTGAGATGAGTAGTGTAGGTGGCCAAATGAAGGGTAGACTATATAGAAGGATTTCACACGTTTCTTATTGACTTCAAAGCTTCAAACCAATCATTTGTATCTACTGTTTGTGACCAGTATTTGGGGAGGTGGCATGTTTTGCTGGCTAGAAAATATCTTAGGTAGGTATGGAAGTGTAGAAAATTTTATCTTTAGTTTGTTGTATTTTGTATATACACGTTTTCTTTTATTTGAGCTCAACAAAAGGAGTTAAAGAGCCTCACTTCGCCCCTACTGTCTAGTTTCTCTTTTAAATGTTACATTATGCTAAAAATATTATTAGTGGAAAGTAAGGACAATCGGAATTCAAAATTGTGGAGTTTTGGGACTTTTATTCATGCGTTATGGGTAGAAAAGGGACGAACAAAACAGCCTTGGTTATTATAGTAACATTAGATATTCGAGGCTGGGATTTGGCGTGGACATAGCTCGGTGGGTGGTGATTAAGGTGAGTTAAAAATATGGGTATGTCGCGTTTAGGATTAATAATAACGAGTCGCGTTTTTGGAGGTGTTTGGCTGGTCGAATTCATATGAAAAATGCAAAGAGGGTATGGGCCTGTGTAGCGTATAAGTGAGATGATGATGGGCTGGACAATTTAAGTCCGGTTGGTTTGTAGCTTAGTTAAAATTGTGAAGTAATTAGTGTAGGAAATTTAGTGAAGTAGTTTATAAATGTTTACATGTAATTAGGAAAATTTAAGTATATTTAGTGTAGGAAATTTATTAATACTCATCGTTATTTGTGAGACTTGAATTTAGTGAGGATGGGGTTTTGTGAATACCTTTTGTCTCGACGTACGTGTCACTACTTAATATATATGTTGCATAACGTGATAATAATAACAATAAGAGAAAATTTAAATTTCCCCGTAAAAATGGGTTTTGTTACACAGTAATTCGAGGTTATTATTAATTAATGAGGATTATTACAATGGTTTTTCGTGGGATCCTACAAAGCGCCACCATAGTATTCATCATACATAAACTCGAAGAAATTATCCAGTTCTTGAGTTGTGGGTTGTTCGACATGAATTGATTGAGCTCCTTGAGGTGCAAGTTCCGAACTGATATGTCCGAAAGTCATCGGGTTAAGCGCGGGTTCTAGAGCGAGTCTCTCAAAAGCCATTTATGAAATTTCATCAAACTTCACATTCATCGTTTCCATGATCTTTTTCGTTCTCCTGTTATACACCCTGAATGCCCTCGAATTTTCAGAATAACCAATGAAGATTCCAATATCACCCAACCATCTGTCCTTGTTGTCCCATGTTGAAACTCGGCTGTGCAATATGCTTGTTGCGAGTGTTCGATGAGATTCGTTGATTGTTGTTGGTAGGTGTGGAGTAGCGTCCTTGGAATGCTTTGGTTAGGTAAGCAAACGCTTGAGTCAAAGCAGCAGTTGACTCGTCCTGATCATTAAAATCTGGATCTGGGTGTTGCGGGTATTGTTGTTGTGGGATTACTTGTTGTTGTTGTGGGTAGAACGGTGTTTGTGGATTGTATTGTTGTTGCATGAAGTGTTGGGATGAAGATGAAGAAGGTTGTGCATTAACTGTTGCAGGTGTAGGTGTTTGGACTATGAGTGCAAGAGGATCTTGTTGTTTTGCTTGTTTCTCTTTTCTGACTTCATTCGCCTCTGCTTGGTTTTGTTTTAGAAAGTCATAGAGCTGATCATAGTTCACATCGTGAAGATTCTTAGTTTGGTTGACAATAGTGACATATCGTCCCCATTCCTCTGGAAGGTTGTTGATGAACTTGATGTTTTGAACAATTTGTTTAGGTGCCAAATTGTTTCTGATCAACTCATTCATTAGAGTACAAAACCGTGTGTAGTAAGATTCAATCTGTTCAGCTGGAGTGGATGTGAACTTCTCCCATTCAGTCAGAAGCTTGTTTTCCATGTCTTGTTTACCAATGTCTGTACCATAACAGAGTCTTTTGACTCGTTCCCACATAGCATGAGCCGTTTCACAACTGTCTACAGCACAGAATATTTCTTGTGGTAAACCAAGTTGGATTAAATGCATTGCCAAGTCATCTGCTTCAATTTGCTTCCAATCTGCCAATGTATATTCCTCTTCCGTTTGAGTCCGGAAGGTTGCTTCAATTGGAGGTGTTGCATCAGGATTCCCAGCTGTGACTTGAATCTGACGAGGCTTGAATGGACCTTCCTCTATGGATTTGATCAAGAGTCTACCTTGTCCTTGAGGCTTTGTTTTCATGTATCTTTTCATACGACTCGTCCAAGGAAGATAACCACCTTTTTCTAACATTGGAGGTCGGTTTTCTGAACCTGCGGCATGAATGTCTTGTTGAGTCGTCATTGATGAAGTTGTGTATGATAAAGTTGATGTTGGATCGGTTCAAAGAAATAGGAGTTGTGTTTGATGTTAGTATTGTCCTTTCTCGAGTTTTGCTTACTTGATGGATTTCTAAGTTGAAGGCTTCCTAAGTTGAAGGATTCCTAAGTAGGAGAAAAACTTCTTACTCGAAAAATATGTTCCTAACTCGAAAAAATATTCTTGCTCGGAAAATATTTGCTCGGAAAAGAGTTGCTCGGAAAATTTTTGACTTACTCGGAAAAAATTGAACTTACTCGGAATCTTTTGCTCGGAAAAATAACTTTGCTCGGAAGAAAAACCTTGCTCGAAATGTCCTAACTCGGAGGATTTGTAATTACTCGGAGGATTTTACTCGGAACATTTGGGTCTAACTCGGAGAAAATTATCCTTGCTCGGAAGTTTCTGTGCTAACTCGGAACTCCTTACTCGGAGGAATTTCCACTTACTCGGAAATTTTGTTTCCTAACTCGGAAATTTTTGGACTTACTCGGAGAAAAATTTCCTAACTCGGAAATATCGCTAAGAACAGTTCCGAAAATCAAAAATTAAACCCCTAGATCAATGTTTGGCTGTTGATACCACTTGTAATCGTCTCAATCTAACCTTATCTTACAACTACAATCAATGAGAGGCACAATGGTGAAGTGTGGTGAATGATTTCTAGTGAGAGAAACTAGAGAGAGATTTACACATTAAAAACACACACCTCCAACCTGCCAAATGGGAGGGGTTGGAGGCTTTTATACTTTTACCACTTGGGTGGGCTTGGGCTTTTCTTTGGGCTTTCTTTTTGTCTATTAGATTAGCTCAAGCCCATTGACTATTCTTTTAACTAAACAATAACACTTTTACAAAAATAATAAAACACAAATGACCATCACTTTTTATAAAAGCTAACAGGACACATCCTAATCAAGAGATAAAACTTATTTCTATATAAATGAGATACATGTAGAAGATTCAATTCCGTCAGCTGATATGCAATAGGAAGTAGAAACAGAAAAAAAAGTTTTGTTCAAGTTATATAAAGCAATACACTCTAAACACAAAGGAAATTTGAAACCAACATCTTCTTCCTCATAAGTAAATTCACCACCATCAAAATCTTTTAATCTCACAGCATACCTAAACACATCTTGTAGACCAACTAGTTCCCATTTAGGTATCTTCAAACATACCAGAGATTGACTATAATTTTTTGCAAGAAGCTTAAGATCTATGACATCAAATTTCAAATACGTGTCACAAAAACTAAACGACTCAATGCATGTGCTATTCAAAGCCAGTTCATGTAACCATTTAGTATCATCGTCAAAAATCAAACTACCATGCAAAGACAAAGTCCTCAAACCATGACAATATTTACCAATATGCATTAATCCATCCGCGGAAAACCCATTACAAAAATTAATCTTCAAAACCTTAAGATGTTTACCGTGGGTTCTGGCCAAAAGCTCGAGATGTGAATCAAGAGCATCAACATGACGAAGATAAACCTCTTTAATACAACTTAACGAAAGACATATTTCTTGAATCAAGGGGTTGATGTCAATCTTGCCGAAATCAAGTGGAAAATCAGGTGGAAATCCTTTTAGTGTTAGGGAATCGAGAAAAGGGAAGCGTTGAAGCAAACGAGAAGGTGTGGGAGAGTAAAACATGTGGATAGTCACATGCTTACGAGTTAAACCTTCGAGTTCACAGCATTTATGGCAAACTGACGATATAGAGTTCCTAGTGTTTATGTTATCGTATTTTATGTGAGGTAAGAGACAGTTAAATACTGTATCGATTGACTCTTTTTCATCTTTTCCCATAACTTAGAATTTTACTGCTTAGAAGACAAGGAACAAAAGACTGGATTTTTTTGGATGGAAAAGTTTGGTTTTTTTTTTACAATGAGGCTTGAAGGGTTTTGTTTTGTTGAGGGTTATAAGGGAAGAACAGATATTTCAAATTTTTTTGGTTTTTAATTATAAACACATTCTTTTTATAACTAGATTTTCTTAATATCTCGACATATAAATCGGGTTAGTTTGTTAATTATCTAATTAAGGTAAATATTTTATTACCAAATTAGTTAATTAGAAAAAATATGTTCTTGGGCCAAGGGTGGTTTACATGATCACTCTTCTATAAAAGCAAAACGGGTCCTTTGCTACAGAATTGCTAAATTAAAGAAGGATTTTTGTGAGCTTGCAATTGATCTCCCTTCCATTTTCAAGAAGAAAACTGGTAACGGGGAAGGAAATTCAACACTTATCATAGGCTCATACCCACGCTTGTTTTGTCTTGAATCATCACATGATATATTGTCTCGTGAGTTAAGGTCTAACTCACTGGTCATGGTCTTGTGAGTTAACGTCTAGTGCTGGAAATTTGGAACTTATGGAACTCCAAAACCTTGTATCTTTCAAGCTACCGAGACACATTGGAATGTACTACAGTACTGTCAAGAGGTTTCACAATAAAAGTGTAAACTTTTATAAAACAAATACAAATCTTAAACAAACTCATTTTATTAGCAACAAACCCAACCAACCACCCCTTTGGTTTGTTGCATTATTCAAGTTTTACAATACAATAGAAAGAAGAAAATACATAAGTTCTTGATCTAATACAAAGAATACTAACAGACTAAACTCAGAGAAACCCTAATACGAATACACACAGCGATTAATGAGATAAATAAGAAGAAGTCCAGCTTATATACTCCAAGACTTGAGTCAACTCTTATCTTTAGCACCAGGCCCTTCAAGCTTCAACACGGGCACACATTAAGTCCTCAGTTTTTAACAAAAGATACATAGAACCCCTTCAACTTGATAATACCTGAAAACAAAAGTAAACACACTACCAAAACAACTTTGATAAATGTCAGAACACCCCCTGGACTTCTATTTTCCAGGATAAGTTTATAAAAGAGTCTATGTATTTCAATAAAAAGGTATGCGTAATTACATTACCAACTCCTTTTTCGTCAAACATTCGTTGCCACAAGTTGGAATAAATTAGCGCCTATAAAGGTCAATATTACCTCTTTGTGTGAATTGAAAGATTAAGAATTCCAACTAGCTAGGTTAAACCTAGCTAGACTGGGGAGGTATAGATTTACCTTAAGCTAGCTGCGGTGTGTGATGAAGCTCTCGAAGAAGATCGACTCTTTCGACCTCACAAACCGTTCAAGCTACTGCACATCACGATCCCTGCTCCTTGATACCGTCACGCGTTCAATTCTCTAGACACTTTGGCGTTTTCAATTCGTAGCGACTCCACGTTTAATTCACAACGACCAAAGAAAAGCCTCATTCTCAATGACATCAAACAATTGTGCAACTCTATTTCCCAACTGTTCTCTTGGCCTAGCTCCTTGCTAGTGCCTTCTTAATAACAATGCATTCGACGAAAAAACTAGAACTTCAAAAAAAAAAAAAAAAAAAAATCTCAAGTAGAATCACCAATGTAATTAGTTCGTCATTACTACTTGGATAATTTGATTGTTAGGTCACAATGGAAAATAATCATCAATTTACAATGGACATGATCACTTCACACATATCTTATAATTCTAAGTAACTCATCAAAATCCAAAACGCATAGTTAGTGTATTCTAAACAAGAACACTGAAACCCGCACAATAACTACATAATGATACCAGAATTCATATCTGAATTGAGTTCTTTATCAAGTAAATTTATCAAAAAAGAGAGCTAATATAGTAGCGATTAAGTTGAAACAGGAGGTATGCCAAAGCATATGCACCATAACTTTTCCAAATACATAATAATTCCAACAAAAGCACAATAATACTTGAACTCAAAATCCTAAAAAAAAAAAAAAAAAAAAAAAAAAAAAAAAAATTGCGCGTACATTAATGCATCTATCTTCCAATCTCCATTAACAAAATTTTGCTTTTCTTCTTCTCTTGCGAGTGATTCTAAGCTTCCTCTTAGCGTTTCTAACAATGGCCTTGATTCTGATGTTTTTATTGCATCACCAACAATCCGTCATAACGTCCCTGCATTTTAAAGTTCAAAATTTCTGCGAGTCAATCTAAAAATATTGCGAAAATTGTCGTCTAATGCCCAGATATACCTTAATGACCTTATATTAATCATTAAGGTAGAAAGTGCTTGCATGCTAAATGGAAAGTTTTGTATTTCCAGCTTTCGCAAGTTTGGGCACCCTTTTGATAACTTTACAAGTCCCGCATCAGATCCTCCTATATAACCAAGAGAGAGATATCTAAGATTCTGTCCATACTTACCGATATACCCCAAACCCGCATATGCTAATCCTCCAGACCGAAGGCGGATACAGAGCCTTTCAAAGTTTGCTGCAACCATTTAAAGGGAAGTGTTGTACAACACTACATAAAATAAATAAATTGAAATTCATTACTTAGATATCTTGAGACTTATTAATATGATAGATACTTGAATACAAATCGACACATTGATGCATTAATGCCTAGGAAACTAGTTAATCACACTTTCTCCCAAATCGAAACGTCGTTATCCAACGTCCCAACTTCAGTTAGAAGACGTGCATACTCTCCATGTCTCCAATTTTTCCAATACTTGACGAGATCATTGACCACAAACACACAGAACAAAAACGAACTACATAACAACACAACTATGTACAAAGTCACCATAATGTGCATAGGGAAAAAATCCGTAAACTGATAAACAAATCCGAACGAGATAGCCGTGTAGAGAAACCACATATTAAGTTTCAGCCAGAATTTCTTAGTCGACTCGTTTTTAGGCAGGGAAAGGTACTTTGACAGGGAGAATTGTAACAAAAAGAAACATACAAAAAGTGATACACAGAAAATAGCTAGTGAGTAGTCATTATGGCGGATCGCTTTAGTGATTGTGCCAACGGTGTTAGGCATCATGATTAGGAATAGAAATGGAATTCGGAAGTCGTCGTTGAGTTCGTGTGGATCTTTTTGGATAGTGCTATCAGGAATTGATGTTGTTTTGTTATGGTTAGGCATTTGGACACCCATGTTGATTCGGTTATGGATTATGGTGTTAGCAATCACTTTATGTTAAATATGAAGTGATGGTCATTTGGCATGTAGATTCAATGTGTCGTGTATAATTTGTACTTAGTAAAGTGGGCTTGTAGCATTAGAGTATTAGTGTGTCATTTGTTTAAGTGTAATGTACATACAAGCCCACTCCATGTTTCATTAGAAAGCCCACCAAAGACCCATTTGGTTGGCTGTGTTTTCGTATAACCACACACACTCTTCACAGAAAAAGGGTGCCTCATTTCAACATAAGAAAAAAAAGAGTGTGTGTGTGTGAGAGAGTCCCACCTTGTCTCTTGTATTATTTCTTTCACTTTGAAGCTAATATACATTTGACTTGAAATTTATACCTACGATCCATACTATTCTTGTGTTCTTCATGTGTTTGTGAGTGTCATCATCTAGTTTGTGTTTGTGTGATAAAGAGGAAGCTACTCGGTGTTCATTCCAAGTGAAGATCGAGTGTTACAAGTGGTTTCAAGAGCCTAGCTTCAAGGTAGGAGTATCCTTATTAATTTTTGCTTGACCCTAAAGATTAAAACAAACTTTGTTATTTTTCTTTCATTAGAAAAGTTACAAATTGTGTTTTTATTCTTTTCGATCCACAAAAAATTAAGGATAAAGTGTGTTTGTTAGAAGTGGGCTGTGAAAATCTTGGTAAGAAAGATTTGTATTTGCTTTGTTCTTGGTTTACAGATCGAAAATCATCATCAACTTTGTAAAAGTTGTGTTGTTGATTATTTTAATAAAAGGGTTGAATTATTGAAGTTAGTGTAAAGTTGGTTGAAAAGTGACAGTAAGTATGGGTATGTAAGAGATGTGCATGGGCAAAGCATGGGAAAGTGAGAAAAAGGACAAAAGTTGGTAAAAAGCAGCAGAGTTTCGCATTTCAGAAAGTCAAAGGTGTCTCGGAATTGATTTTCTCTCGAAATTGCGTCACTTCTCTCGGAATTGCATATTTTCTCGCAATTGGTACTTCATCTCGCAATTAGTGCTGCTGTTGTCTCGCAATTGTGCTGTTATCTCGCATTTACTGCTGGCCTTTCGCAATTAATGCTGCCCTTTCGCATTTAGTGCTGCCTTCGCAATTGACTGAAGTCTCGCAATTCCCAGCCTATCTCGCAATTCCAGTCTCGCAATTGTGTTTCGCAATTCATATATAGTCTCGCAATTGGTGCAGTTTTTGGAATTGGCAACTTCAGTCCTTGTACTTTCAGCTGAATTAGAAGATCTTTCGGATTTGTCACTTTAGGCCCTCGCAATTGTGATTGAACAACTTCAAAGTTAAATAACTTTTAAGGACTTGATTCGAACGTAATTTCGTCAACTCAAAAGTGAACTCGGTATTTTACCACTTGTATAAGTGTGTAAATTACTTCGACAAACGGTTATCTACCCTCTTGTATAAGAGTGTTAGATTTTATATAAATTACCGATTTATATAAATTAGATATATTTCTATCTAAATTGATATTTAGCCATAATTTGTATAAATTTTGGTCAAATTGAAATTTCTATAGAAATTGTCGAGTTTATCTAAATTGTAATTTACATAACTTTTGTCGAAATTGTAAACTTTTGAATTTGTCTTAATTATACTCTAATCAAATTTTGTAACTTTATTTAAATTTGTTTCGTTCATCTACACCTACAACTTCAACGATCATCAACAACAAACCAAAGCTTCACAACAACGACAACCAAGTTTAACCGTCAACAACAACGTCTCCTACTTTGTTGCAAAGATCCTAAATCCACTTTATCATACACAATATCTTAAAGATGACTACACAACAGGACATACATGCCGCAGGTTCAGAAAACCGACCACCAATGTTGGAAAAAAGGTGGCTACCTTCCTTGGACAAGTCGTATGCTTCGATATATGAGATCCAAACCTAATGGACAAGGTAGACTCTTGGTTAATTCCGTCGAGAATGGTCCATTCCAGCCTCGTGAGATTGAAGAAACAGCTGGAAATCCTACTGCAACACCTCCCGTTGCTCCAACGTACAAAATCCAAGAGGAATCGGACTACACTGCAGAAGATTGGAAGCAAATTGAAGCTGATCACTTAGCAATGCATCTAATCCAACTCGGTTTACCACAAGAAATATTCTGTGCTGTTGATAGCTGTCAAACTGCCAAAGAAATGTGGGATCGAGTTAGACGACTTTGTTATGGTACAGAAATTGGCATTCAAGACATGGAAAACAAGCTTCTGACAGAATGGGAGAAGTTCACATCCACACCAGCTGAACAAATCGAATCTTACTATACAAGGTTTTGCACTCTCATGAATGAGTTGATCAGAAACAACTTGTCACCTAAACAAATTGTTCAAAACATCAAGTTCATCAACAACCTTCCAGAAGAATGGGGACGATATGTCACTATTGTCAACCAAACTAAGAATCTTCACGATGTGAACTACGATCAACTCTATGACTTTCTCAAACAAAACCAAGCAGAGGCAAATGAAGTCAGAAAAGAAAAACTTGCAAAGCAACAAGATCCTCTTGCACTCATAGTCCAATCACCTACACCCACAACAGTCAATGCACAACCATCATCATCTTTATCCCAACAATTCATGCAACAACAATACAATCTTCAAACACCATTCTACCCACAACAACAACAATACCCACAACATCAAGAACCCGATCTTAATGATCAAGATGAGTCAACTGCTGCTTTGACTCAAGCTTTTGCTTACCTATCAAAAGCATTCCAAGGACGTTACTCCACACCCACCAACAACAATCAACGAATCTCATCGAACACTCGCAACAAGCAGATTGCACAGCCGAGTTTCAACATGGGACAGCAAGGACAGATGGTTGGGGGATATGGGAATCAGTAAGGATATGCTCCAAGATATCAGTATGTTGGTAATCAGATGGGTCAGTATGCAGGGAATCAGATGGGTACAGCTGTTGGTAATCAAAGGGTTCAGAATGCTGGGAATCAGTTTAGGAATGTTGCTGCTCAGGGAGCTGGGAATAGAAATCAGGGAAATATGATGAAGTGCTTCAACTGTCAGGGTATTGGTCACATGGCTAGGAACTGTCCAGACAAGCCGAATAAGAGGGATCCAGCGTATTTGCAGAAAGCATTAATGTTGGCAAACAAGGAAACGGCTGGGCTTCAGTTGAGTGCAGAAGAGAATGACTTCATGGCTATTATGGACAATTCTGAAGATCAAGAGGACATCGATGCAAACTGCATTTTTATGGCAAATCTCCAGGAGGCAAAGTACGACACAGACTCAGAAGCACCTCCTGCTTTTGACACTAATGCGGTTTCTGAGGTACAACCATATGCTACATGTCACAATAATGAAATGTTTGATATGTCTCCTCAAAATGAACAGCATCCTGAGACTCCTAATCTCATTTATGATACATACATGGACGAACCAAGTTGTAGTAATACTAATTTGGTAACTCCAGATATGGATCCTAATGAAGAATTTGAGTCACAACATACTGATAATGATGAGGAAACACGTGCTATGTTTGAATCATTATTGCAAAATTGTAGTGTTGAAATAGAAAAGGTCAAAAAGGTCAATCGCGATGTTAAGGCCGCGAATGAAAAATTGACCACTGAGCTTGAGAGGTATAAGGTGAATGCAAGAGCTTATGATTTTCATAACAAAAATCAGTCGGAACTTGAGGTTAGATTAAAAGATTCTGAGTTAAGAGAGAAACGTTTACAAATCAAATTTGACACTCTAAATGTTAATTTGAATAACCAAATTAAATCTCTAAACAAGGAAATTTCTGAACTAACCAACCAGCTTTCAAAACAAAAATCAACTTATTCCAATCTTGAAAAAGAAAAGAAGGAGTTGAATGAAAGGTTTTCAAAACGTGAAAAGGATCTTCTTAAAGAGATCAATGACAAAAAGGAAACCATTGCAAAGTTGGATGATTTTCTTGTAAAAACGGGTCATTCTGCACAAACAGTTAACTTGTTAATAAACGATCCAAACCCAATTTTACATACATTAAAAAAGGTGGCTATCGGTTATGAAAACCCTTATATTCTCAAGAAAGCTCAAAAAGAACAGAATGTGCTTTTTAATGGTAATTTAATAAATGCTATCCATGACCCTCCTTCGGGTTATGATTCTAGCGAAACGATTGAGCTGTCAGAAGAGAGTAGAAAGAAAATGCGACAATTGAACAGAGAAATAAAACCCATTGACTATAATGAAGTTAACAGACTTGCTGGGGTTCATCTTGTTCAAAAGGAGTTACCTCTGTTTTTTCAAAAACCAGTGGTTTTCACAAGACAAAAAGCTGTTTCAAAACATCTGCCTAACATCGAACAAATGGCATCTAAAAATACTTATGATTCAAGTGCAACTAGACTATATTTGGTTGATCTTAAACAGAGAATTGAGAAACTTCAACGTATTGTGGCTTCCAAAATTAACAATCAAAAGTTTGAATGGTTTCCGGGTGTTCAGGATGAACTGAAAAAGATTTTTGAAAAGGAAATTAATCCACATGTTGCTGCAATCTATGCGGTTGTTCAAAATGTGGAAAATAATCTTTTAAAAGAGTCTCCAGAATTCGTTAAGGATCACAAATCCTTAGTGAAGGAAGCAAATGAATACTTGGAACGAATAAAGGTTTTGGAACATCAAAATGACTCTCTCTCATTCGAAGCTCTATCGACCGATATTATGTCTATTATTTACCAAACATATTCTGTTGAGGATGATGAACGACTTCGAGCTGAGACTTCCGAAATTGTTGTAAAATATGAAAAGGCACTTGCCAAAATTGAAAAGCAAAATGTTACATATTTTAAACAACTTGATACGAAAAAAGAAGAATGCAAGTATGACAAACTGTCGTATGAGCGTTCTTACAAACAGTTGAAAGAACAAATTGATCTTTTGAAGTCTCAGCTTGAAAGTCAAAAAGGGCAGGGTGAGGAATCTACGGGTATTGCACCATCAACCCCTTGCCTAGTGAGAAACAAAAAGAGAAAGCAATTGTCCAAATATCAAAAGTAATAGCACCTGGCCTTTATAGGATTAGTCCCACTACTGCGTCTGCCTCTACATCTAAAACATATAGGGCGATAGACAAAAGTAAGAAAGATAATCCAAATGAGTCTAGGAATGCTACAACAACATCTAAGGACAACCCCATAAATTCTAATGAGTGTGCCTTACCTTCTACAGGAATAGAAAGCAACTCTAGGAGCAAAAGACAGTCTAGGAGCAATAACAAGAAACCTAGTGTCTCGCCTGTTTCTGAGAGTGCATGCAAGAAAGTAGAAGAACACCCTAGGAATTTACCGCTTTCCAAGAACAAACATGTATCATCTAGTTGTAATGTTAAGACTTCTGTTTCTAATGCATGTAATGATTCTGATTGTTTAATGCAAAAGAAAACTTTGTCTGTAAATGCTTGTGATGATAATGTTTCTAATGATGTGAAAAAGAATGATATGCTTGAATAGAAAAAGGTTCCTTTAGTAACTAAGGCTAAGTCTAGATATATTCGAAGACTTATTGCAAAAGCTAGGAAAACCACTAGCAGCCTATTGCCTAAGGATCACTCTAAGTTTTGTGTATGGAAACCAACGGGTAGAATGTTCACACTTAAGAATGGCACATTAGAAATAGTTCCCAATGCATCTAAGGAAACCAGTTCTAAGTGTAATTCACCTGTTTCATCTAACCCACTGGAACCAAATGTTAAACGGTTTCCATATACAAAATCCTCTGTTCTTTGCAGGTCATTGAAATTTGTCTTTGGATCGTCGACTCGGGTTGCTCCAAGCACATGACTGGGAATCTGAAGCTGTTGATCAATTTTGTGTGGCAGTTCATGGGGACTGTACGGTTTGGGAATGATCATGTTGCAGCTATTCTGGGTTATGGAGATCTTCGGTTTGGAAACTACTTAATCACTCGGGTTTACTATGTCGAAGGGTTGGGACACAATCTGTTCTCAGTCGGACAGTTTTGTGATGCTGATTTAGAGGTTGCTTTTAGGAGAAACACTTGTTTTGTCAGGAATTTGGTGGGGAATGATCTCTTAATTGGGAATCGTGGCACCAATCTCTATGCAATTGACATAAACCAAATGGCCTCTTCATCTCCTATTTGTCTCATGACCAGGGCAGGCGAAACAAAATCCTGATTGTGGCATAGACGTTTCTCCCATCTGAACTTTGACACGATCAACAAGCTTGCCAAAGACGACATCGTCTCCGGTCTTCCAAAGTTTAAATACATCAAAGAACACCTATGTCCATCTTGTGAACAAGGCAAGAGCAAAAGGGCAACATATAAACCTAAACCCGTACCTAGTTCGGTTGATAGGTTGCATTTGTTGCATATGGACTTATGTGGCCCAATGTGAGTTCAAAGCTTAAATGGGAAGAAGTATATTCTTGTAATTGTTGACGACTATTCAAGATATACATGGGTAAAGTTTTTGAGATCAAAAGACGAAGCAACAGGCACCATCATCACCTTTCTGAAGCGTATTCAAGTTCTACTTCAAGCTCCAGTTAGGATAGTAAGAACGGACAATGGCACGGAATTTGTAAATCAGGAGTTAAGAACATTCTTTGAAGAAACTGGTATTACACACCAGACATCAGCTGTCAGAACTCCACAGCAGAATGGAGTAGTTGAAAGAAGAAACAGAACTCTTGTGGAAGTTGCTCGCACAATGCTGATTTATTCCAGTGCTCCGTTATTCTTATGGGCTGATGCTGTTTCTACTGCTTGTTTTACTCAAAACCGATCCCTAATTCATCCAAGATTCAATAAAACCCCATATGAACTTGTCAACAACCGAAAACCGGATATTTCTTATCTTCATGTATTTGGCGCTTTATGCTATCCAACAAATGACAGGGAAGATCTGGGAAAGTTGAAGGCTAAGGGTGATATTGGAATCTTCATTGGTTATTCTGAAAACTCGAGGGCATTCAGGGTGTATAACAGGAGAACGAAAAAGATCATGGAGACGATGAATGTGAAGTTTGATGAAATTTCACAAATGGCTTCTGAGAGACTCGCTCTAGAACCCGCGCTTAACCCGATGACTTCCGGACATATCAGTTCGGGACTCGCACCTCAAGGAGCTCAATCAATTCATGACGAACAACCCACAACTCAAGAACTGGATAATTTCTTCGAGTTCATGTACGATGAATACTATGGTGGCGCTTCGAAAAATGCATCTAACCAACATTCCGCTGCACCCACTCAACAACCACCACCAAATCCAGATGCATCCACAACATTCGAAGCTGGCGCACCAACTCCCTCAACATCAACATCATCTACATTTACTCCAGCAACTCCATTCATTGAAATTGTTCTACCAAGAATTGATGAGCAAGAACAAAATAATGCTGTGTTAGACGAAGAAGTCTTTGAAAACCCGTTTGGAACGGAATCTGGTGAATCATCTTCCAGATTACATGAACCGACTAACACGCATTCATTCAGTCCAAGGTACCCTTCAACATTACAGTGGACAAAAGACCACCCAATAGAACAAGTTATTGGTGAACCCTCAAGACCAATTCAGACGAGAAAACAACTTCATACCGATTGCGACATGTGCATCTATGTCTGCTCAGTCAGTCTCATAGAACCTAAGAACATTCGGGAAGCAATGGCAGATAATGCCTGGATTGAAGCGATGCAGGAAGAACTTCTTCAATTTCAAATCTATGACACCTGGGATTTAGTTCCAAGACCAATTGACAAACTAGTCATTGATCTTAAGTGGTTATGGAAAAACAAAAAGGATGAAGAAATTACTGTAATTCGCAACAAAGCTCGTCTGGTGGCAAAGGGATACAGACAAGAAGAATGGATAGATTTTGAAGAGTCATTCGCACCAGTTGCAAGGCTTGAAGCAGTCAGGATTTTCTTAGCTTATGCCGCTCACAAGAACATCACGGTTTATCAGATGGACATCAAGACAACTTTCTTGAATGGAACTCTAAAAGAAGAAGTGTACGTGAGTCAGCCGGACGGTTTCGTTGACAAAGATCATCCGGAATACTTCTACAAGCTAAAGAAGGCAATCTATGGTTTGAAACAAGCCCCACGGGCGTGGTATGACGAGTTATCATCTTTCTTGTTGTCAAATAATTTCACCAAAGGAACAATTGATCCAACCTTGTTTACAAGAAAATACAAAAATGATATTTTGATTGTTCAGATTTACGTGGACGACATCATATTTGGGTCCACTAATCTGACACATTCAAAACATTTTGAAAATCTCATGAAAAGCAAATTCGAAATGTCCATGATGGGTGAATTAAAATTCTTTTTAGGCTTACAAATTCATCAATCCCCACGTGGTATTTTTCTTAATCAAGCTAAATACACAATTGAGATTTTGAAAAAACATGGGATGGATAATTGTGACTCTGTTGGTACTCCAATGGTCACTTCACCAAAAATTGGCGCTGACCTATATGGGAAACCCATGGATCCGAAGAAATATCGGAGCATGATTGGTTCTCTCATGTACCTAACTGCAAGCCGACCAGATATTCATTTTGTTGTTTGCTTACTTGCACGGTTTCAGGAAAGGCCTACCGAACTTCACCTCCAAGAGGTTAAACGGATCTTTCGATACCTTTGAAGAACCATTAACATGGGACTTTGGTATCCGAAGGATTCGGAGTTTACACTAATTGCCTTTTCAGATGCCGATCATGCTGGATGCCAAGTAACAGCGAAAAGTACATCAGGCGGAGCGCAATTTCTGGGAGAAAAGCTAGTAGGCTGGTCCTCAAGGAAACAAGACTGCACTGCTTTATCAACAGCAGAAGCCGAGTATGTGTCTCTATCTGCGTGTTGTGCTCAAGTCCTTTGGATGAGAACACAACTCACAGATTATGGTTTCTCTTTCAACCGCATACCTTTGTATTGCGATTCAAAAAGTGCCATAGCCATCTCGTGCAACCTAGTGCAACACTCGAAGACCAAGCATATTAGAGTCCGCTATCACTTCATAAAAGAGCACGTTGAAGAGGGTACTGTTGAATTGTTCTTCGTGAAGACTGAATACCAACTCGCCGATCTATTTACTAAGGCCCTCCCAAAAGAGCGGTTTGAAAACTTAGTTCGTCGAATTGGAATGCGAAGCCTAACTCCCAAAGAGTTAGAAAGTCTTCTCGAATCTTATTGATTTATATCAAAGAGCTTCGCATGTAAATATTTTTGTAAATATATACTTGTTAAAATTAATACTGTAAATACAGAAAATTTCAAAAAGCCATAAAAAATATAAAACATCAAAAACCAAAAATATTCTTCTCACGACATGTCTCTCGTATAATCGATATTCTGTACGTACTTAGAAATGTCATTCAACAATGATACGGGCATGTACAGATGCTTGAGCGAGAGTTCCTTTTTTATGTTTTTCTAAAACATGTCGTTTCTCAATTTTTTCTTCATTACGGCTTTCGTGCATTTCAGTACGAAACTCGCGCTACATTGAATGACTTCTGATTATTTCCGATCAGAACTCGCAATGTTAATGGCGAAAAGCTAAAACCCGTGAGCACTTAATCAAAATTGTTTCAAAAGATTTTTCAAAGTCTTTTTATAAATTTTGTGCTCACAACAACTCCCTCTAAGACCTCTAAATGCTTTTAAACTCAAAAGTTTAACCATTTGCTCTGATTAAGGGGGAGTAGAAAAAGAAAAATGTTCAAATTTCATGCTAAAATCAGTCCGTCTCTCCACGAAAAGTTTTATTTTAATCAACTGTTTTAAAAAATACCACTTCATGCTATTTTTGAGGGGGAGATTAGGTGTTTATTATAAATATGGGGGAGAGGACGTGATTAAAATGTGATCTAAAAGAAGTTTTGTCGTTTGAATCTCAAAACGAGTTCTTTAAAAAAGACTCAGCATGAACCCTCGAATTGACGAAACTAAATGTCCGTTCTCGAAAAGACATGTCCTGGACGGGTAATAATTTCAAGATGGTCACCCATTGATGTAAACGTGTCTCGCAAAGGACTTGTTTGAGTAGAATGTACCAATTCGAGAGATGATCATTGAATATGACCGGGACGGGTAATAATTTCAAACTAGTCTAACTAGTGATGTAAGCGTGTCTCGCGAAGGTCGTGTTCATTAAAAGTCGATCATTTCAAATGTGCGAACTCTACCCGACATGTGCAGTTTATTTAAAAAATTGCATGAGCACATGTGAAGGGGGAGTGTTTCAAAAATGCAAAACTCTCGATGTGTTAAAAAAATGTGTTTTCTCATAAAAACGTTGAGAGATTTTCACAAGGTTTAATGGCATGTGACAAATAATCTAGGATAATCATGGTGTAATAAGGTGATTATGGTTAGGTTATGTCCAATGATCCGCCAGAACCGGAGGGATCTACCCAAGGACAATTCCAATAGCTTAGCATTAGAAGTCCTTAGGTAAGATTGAAAAAAGGAGTATAATGAGAAAGAAGAAAGAAGGGGTTGAAGAATGAAAAAGAAAATTTTTTGTAAGGGTGAAAAGAAATAGCCCTCCAAGAAAACTTAGGTCAGAAACCGGGTCAATACATCTGCTATCGGTATTCACTAAGGTGATACTGGTATTGAAGACAAGACGTCATGGACCCAGTGACGCATTTGCACCACCCCTCCTATCCACTCAGATATCTCTTAAAAGATATTTGTTTCATTTCTCACGGAGAACACTGCATAATCTATCGACCTCTCACTCCGAGAAGTGTTGATATTGAAAAGGTGGCACTCTGCTCCATGCCTCCGACGACTAAAATCAAAACGCACATAATTGAGTCTAGAGACATGAGATTCATCAAAGATCTCTTAGGAACACTTCCTATGCAATACACTTGTGTTCATCAAAAAGGATACATGTTGTATGAGTCTTAATGAGATCAAAGGATCTTGCCTCACGACATGATGGCCGCTGGACGATTTATTGCTAAGTGTCTTATGCAAGTACGACGAAAGTCCATCCACCATCATCATCTACAACGACGAAGCATCTGGACAGAAGAAGTAGATCAAGGCAAGAAAGACCAAAAGACGATTCTTTGAAGATCACAGTGCATGAAGGAACATTGAACGAAGAATATTATACATTGACACACAAAGTTCAAGATGTCAAATGCAAAAGACCAATCACGGGAGCTTTATTGCAATGACCATCCCTTAGGGGGAGATTGTTAGCAATCACTTTATGTTAAATATGAAGTGATGGTCATTTGGCATGTAGATTCAATGTGTCGTGTATAATTTGTACTTAGTAAAGTGGGCTTGTAGCATTAGAGTATTAGTGTGTCATTTGTTTAAGTGTAATGTACATACAAGCCCACTCCATGTTTCATTAGAAAGCCCACCAAAGACCCATTTGGTTGGCTGTGTTTTCGTATAACCACACACACTCTTCACAGTCAAAGAGTGCCTCATTTTACATTAAGAAAAAAAAAGAGTGTGTGTGTGAGAGAGAGTCCCACCTTGTCTCTTGTATTATTTCTTTCACTTTGAACCTAATATACATTTGACTTGAAATTTATACCTACGATCCATACTACTCTTGTGTTCTTCATGTGTTTGTGAGTGTCATCATCTAGTTTGTGTTTGTGTGATAAAGAGGAAGCTACTCGGTGTTCATTCCAAGTGAAGATCGATTATGGATGATTATGGAATTATGGATTGTTGTAGTGAAGTGTGACCGTGTGGGATGTAAGAACTGATGTTGTAGGATTTATACTTACATGTTTGTAGGTGTAGTGTGGTTTCTTTGAAGGCTCAATTTGTTTCGGGCTTATTTCCAAGCATTTGGAAAGAAGCTACTCGGAAGAAGTCCAGCTTATATACTCCAAGACTTGAGTCAACTCTTATCTTTAGCACCAGGTCCTTCAAGCTTCAACACGGGCACACATTAAGTCCTCAGTCTTTAACAAAAGATACATAGAACCCCATTCAACTTGATAATACCTGAAAACAAAAGTAAACACACTACCAAAACAACTTTGATAAATGCCAGAACACCCCCTGGACTTCTATTTTCCAGGATAATAAGTTTATAAAAGAGTCTATGTATTTCAATAAAAAGGTATGCGTAATTACATTACCAACTCCTTTTTCGTCAAGCATTCGTTGCCACAAGTTGGAATAAATTAGCGCCTATAAAGGTCAATATTACCTCTTTCTGTGAATTGAAAGATTAAGAATTCCAACTCGCTAGCTTAAACCTAGGCCGGGGAGGTATAGATTTACATTAAACTAGCTGCGGTGTGTGATGAAGCTCTCGAAGAAGATCAACTCTTTCGACCTCACAAACCGTTCAAGCTACTGCACATCACGATCCCTGCTCCTTGATACCGTCACGCGTTCAATTCTCTAGACACTTTGGCGTTTTCGTAGCGGCTCCACGTTTAATTCACAACGCCCAAAGAAAAGCCTCATTCTCAATGACATCAAACAATTGTGCAACTCTATTTCCCAACTGTTCTCTTGGCCTAGCTCCTTGCTAGTGCCTTCTTAATAACAATAAATTCGACGAAAAAAACAAGAACTTCAAAAAAAAAAAAAAAAAAAAAAAAAAAAAATCTCAAGTAGTAGCACCAATGTAATTAGTTCGTCATTACTACTTGGATAATTTGATTGTTAGGTCACAATGGAAAAATCATCAATTTACAATGGACATGATCACTTCACACATTTCTTATAATTCTAAGTAACTCATCAAAATCCAAAACGCATAGTAGTGTATTCTAAACAAGAACACTGAAACCCGCACAATAGCTACATAATGATACCAGAATTCATATCTCTGCATTGAGTTCTTTATCAAGTAAATTTATCAAAAAAGAGAGAGCTAATATAGTAGCGATTAAGTTGATACAGGAGGTATGCCAAAGCATATGCACCATAACTTTTCCAAATACATAATAATTCCAACAAAAGCACGATAATACTTGAACTCAAAATCCAAAAAAAAAAAAAAAAAATGCGCGTACATTAATGCATCTATCTTCCAATCTCCATTAACAAAATTTTGCTTTTCTTCTTCTCTTGCGAGTAATTCTAAGCTTCCTCTTAGCATTTCTAACAATGGCCTTGATTCTGATGTTTTTATTGCATCACCAACAATCCGTCATAACGTCCCTGCATTTCAAAGTTCAAAATTTCTGCGAGTCAATCTAAAAATATTGCGAAAATTGTCTTCTAATGCCCAGATATACCTTAATGATCTTATATTAATCATTAAGGTAGAAAGTGCTTGCATGCTAAATGGAAAGTTTTGTATTTCCAGCTTTCGCAAGTTTGGGCACCCTTTTGATAACTTTACAAGTCCCGCATCAGATCCTCCTATATAACCAAGAGAGAGATATCTCAGATTCTGTCCATACTTACCGATATACCCCAAACCCGCATCTGTTAATCCTCCAGACCGAAGGCGGATACTGAGCCTTTCAAGTTTGCTGCAACCAATTAATAGAGCTCGGAACCCACTGTCTAACGGTAAGTTGGTTAAAGTGTCTTCTTTGCACAAAAGCATTTGAAAATCACGAAGGCATTTCAGATGAACTCCTATGCACTTCAATGTTTCATTAGATATATCTGTGAATTGAATATGTAAGCATTCCAGAAAAGGACATCCTTGTGCCAAAGCAACCATTCCCCTGTGAGTCACAAGCCCAAAAGTCTCAAGTTTACGCATTTTTTTGCAAGAGTTACCAACAAGTTGCAATCCTCGGTCTCCAAAGATATCATTTGTATAGAGAGCTTCCAAGTTGGGACACTTCTTGATCAAGTAAAACAGACAACTTTCATCCACATCATCATATGTAAGGTTCAAATCCGTTAGGCGATGTGCATGGGGGAGTACAAACTGGCACTGAGTTTGTGTCATGTGAACAAATTCCACACTGTGTAAATTCGAAGGAAATTTGAAACCAACATCTTTTTCCTCACCCGTAAATTTACCGCCAGCAAACACTTCTAACATAACAGCAGTTCTAAAGAAATCTTTAAGATCACTTAGACCACACCTAGTTAGTTTCAAAGATACTAAAGATCGACAGTTTTTCGCAAGAAGTGTAAGATCTTTAACATCAACCTTAGATATAGCAGTGTCATAAAAACTCAATATTTCGATACACTTATTATTCACAGCCAATTCATGTAACCATTTCCCATCTTTCTCGTTCAACGTATTATAATCTAAACACAAAGTTCTCAAATCATTACAATACTTACCGATATGCATTAATCCATCCGTAGAAAACCCTTGACACTTAATAATCTTCAAAACCCTTAAATCTTTTCCACGAGTTCTCATCAACAGCTTGAGATCCGAATCAAGAACACATATACAGCGAACATGAAGTACTTTCAAGTACTTAAACGACACAGCTATTTCTTTAAACCATGGTGTAATACCAATACACGAATAATTCTCGGTAAAATAAAGTGGCAATCCCTTAAGAGTCAGCGACTTGATAAAAGGGAAACGTTTGAGCAAACGAGACGGTGTGGGCAAGAATACCACATGGACAGTCACATGCTTACGTGTCATACAATCGAACTCATACCATTTACGACAGACCAAAGAAACAGCGTTTCGGTCTGCCCCGTTGTGTATGTAGGGAATGACACAGTTAAACACCGTGTCGATGGACTCGTTTCGATGCTCTTCCATATCTGATTCGTGAAAACTACAATTGGTTTTTGCTAATAAGAAATGAAAGGTTTTTTTTTTTTTTTTTTTTTGAGTTTTTAGGATATATACTTGATGCTTGGATTTATACTTTTATAGTATTGAAAATGATGCTGTAACCAACTTTAGCATTAAAGGTGGGAGATTAACAGGTGCGGCAGTTAATGTGTTTTAAAACTTTGTTGGGATATGCGTAAAGACGTGAAGTGAATATGTGAATCATGTATGAGCGTGTTAAACTTGTTCTTTTTTTTTAAAAAAATTTTAAAAAAAAAGTTAATTAACTAAAAATGTTAAATTCAATCAATTGTTTTAATTTTATAAAGAAAAATGTGAGGGTGAAGCCACAAATATGGCAGACTGGCAGAGAGGGTAAACCAAAAGTATAATAAAGGGCTCCGATTTGGGCAGGGTACTGTCCTGGGCCGGCGCACAGAGTCTCACGAATTTGAGGGGCACATTTGTTCTAAATGCTAAGTATATATGTGTATAAGGCTTGTTGTAAAGCACCAATAAGAGAGTTATATGCAACCTCCAATAACGGTGTTAGTCAGGTCTCCGGTGTGTCGGGTTCGTGTCAATACGTGTTGAGGCTGAAAAACATACCTGAACATGACCCTACTAAGATCTTGGGTTAGTCGGGTTCAGATCTATTCCGGTCGGGTTTGTTATGTTTATATAGATAATTTATAAAAATTCATCAATATATATATATATATATATATATATATATATATATATATATATATATATATATATATATATATATATATATATATATATATATCTTAACTACATATAATAGGTGTATGGTCAAAGGTGAAATGTGAAAAAGTCAATCTTTTGTGAAATGTTGAAAATATAGTTTGCCTATTCTACCCTTGAAACCATGCCTAGCAAGTCCATTTATAACACCATGCGTGACACATTTATTGTTCTTTAATGACAGTATATGACAGTATATATAAACAAGTTGACATGGCATAAGTTTGCCGCTTAAATGTAGTTTGCCTATTCTACACGGTATTCCAAATATAGTTTGCAGGATGACTACACTTAAATGAGAAAATATTGTTCCAAATATATAAACAACTTTGCCGCTTAAATGAAAGTATTTGACACATTTCTCATTGCCTTCTTATCTTAACTACATATAATATGAGAATGGTCAAATGTATAGGAAGGTCTGAAACTTAAAATTTAAAATGTTGAACTGGCCAACTCTTCAATCAATCCCTGTAATACATTTTTGTCAACTCTTCAATCACACAGCTGTAATCCATATCTAAAAAATACAAAAACACAAAAACCCTGCCATTCTTTCATTCTTCTCTATCCGAATAGCACACCAGCCCCCATCACCAACCTATGCTTCATCTCCTCTTAAAAAAAACACACACGTAGCCCTTCTTTGCTGCCACTGAAACTGCCGCCACCATAACCAACATCTCTCTCGGTTGTTATGGTCGGCTAGGTGATTTTGGTAGGTAGTTTTGTTGTTGGTTTATGTGTGTTTGTCCTCTTCGTTAAGATCTAGCCGGGTAGGTGCTTTTGTTGTTGGTTTTAGTAAACAGCTACGAACTACCACTCAAATATGTTAGATCTGTAAATTTGATCATTATTTTGGTAGTTTCCTGTATGTTTAGTGGTTCTGTGATGTGTGGTTGTTCGAGTAGTTTGTTTGTGTTTGTGATGTGTTTGCGTGATTTTATTTTATTATTATTATTATTATTATTATTATTTTTTATTATTTTTTTTTTTTGCAGGTTTGGCTGGATGAAGAAGACAACCCAAGGTTGTAGCTGTGAAATGAGAAAGGAAAGTGGGATGGGTGGCTGCAATTATTTGGAACATGTGCTCTTAGCATCAGTGGACGTATGATAGGGTAGTAGAGCTTGTTGTTTTGTTATTTCATACTTGAAGATAACTGGCCTTATGGTTACGGGCTTACAGCTATGCTTGTGTGTATGTGTAGAATGCAGCTTGAATAATGATTTTATGGTCCCGTGACACGGGTCGTTTAATTGCATTTACTTAATATAATGTTGTTGAAACTTAAGAGGTCTAATGTATGTAATTAGTAGATGTTTGAAAGTGCCCTTAGAGCGTGTTATTTCACACTTAGTAAGCCCAAATAGCAGGCATCACCCATACAACTATACGTGTGGGGAGACTGACTTAATAGATAAGGAACCGAGCTTGCTTTTGTTAACTGTAGTGAATTGACACCGACAATGTGGTATGCTGCCAATGCATGATCTTAGAATCACAATGTTTACCTGTTCTTATGCCACGTTATTTCACTCTTAGAAGCCCAATAGCAGGCACCACACTATGCAACTATAGGTGTGGGGATATGCTCACGTATTTCTACTTATTGGTTGAGTATATTGTGCTAGGAAATTGGTAAAATAATGTTTGCTGTCACTTGATTTTAAGAAGTAACCCAGGGGATTAATATATTTGATTTTCCAGTTAATGAGTTAGGCTTATTCTTTATATATAATGTATTGACACATACTTTCTTGGGAAAATATGCATCTATATACTTATGGGGTGTATATCAGAATTTAATTAGCAAGTAGAAGATCAAATGAGCAGCCTTCCTGCTCCTATCCTGATGAATGGAAACAGATTCACAGTCCAAAAAAACACAGTATAAAAAGAATATTAGTAAAATAAAAAAGAAGTACAAAGAATGAACACAACACAGGCAAATGTCATGAATTTTCATTTATTTTTGTTGTGGTAAATCAAATAGTAAATGGTTGTTCTGAATTTGCTTTTTGTCAAGGCTATTGCCTTTTCTTAGGTGATTTTTTATCATGCTTAATGTACTTCAATGCAATTATTTTAAGCTTGTCCTTCACATATTAAGCTGCCACTGAAAATGTAATCTCATGTAATCAAAAGCACCTGCTGTAGTGAAACTGAACTATGACCAAAGAATCGTTGGATGCCCTGGTGATGAAGGCGGTGAGTGTATTCTACCACATAACCCTTTCATGATACTGAATCCCAAGTTTTTTTTATATGATTATTCAAACTTATTATATGATAGCTAAACATTATATGATTATTCAAAACGGATGATGAACATAATGTCCTTTGTTTCTGGCTAAAGAAAGGTGTACCACATGTATGTCCCGCGTGCTCACAACACATGTTGTGGTAAGTGCACCTTAACGTTTTATTCAATCGCGCATTCCTTCAAATTAACCTACTTTATTGATTTATTTTCTATTCGTTTTTTATGGTGGAAGTATATATAATGAATCTGAAGATCGATAACTCGTAGCCAAAAGTTGCATGATGATATATGGGCCAAATGGTAAATGCCATGTTGATGTTATGCAGTTGGAAGGGGGTAGGCCTAGGGGGACCTCCAGATGGCCGTGGGTGACGAAGATTAACATCATTGATAGTAGCGGCTTCTACCTTTATGTGCAGGAATAAGAATCTGGTGACATTACAAGACAGTGTCTCGAGTATATTCTGCAGCCTCAGGATCCAAGAGATTTTTGTCTTGTGTTTTGTTTTCATTTGCTCAATTGCTCTGTCTTGCTCGACAGACACTGTTTTGACCGTACATGGAGCATATATTCTCTTTTTTCTGATCATTGTGAATTTTCAGGGTGTTAGTTGGATGCGTCGACATTAGGAATTATGGTTTTCTTAACCATTACTGAGTTACAACAGGAAATAATCGATATCAGTTATTCAATGGCTTCAAGGCTTAGATGTACATCGAGTGTTTTAAGTAGGTTCATCCATTAGAACAACGGTATTCGTGATTTTTAGATCACCATTTTTTGCCTTTTTGTCACACTCTTGATATATAGAAAATAGATGATATCAAATTGAGCTCACCTAAGGACCTTAAGAACAAATTCAGTATAAACAACCATGACTAAATAAGCAAGCTTGATACGAGCTTTAGCTTGAGTGTGTAATAAACTTAATAAGTTAAACTCAATAGCAACTCTCCTAAAGTTTAATGTGGTAGTATACGTTTTGAACCTGTCGCTTGTAGGAACTTGGATTAATTGGGAAGAGTTCGTCCTATTATCGCATGTTACAACCGTTTGCAATTACATTTCGATATTTTTACTATCTATTTTGAACGTTATATGAAACACTTACCACAATATCGCATATCGTTAATTGTCTGCCGCTAGGAGTCTCCGTTGCTATGCACGGGTACTCGTCTAGTATATATAAGAAACCCTTATTCGAGTCAACTTCAGGTTTGGATCGTGCTGGCTTATTTGCACTCCTAACCTCAAATTAGTTATTTAATTTCCATATTTCAAAAGCATATTTTGACAGTTAATTGCCTCCTAAAAATGATTCCTAATTTTCTTCCTAACTCCAAAATTATGTCATGTTTACTAGAGATTGTAAAGAGAAATAAAGAGTAGAATCCACAAGGAATCACTTTATCAATAAAAGGATGAATTAGGAAGATATGTTAAGAATGTATATCATTTTCATGATTTTCTATATACAGAGTACAAAAAACATACAAAACGCATATAATCTTATGATCGATTATCACAGTTATTTATTATCACAATAGTTTATTATTATTATTATTATTATTATTATTATTATTATTATTATTATTATTAGTTTTTATGATACTTGATGCATGGATTTATACTTTTATAGTATTGAAAATGAGGCTGTAACCAACTTTAGCATTAAAGGTGGGAGATTAATAGGTGCGGCAGTTAATGTGTTTTAAAACTTTGTTGGGATATGCGTAAAGACGTGAAATGAATATGCGAATCATGTATGAGCGTGTTAAACTTGTTCTTTTTAAAAAAAAAAAAAAAAAAAAAAAAAAAAAAAAAAAAAAAAAAAAGAAAAAAAGAAGTTAATTAACTAAAAATGTTAAATTGAATCAATTGTTTTCATTTTAGGCAGAATTGCATATATATCCCTCCCAAAGTAAATAATTGCATATATATCCTTTGTACAAGTTTTTGATGCACATAGTACAATGGTTTTTATGCATGCTTTGGATATATATGCAATTATGCATTTTCGGAATAAGTTTATAAAGAAAAATGTGAGGGTGAAGCCACAAATATGGCAGACTGGCAGAGAATAATAAAGGGCTCCGATTTGGGCAGGGTGCTGTCCTGGGCCGGCGCACAAAGTCTCACGAATTTGAGGGGCACATTTGTTCTAAATGCTAAGTATATATGTGTATAAGGCTTGTTGTAAAGCTCCAATAAGAGAGTTATATGCAACCTCCAATAACGGTGTTAGTCAGGTCTCCGGTGTGTCGGGTTCGTGTCAATACGTGTTGAGGCTGAAAAACATACCCGAACATGACCCTACTAAGATCTTGGGTTAGTCGGGTTCAGATCTATTCCGGTCGGGTTTGTTATGTTTATATAGATAATTTATAAAAATTCATCATATATATATATATATATATAGTGTAACTTTATTTTCAGAACCCTGTTAAGTGCGGGAACTGCGAGAACTCCCTTTGAACCGTTAGATCTTTTGATCAATGGTCAAAATTAAAGATGGCAATTTTGTAAATAAAGAGAAAAAAAGAAAAATCTGATAAAATTATAAATGGTATTATAGACATTTAAAAAAATAATCACACACACAATTTTTTATATTTAAATTCTTAACCACCCCATTTCTTTCTCTCTCTCCACATAAAACGCCTCCATCTCATCACACACTCCTCTCTCCTCTCAAAACCTAAAAACCAACTTCCTAAATCTATATGCCACCTCCCACTGCCTCCAAAATATGATCTGGTTCTTGGCCAAATAATCATCATCTTTCATGGCCGATTAGATCTGGTTCGCAATAATTTCGATCACGTTCGTGGCCAATTAGAAGTTCTATTTTGATAAGGTAATGAAATCGTTATTATTTTGTATTTAATTTGATCCGATTTGTCTTTGATTCGTAGTTGTCATATAGATTGAACAAGTAAAACAGTAAATTCCTGAATTATAATATAAATTAACCGTAGCAATAATAAATCAAAAATTCACAATAAAATAGGATCCAGATGACACGATAAATTTAAAGTAATATACGTTATAAAAATACCTGAAAGTGAATTAACATGATCGTGAAGGATGAGCAGATGTTTGTTAATTAATTAATTAATTAATTAGGGATTGATTATTTGTTGTTGGCTCGATTTATTTTAATTTTAAAGGAGGGAGGTGTGAATTATAGTGGGAGGGAAGTTGTGTTGAGTAGATGTAACATTGGTGTTTGGATGTGGATAATGAGAATTTTGTAGCAGGGGTGTTAGGACTAGATGTAACAAGGGTGTTTGGATGTGGATAACGAAATTGTTGTAACAGAGGTGTTTTGAGTAAATGTAACATGGGTGTTTGGAATATGTGTAACGGGGGTGTTTGTTAAATGTGTAAAAGGAATACATATAACAAGGGTGTTTGGATGTGTATAATGAAATTATTGTAACATGGCTGTTTGTAGTAGATGTAACAGGGGTGATTGTAATATGTGTAACAGGGGTGTTTGGAAAGTAATTGTATTGTTTGTTTATGTGTATTGCTATTTAGTATTTTTTTTTATGTTGGTATTGTTTGAGTGAGCGATGATTTTTTTTTTTTTTTTTTTAAAACTTTCTGGTTTTGTGTATTTGATATAGATGTTAGGAGAAGTGGAAGGAAAAAGAATAAAGGGCCGGTAATTTTCGAGACCACAGTGGAAAAGGCAATAGATGCTGATGCGGAGGATAGTGACGATGACTTCAAAAATGCTAACGTATCGGTTGTCAAAGGTAAGCATAATGTTATAGTAATGCAACTCATTTGGGGTTTTGTAGACTAGGAAGGAGTTATCATTGTGTTGTTTATACTAGTGAACAGGGGTGTTTGTAAGTTGGATAATTTGTTTTGTATGGTCTTTGTTTGGTTGTATTTAGTTTAGATTGTCTGAACATGGGTGCATAAACAGGGGTATTTGTAAGTTGGATTAGTTGAATAGATTGTCTAAACATGGGTGTTTGAACCTGGGAATAAGGGTAACACAGACGCAGACATTTCGTCATAAAGTTGAACATGGGTGTTTAAGTTAATTAACATGTGTGTTTGAACATGGGTGGCCCAGTTAGTGAAATGGTTTTCAAATTAGTGAACATGGGGGTTCTAATTAGCTCAAACAAAAAAACAGCATCAAAGATTGTCATTCGGTTTTCAAAATATTGAACATGTGTGTTTCAAGTTAGTGAACATGTGTGTTTGAACAAGGGAATATAGTGACTGTCTGAACATGTGTGTTTGAACATGGGCATATAGTGGTTGTCTGAACATGGGTGTTTGAACATGGGAATATGTGAAACACAGTTGCAATTTTAAAGTGTGTATTAAGAGAGTCGTTAATCTGGTTTGTTTATGATTTAATTGTTTTTGTGCATGCTTGTTTCAGATTGATGAAGATGACGATATCATTGAAGACCGAGAAGTGGATACATGAAGATAATTTGTGATTTTTGAAGATATAAGATTATTGCATACGTTGTAATTAAGTGGAATGTAACATTTAAGTATATGAATCTTATTTTTTTCCTTTTATAATGATTTATTTTCTTTGATTTGTGTTTCAAACTTCTTAAAAAATAATGGTTAGACAAAAATATTGATAGGTTGATAAAAAAATGTGAACAATTACATTATAGAAACACATTTAAATTTACATTATTTAAAAAACATGCATGCACCTAATTTTTTTCAAAAAAAAAGAAACAAAAACACATATGTTCTTGTAATATTCTGGCTACACATTACCAAAAAAAAAAAAAAAAAAAAAAAAAAAAAAAAAAAAAAAAAAAAAAAAAAAAAAACCGAAAATTTAGGAAAACGGGATTTAATAAAAAATTCAAAAATAATATGAAATTTGTATTTTACTAAAATACCCTTATGATTAAATAATAATCTTTAATATTTAAAAAAATCTTATTGGTATAGAAGAGTTCTCGCAGTTCTCGCACTTAACAGGGTTCTGAAAATAAAGCCCCCCTATATATTCCAAGACTTGAGTCAACTCTTATATACTCCAAGACTTGAGTCAACTCTTATCTTTAGCACCAGGTCCTTCAAGCTTCAACACGGGCACACATTAAGTCCTCAGTCTTTAACAAAAGATACATAGAACCCCTTCAACTTGATAATACCTGAAAACAAAAGTAAACACACTACCAAAACAACTTTGATAAATGTCAGAACACCCCCTGGACTTCTATTTTCCAGGATAAGTTTATAAAAGAGTCTATGTATTTCAATAAAAAGGTATGCGTAATTACATTACCAACTCCTTTTTCGTCAAGCATTCGTTGCCACAAGTTGGAATAAATTAGCGCCTATAAAGGTCAATATTACCTCTTTCTGTGAATTGAAAGATTAAGAATTCCAACTAGCTAGGTTAAACCTAGACCGGGGAGGTATAGATTTACATTAAACTAGTTGCGGTGTGTGATGAAGCTCTCGAAGAAGATCAACTCTTTCGACCTCACAAACCGTTCAAGCTACTGCACATCACGATATCCCTGCTCCTTGATACCGTCACGCGTTCAATTCTCTAGACACTTTGGCGTTTTCGTAGCGGCTCCACGTTTAATTCACAACGCCTAAAGAAAAGCCTCATTCTCAATGACATCAAACAATTGTGCAACTCTATTTCCCAACTGTTCTCTTGGCCTAGCTCCTTGCTAGTGCCTTCTTAATAACAATAAATTCGATGAAAAAAACAAGAACTTCAAAAAAAAAAAAAAAAAAAAAAATCTCAAGTAGTAGCACCAATGTAATTAGTTCGTCATTACTACTTGGATAATTTGATTGTTAGGTCACAATGGAAAAATCGTCAATTTACAATGGACATGATCACTTCACACATTTCTTAGGCAGAATTGCATATATATCCCTCTCAAGGTGAATAATTGCATATATATCCTTTGTACAAGTTTTTGATGCAGATAGTACAATGGTTTTTATGCATGCTTTGGATATATATGCAATTATGCATTTTTGGATATATATGCAATTATACATTTTCGGAAGGATATATATGCAACAATTTCTTATAATTCTACGTAACTCATCAAAATCCAAAACGCATAGTAGTGTATTCTAAATAAGAACACTGAAACCCGCACAATAGCTACATAATGATACCAGAATTCATATCTCTGAATTGAATTCTTTATCAAGTAAATTTATCAAAAAAGAGAGAGCTAATATAGTAGCGATTAAGTTGATACAGGAGGTATGCCAAAGCATATGCACCATAACTTTTCCAAATACATAATAATTCCAACAAAAGCACAATAATACTTGAACTCAAAATCCAAAAAAAAAAAAAAAAAAAAAAAAAAAAAATTGCGCGTACATTAATGCATCTATCTTCCAATCTCCATTAACAAAATTTTGCTTTTCTTCTTCTCTTGCGAGTAATTCTATGCTTCCTCTTAGCATTTCTAACAATGGCCTTGATTCTGATGTTTTTATTGCATCACCAACAATCCGTCATAACGTCCCTGCATTTCGAAGTTCAAAATTTCAGCGAGTCAATCTAAAAATATTGCGAAAATTGTCGTCTAATGCCCAGATATACCTTAATGACCTTATATTAATCATTAAGGTAGAAAGTGCTTGCATGCTAAATGGAAAGTTTTGTATTTCCAGCTTTCGCAAGTTTGGGCACCCTTTTGATAACTTTACAAGTCCCGCATCAGATCCTCCATACTTACCGATATACCCCAAACCCGCATATGCTAATCCTCCAGACCGAAGGCGGATACAGAGCCTTTCAAGTTTGCTGCAACCATTTAAAGGGAAGTGTTGTACAACACTACATAAAATAAATAAATTGAAATTCATTACTTAGATATCTTGAGACTTATTAATATGATAGATACTTATATACAAATCGACACATTGATGCATTAACGCCTAGGAAACTAGTTAATCACACTTTCTCCCAAATCGAAACGTCGTTATCCAACGTCCCAACTTCAGTTAGAAGACGTGCATACTCTCCATGTCTCCAATTTTTCCAATACTTGACGAGATCATTGACCACAAACACACAGAACAAAAACGAACTACATAACAACACAACTATGTACAAAGTCACCATAATGTGCATAGGGAAAAAATCCGTAAACTGATAAACAAATCCAAACGAGATAGCCGTGTAGAGAAACCACATATTAAGTTTCAGCCAGAATTTCTTAGTCGACTCGTTTTTAGGCAGGGAAAGGTACTTTGACAGGGAGAATTGTAACAAAAAGAAACATACAAAAAGTGATACACAGAAAATAGCTAGTGAGTAGTCATTATGGCGGATCGCTTTAGTGATTGTGCCAACGGTGTTAAGCATCATGATTAGGAATAGAAATGGAATTCGGAAGTCGTCGTTGAGTTCGTGTGGATCTTTTTGGATAGTGCTATCAGGAATTGACGTTGTTTTGTTATGGTTAGGCATTTGGACACCCATGTTGATTCGGTTATGGATTATGGAATTATGGATTGTTGTAGTGAAGTGTGACCGTGTGGGATGTAAGAACTGATGTTGTAGGATTTATACTTACATGTTTGTAGGTGTAGTGTGGTTTCTTTGAAGGCTCAATTTGTTTCGGGCTTATTTCCAAGCATTTGGAAAGAAGCTACTCGGAAGAAGTCCAGCTTATATACTCCAAGACTTGAGTCAACTCTTATCTTTAGCACCAGGTCCTTCAAGCTTCAACACGGGCACACATTAAGTCCTCAGTCTTTAACAAAAGATACATAGGACCCCTTTAACAGCAAGTATTTTTCAATTGCTGTTAAATTTAGTTCTTTGCAGGCCATTATAAAGTGGAGATACCTTGTACCTTGGAGTTCTAACTAGTAATACTGTACCTATTATTACCTCTTATCTTGTTCAGTTGGCCTAGGGGGGAACTGAAAAGGTATGTTTGGCTAAAATAGGAGGTCTATCTAGTATGAATGTACCATAATGAAGGATCTCACTTTATGAAGGGTAAATGGCTTGGGTGGCCTGTGTATGATGAGTGGAATAGCGAGGAGTGTAAGATGAACCTGCTTGGTCCACTCAATACATAGGCATAGGATGTAATGGATGGTCATCATGGAGGGTGTGTGTTCCCAAGCAACTGAAGCCTTTCATTGAGAGGGAAATATAGGTTGTTTTGGTAGAGCCCCCCCATTGATGGGTTACGGGTTCCTAGTGATGCCTTTATCCTTTTCTACCTTGACTACTGTGGTGGCAGGATGAGTGGCTTGGTAGAAAGGATTAAAGGAAATGTAGCTAGATGGGAGGTGCTAATATAAGGTGAATTGAAAGGTGAATGAATAGAATAAGAAGCTCTGGATCAGATTGACAAATGGAAAGAGTTATGCAGATGCTCTGTTTTTGCTCTGTTCCATTGTATTTGATAAGAAATGTCAGACATAGGATGTTTTTCTGTCTGATATTGGATGTAAGAAGGATGTTTGCTTGTTGTGTTAGTATATTATAGATAGTATGATCAGTTGTATAAAAGGTTTGGGCATGTCCAAATCCTTTGTTATATTCTTATGATGTACATCATTTTTGAGAAAGTAATATAAAATATTCACCTTGCACCAAAAAAAAAGATACATAGAACCCCTTCAACTTGATAATACCTGAAAACAAAAGTAAACACACTACCAAAACAACTTTGATAAATGCCAGAACACCCCCTGGACTTCTATTTTCCAGGATAAGTTTATAAAAGAGTCTATGTATTTCAATAAAAAGGTATGCGTAATTGCATTTCAAAGTTCAAAATTTCTGCGAGTCAATCTAAAAATATTGCGAAAATTGTCGTCTAATGCCCAGATATACCTTAATGACCTTATATTAATCATTAAGGTAGAAAGTGCTTGCATGCTAAATGGAAAGTTTTGTATTTCCAGCTTTCGCAAGTTTGGGCACCCTTTTGATAACTTTACAAGTCCCGCATCAGATCCTCCTATATAACCAAGAGAGAGATATCTCAGATTCTGTCCATACTTACCGATATACCCCAAACCCGCATCTGTTAATCCTCCAGACCGAAGGCGGATACTGAGCCTTTCAAGTTTGCTGCAACCAATTAATAGAGCTCGGAACCCACTGTCTAACGGTAAGTTGGTTAAAGTGTCTTCTTTGCACAAAAGCATTTGAAAATCACGAAGGCATTTCAGATGAACTCCTATGCACTTCAATGTTTCATTAGATATATCTGTGAATTGAATATGTAAGCATTCCAGAAAAGGACATCCTTGTGCCAAAGCAACCATTCCCCTGTGAGTCACAAGCCCAAAAGTCTCAAGTTTACGCATTTTTTTGCAAGAGTTACCAACAAGTTGCAATCCTCGGTCTCCAAAGATATCATTTGTATAGAGAGCTTCCAAGTTGGGACACTTCTTGATCAAGTAAAACAGACAACTTTCATCCACATCATCATATGTAAGGTTCAATTCCGTTAGGCGATGTGCATGGGGGAGTACAAACTGGCACTGAGTTTGTGTCATGTGAACAAATTCCACACTGTGTAAATTCGAAGGAAATTTGAAACCAACATCTTTTTCCTCACCCGTAAATTTACCGCCAGCAAACACTTCTAACATAACAGCAGTTCTAAAGAAATCTTTAAGATCACTTAGACCACACCTAGTTAGTTTCAAAGATACTAAAGATCGACAGTTTTTCGCAAGAAGTGTAAGATCTTTAACATCAACCTTAGATATAGCAGTGTCATAAAAACTCAATATTTCGATACACTTATTATTCACAGCCAATTCATGTAACCATTTCCCATCTTTCTCGTTCAACGTATTATAATCTAAACACAAAGTTCTCAAATCATTACAATACTTACCGATATGCATTAATCCATCCGTAGAAAACCCTTGACACTTAATAATCTTCAAAACCCTTAAATCTTTTCCACGAGTTCTCATCAACAGCTTGAGATCCGAATCAAGAACACATATACAGCGAACATGAAGTACTTTCAAGTACTTAAACGACACAGCTATTTCTTTAAACCATGGTGTAATACCAATACACGAATAATTCTCGGTAAAATAAAGTGGCAATCCCTTAAGAGTCAGCGACTTGATAAAAGGGAAACGTTTGAGCAAACGAGACGGTGTGGGCAAGTATACCACATGGACAGTCACATGCTTACGTGTCATACAATCGAACTCATACCATTTACGACAGACCAAAGAAATAGCGTTTCGGTCTGCCCCGTTGTGTATGTAGGGAATGACACAGTTAAACACCGTGTCGATGGACTCGTTTCGATGCTCTTCCATATCTGATTCGTGAAAACTACAATTGGTTTTTGCTAATAAGAAATGAAAGGTTTTTTTTTTTTTTTTTTTTTTTTTTTTTTTTTATTTTTAGGATACTTGATGCATGGATTTATACTTTTATAGTATTGAAAATGAGGCTGTAACCAACTTTAGCATTAAAGGTGGGAGATTAATAGGTGCGGCAGTTGATGTGTTTTAAAACTTTGTTGGGATATGCGTAAAGACGTGAAGTGAATATGCGAATCATGTATGAGCGTGTTAAACTTGTTCTTTTTTAAAAATTAAAAAAAAAAAAAGAAAAGTTAATTAACTAAAAATGTTAAATTGAATCAATTGTTTTAATTTTATAAAGAAAAATGTGAGGGTGAAGCCACAAATATGGCAGAGAGGGTAAACCAAAAGTATAATAAAGGGCTCGGAGTTGGGTAGGGTGTCCTGAGCCGGCGCACAGAGTCTCACGAATTAGAGAGGCACAGTTGATTTTAAATGCCAAGTACATATGTGTATAAGGCTTGTTGTAAAGCCCAATAAAATAATTATATGCAGCCTCCAATAGGAGTGTTAGTCGGTTCAGTGTGTTGGATTCGCGTCAATTTGGATTGAGGCTAACAAACATACCCGAACACACTACACTAAAAGCTTACGTTTGGCACCAACAATATATTTGGGTCGACATTATCGACCCAAATATTGACCATGGCCCACACCACTTTCAACGAAAAAGTCAGTCAAAGAAGTGTGCAAAATGGGTCAACAATGTCGACCCAAATTGCGTTTACTTTTTTTTTTTTAATTTAAAAACTTTTTAAATTAGTTTTTAATTTAAAAAAAAATATTAAAACATTTTAAAATGCAGAATGGGTCGACAATGTCGACCCAAACTGCGAGTATATATTTTTTTTAATTTAAAAACTTTTTAAATAAGGTTTTATCTTAAAAGAATTTTTAAAATGCAGAATGGGTCGACAATGTCGACCCAAACTGCGTTTACTTTTTTTTTTTAATTTAAAAACTTTTTAAATTAGTTTTTAATTAAAAAAAAATATTAAAACATTTTAAAAAGGTTCGGATCTATTCGGGTCGGGTTGATTATGTTTACATAGATAATTTATAAAAAATTCATAAAAAAATAAGAAAAATGATTTGTAGGCCTAAGTAATGAACCTAAGAATAGACCTACAAATATAATTGGTGTAGTTCAAAATTGATTGGTGAATATGAGGAGAGAGAAATAGTGTTTTTAATAATTGTCAAAATGTGAATGGAGTAGGCCGGCCTATTTGTAGGTCTATTTATCACTACTCAAAAAATAATAAACTCCTTTATTCGATCAACTCCAGGTATGGATCAGGTCGGCTTATTTGACACTCCTAACCTCAAATTATTTATTCACTTTCCATATTTCAAGAGCATATTTTGACAATAAAAATCATAATTCAATAAGCATTCACTACAAAAAAAGGGACTTTTAGTGACACCATTTTTAATCACACGCAAAAAAAGTGTAAGTGAAAGTACATGTTTACTTACACTTTTAAAGAAAAATGTAAGCAAAAGTTTAGTTTTGCCCACTCTTTTCAAAAAGTGTAAGCAAAAGTTTAACTTTTACCCACACTTTACATAAAATGTAAGCAAAAGTCTAGTTATGCCTACACTTTTAGAAAAGTGTGAGCAAAAGTCTAATTTATACACACACTTTATGTTAAGTGTGAGAAAAAGTGTAGTTTTACTCACACTTTTTGAAAATTATAAGTAATAGTTTTATTTTTACCCACACTTTTTAAAAAGTGTAAGTAATAGTTTTATTTTTAACTACACTTTTTAAAAAGTGTAAGTAATATTTTATTTTTACTCACACTTTTTAAAAAGTGTAAGTAATAGTCTTACGTTTACCCACACTTTTTAAAAAGTGTCGGCAAAAGTGTAGTTTCTTAAAAAAAAAAAAAAAAAAAGTCTACCTTTTATCTATACTTGTTGAAAAATATAAATATGAGGTTCGTTTTTGTTTACAAGATCGTTAAAATTTACGTGTATTAAGTGAAGTTTGCTTTTACCATTGTTTTAAAACCCCGGTTGAACCGTGAACCGGTTGAGTGACCGGAAGGCGGTTTTGAGCGAACAACCCGGTTGAACCGTGACTGACCCGATGGCTCGGCCAGGTCAATTAAAAAACCTGTTTCTTCAAATTATTTAACAAAATATTTTATAAAAACTTTACTTTTTTTTTAACATTAAAATTTTATTGATGATATGTAATCTAGCAAGGTGCTAGGAGAACATACAGAAGTTTAATAAACAAAGAGGAAAAATAAAACAGGTACATAATGGATCATGAATTAAAGTTAAAGCTGCTCCAACTGGGCCAAGTAATACCGAGAGAACTTTTCCGGTTTGATAGCCATAAGTAACTGGTGCTTTTGATTACTTTGGTGGCGAAACAAAGTGAGGGGTTTTTGTTGGAGAAGATGCAGTTGTTTCTTGACTTCCAGATTGTCCATAAGTAAGCAAGAACAATAAGTTGAAGGAGATGCCGCTTCATTGGATTTGTTGGTGCGGTTTTACGAAGCTAGAGGAGGTCTCTCAGGATGATAGGTTTCGGTAAAGGGAGCTGGCACCATTGTTGAATAAAAGTCCATAAAGAGTCGGCAAAGGAACAATTAATGAAGAGGTGCTATGCGGTTTCGTCTTGTGAGTTGCACAGGTGACAAAGGGGCGAAGGAATGGGTATGTTCCTGATAAGAAGTTGATCGCTTGTGGGGATGCGATTCTGCTCAATCCTCCAACCTAGGATGTTAACTTTGATTGGTGCAGTTTTGTTCCAACGAAAGATCCAATGACTTGGTCCGAGTGCTGCTATGAGTTAACAGCGGAAGACTAATCGGGGTGTTACGGGCAGGATCATTGTCATAATCATAGAAAACGGCTCAAAAGAGGCGTTTTGAAAGTTATTGTCATTCAAATAATAATTGAGATATAAAAGTGAAATTTCAGTGTTGTAATATTCCACAAAAAGGTGTAGTAGTTTGAAAATGAATGACATAATTTATTTTACACCACAAAAACCATCAATTTAATGTCCACTCCGTGCCTTGAATGCTCCGTTAATTACCTGAGATAAACATGTTTAAAAGTATCAACACAAAGGTTAGTGAGTTCATAGAGTTTGCAAGTAAAGCAGTTGATTTCAATAGTTTCAAGTGTGAAATGATAATTGAAATAAATACAAATATTGATGAAATAAGTAGTGGGTTACGTTGGGTGAAGTCCAACTTAACCGGGTCAATGATTGGGTGAAATCCATAAGTAATTCGTTTGTGTAACACCCCCAAAAATGTGGTATTGCGGAAGCGTTCGGGTCCTGGGGTGCTACGAAATCAATATACAGCGCAGAGTGATATAGAACAATACCATAATTTAAATTTAAAGAAACAGTACATTAATACAACATTGTTTTAGCCAACAACGACATTTGAAACATAAAGGTTTGTTTCCAAAAGATAACATTTTTATTTCATCCAACTAAACATGACAGATGAAGACTCCTTAGTGCTAATGTCTTCATAAAATACACTTACCGACGATCACCTGAAATGCATGAGAAAAACGGGTCAACTATGAAAATAGTTGGTGAGTATACACGTTTTGTTCAAAAGAAGTCCAAGGTTTTTAAGAAAAAGTCCAAATGGTAAAGGTAGTGTTAAACATACATGTTTATCAGGTTCACCATAAAAATGTCATGTACATAATAAATAAGAACTGCTCCGAACAAGGGAGACTTTGCACTGCTCCGAACATGGGAGACTTTGTCACTCCACCATCTAGGCGAGAATTATTTGTCACTCGCCGACATGGCGAGAATTATTGTCAGAAGTGCTCCGAACATGGGAGACTTTGTCACTCCACCACCTAGGCGAGAATTATTTTTCACTCACCGACATGGCGAGAATTATTATCAAGAATGCTCCGAACAAGGGAGACTTTGCATTTAGTACGTACGGCACATAAAGTTCAAAACAAGTCATGATCTCAAAGTAATGTACTAAGGTTCAAAGTCAATTTCAAAGAGTTCAGATAAAATATAAATCATAAGTTCAAATAAAAATTTAAGTCATGCATTCCACCCCAAATAAGTAAAGCGGTAAAAAGGGGGTTGTGAATACTCACCTCGGCATATAGCAGTCAGTTAATACGATAGTTCAGATAAAGTTCAGCACCAACACGCGACCTAGATTAGTAAGGTTGTTTTAGTTCACAGACTAATTTTAAGACTTAAGTTCAAAAGTTTTAGTGAGTTTATGTTATTGTTGCTGGTGTGGCAGCATTTATAAGCATTTGTAGGTATTGGCTCAATGGAAGTGTATAAGTGTGTGACAATGGATATACTAAAGAAGGACGAATAAGATTTCGATTTGATAATGACCGAAAGATGATGAAAAGATGATTTCGGATGGTACTAGACGTTGTTGGACTACAGGAAACATTGTAAAAAAATAATGGCTATGAGAGTATATAAGTAGTTGTTATGGAAATATTTACTAAAGATTTATTCGAAAAGTATGTCTAATCTTAATTCGAAATGTAAAACTAGTTTTTATGGGTTACATATAAAATGTTTTGTTTTTCACTTCGTTTGTGGAGTAAGACTAACTTGGTTGATTTTGTTTATAAAAGTCATGTCGAGCTATTTAAATATGTTGCCTGGTTTAAAATATGTGTGTAACGGGATGATAATAAGTCGGATTGCTTTTAAGTTGTAATTACAAGGTTTGAAATAGTCGATAATTATTAATGTGACGACAACTTGTATATATATATATGAAAATACAACACAAAAGTGTGTTGTGGAGTGGGTTGTGGCCCAAATATTTAACCATTCGAGTGGGCTACCAAAATTAACAAATTTTATGTATCTTTATTCTTCATTGTGAGCTGTTATAAGGAGGAAAGAAATGCACATGTAGTAGGCTCACTTAGTGGGCTGCGGCCCAACCAAGAACCCACTAAGCAATAAACCAACAACTTAACTGATTGAGGAGTTGGATTCTGATAACGCAAGACAAATAAAGAACAAGGGAAAAAGGAAGTATAATGCTTGTCTAAAGCTTGGTCCAAAAAGATGAGGACTAAAATAGTATTGACAAGGAAAAAGAAAATATGTTCCAGTACTTCTTAGAATCAGTTTTAACGCAGGCTACGGGTGGCTCTAAGACTCGAAATAAACACGACCCGGGAAGTTTTAAATGGCACGAGTGATAAGGTCTCATGAGGAGGAACTAGACTCTATTTATCGAGTAATAAAGTACTCATTTAGGAGTCCTTTGGGACCCTTTTAAGCCGAGACTTTAGAGCACGAAATGAGTATGAATCAAGAACAAGTAACAAGAACCAAACGCTTCCAAAACTGAGCCATGATTAAATCTTATGATTAGTTTTTCAATTAGATTGAGCCACACCAACACACAAAACACAACTAAAATCATGATTTCCACAAAATTACATGTCGACAGAAACATTTTAAACATCCACGAAAACTCTTAATTTGTTTATATACATCGGTTAAAAGCAAGAAATAAATAAACATGGGTTCGCAATTTACCATAATGAGAGACAAAAGGGAAACGAGGCGATGACTATGGTGGTGGAGGTGGCCACAGCCGTGGTGGCTGTGGTGGCGTCCTCGAACAGAACTCGACTCAAATAAGGCCCTAGCTTCGACCTCCTTTTCTCGATCTACATGGGTACGCCATGGATTTGACTCGCCGGAAGTTGGCCGGAAAAATAGAGTGGCTGCTGAAACCCTAAAGAGATGTGGATGAGATATGAGATTTGAGTGTGTGTCTCCCCTATTGCTTCGATCAGATATAAAGCAAAGAAAAGGGAAATCTTTGACCAAGCTTTCTTGGTGTGATTCCAGTGAAGAGTCACGTTTGAGCAAGGTCACTATCGAGTTCCCCCTCCTTCCAACATCCTCTCGTGTAGTGATAGTCAAAAGAAAAAGTTGATATTGATGGATCAATGTTGCTTGGTGAGATCGAGGGAAGTACAGGAAAAAAAAAAAAAAAAAAAGGAACAAAAGAAAGAGGAAGAAGATAAGAAAAGAAAGGTAGGGAGGCAGTTGCTATATTAAATAGGTGAATAAGTCAAAGTTATGGATTCCCAGTGTATTCCGTGTCCCGTTGAGCCAACGTGTAAATGTGGTACCTTGATTTGGCAAAAATGCGAGAAATACATTTCTGAGATCGTTTTTATAAAACTGGTATAAAAAGAACATTATCGATTCCGAAATTTTAATTGTCGGTCTTAACCCATAAATACTATGGTGTCAGTACGCGTATGGAGTCGTTTTTCAAGAAAAATGAGATAACCTTTCGTCAGTAAATGTCAGAAAATATTTAATTTGCATTATTTGTCAGAAATAAATAGATGAACAATTAAAATAATAGCCTGAAAAATTGCGGGTTGTTATAGTCTACCAGTCATAAAAGAAATCTTGTCCTCGAGATTTAGCTCGTCCACTCTACTGACGTTCGTCCTTGCGGTTAGATTTGACGATCAACTTTTCCATTCTCGAGCTTAGCCCTCAAGTGAACTTTAGTTAATGTATTCTAACTTAATCTCACAACTCCCTAACCGGGAACTGTCATAAGTTTTGAGTAACAACTTGATTCTACCTTGATTTTCGTAACTCGTCAAACAAGAACTGTCGCTAGATCAAGCTGGAATCAAGTTGTAAGAAGGAAAGATTTTAACATCTTAGTTGAAGGCCTCTTGAAGGTTTGGCTCAAGCTTGGAATCGTCTAGGCCAAATCAAATCAACGAATAGTGATGATTTAGGTTAGCAAGAAAGCTAGAAGTTCAATTAGGACTTATGACGTTAGGTCTCACATTAGTCAAGACTGAATAAATTTATATTGATGGTATAAGTTAATGATAAGGTCAAAGGTTTTGTCAAAGTAATTGAGTCGTTTTGAGGTAAATTAATAAAGGTGATAGGGAGAAGTTTTGTTCAAAAGATTTGATAAATAGGCTTTGAAGGAGTTTTCAAAATTTTTGGAGCGATAAAATAAATCAGTTCTGAGATATGTGGAGAATTTTTACTGAGTGAAGACGTTTAGTAGAAATCAAGTGTCTAGCGAGTAAGGAATGATTAGGTGTTTCATCTCCGATCTTCATTAAAATTTTAAAATAGTATGCAAGAGATGAAGTGTCCAAAAATTTAACTGTTTTTGATGAAGTGGTCAATAGTCTGAAAAGAAATGTATGGTTCAGAGATATGAACGAGAAAATAACGGTACGTTAGCATTATGCTCAGAGCACAAGGATCATCACAAATGACATCACGAACAATGCAAACCATGTTGTCGCCAAGGATGTATATCGCATCCTCTTGAATAATAGTATATAGATTCCAACGGTCGTAAGGAACGAGAAGGCGATGTTAAGTAAGTAGTTCTCAGGGGTTTAGAAATTTCAATCCTCGGGATCTGTCGCAAGTAAGGGCCTTGATAAGTAGGTGAATATAAGGCGGTAGTCGGTGAGGTTTGGCAGGACAATGGATTGTAACCGAACTAAGAAATGTACAAAGACTTATCGTATCGAAATAGAACAAGGCACGTCATGACAAAAGTACTTAATGTCTATCAAGCAACATAACAAAACAAGGCAAGGATGACAGGAACAAAGTGTACTCAATTCTAAAGATAGATGTCTACCTATAGTGTTTAATGCACAAGTACGGATGCAATTATGCGATGCACACACACACACGACCGATGCAATTTCAGGTGATCAGACTCTTAAGACCCGACCAAAACATGATCCGAGACTCCTATTCCCATCATTGCATGATTCTTCCCGAATTAGGCATAGGTGATCAGGCTATGCATAATTGAGGAGTAATGATGCAATGCTCGGACTAGTCAACTCGTATGATGTTTGGTGTTTTAAGAAAACTTTATTCTGGTTATAGTTGCGATTTTTATTTTAGAAAAATTGGCATTCTCTATAACAGCCTGGCTCTGATACCAATCTGTAACACCCCCAAAAATGTGGTATTGCGGAAGCGTTCGGGTCTTGGGGTGCTACGAAATCAATATACAGCGCAGAGTGATATAGAACAATACCATAATTTAAATTTAAAGAAACAGTACATTAATACAACATTGTTTTAGCCAACAACGGCATTTGAAACATAAAGGTTTGTTTCCAAAAGATAACATTTTTATTTCATCCAACTAAACATGACAGATGAAGACTCCTTAGTGCTAATGTCTTCATAAAATACACTTACTGACGATCACCTGAAATGCATGAGAAAAACGGGTCAACTATGAAAATAGTTGGTGAGTATACACGTTTTGTTCAAAAGAAGTCCAAGGTTTTTAAGAAAAAGTCCAAATGGTAAAGGTAGTGTCAAACATACATGTTTATCAGGTTCACCATAAAAATGCCATGTACATAATAAATAAGACCTGCTCCGAACAAAGGAGACTTTGCACTGCTCCGAACATGGGAGACTTTGTCACTCCACCACCTAGGCGAGAATTATTTGTCACTCGCCGACATGGCGAGAATTATTGTCAGAAATGCTCCGAACATGGGAGACTTTGTCACTCCACCACCTAGGCGAGAATTATTTGTCACTCACCGACATGGCGAGAATTATTATCAAGAATGCTCCGAACAAGGGAGACTTTGCATTTAGTACGTACGGCACATAAAGTTCAAAACAAGTCATGATCTCAAAGTAATGTACTAAGGTTCAAAGTCAATTTCAAAGAGTTCAGATAAAATATAAGTCATAAGTTCAAATAAGAATTTAAGTCATGCATTCCACCCCAAATAAGTAAAGCGGTAAAAAGGGGGCTGTGAATACTCACCTCGGCATATAGCAGTCAGTTAATACGATAGTTCAGATAAAGTTCAGCACCAACACGCGACCTAGATTAGTAAGGTTGTTTTAGTTCACAGACTAATTTTAAGACTTAAATTCAAAAGTTTTAGTGAGTTTATGTTATTGTTGTTAGTGTGGCAGCATTTATAAGCATTTGTAGGTATTGGCTCAATGGAAGTGTATAAGTGTGTGACAATGGATATACTAAAGAAGGACGAATAAGATTTCGATTTGATAATGACCGAAAGATGATGAAAAGATGATTTCGGATGGTACTAGACGTTGTTGGACTACAGGAAACATTGTAAAAAACTAATGGCTATGAGAGTATATAAGTAGTTGTTATGGAAATATTTACTAAAGATTTATTCGAAAAGTATGTCTAATCTTAATTCGAAATGTAAAACTAGTTTTTTATGGGTTACATATAAAATGTTTTGTTTTTCACTTCGTTTGTGGAGTAAGACTAACTTGGTTGGTTTTGTTTATAAAAGTCATGTCGAGCTATTTAAATATGTTGCCTGGTTTAAAATATGTGTGTAACGGGATGATAATAAGTCGGATTGCTTTTAAGTTGTAATTACAAGGTTTGAAATAGTCGATAATTATTAATGTGACGACGACTTGTATATATATATATGAAAATACAACACAAAAGTGTGTTGTGGAGTGGGTTGTGACCCAAATATTTAACCATTCGAGTGGGCTACCAAAATTAACAAATTTTATGTATTTTTATTCTTCATTGTGAGCTATTATAAGGAGGAAAGAAATGCACATGTAGTAGGCTCACTTAGTGGTCTGCGGCCAAACCAAGAACCCACTAAGCAATAAACCAACAACTTAACTGATTGAGGAGTTGGATTCTGATAACGCAAGACAAATAAAGAACAAGGGAAAAAGGAAGTATAATGCTTGTCTAAAGCTTGGTCCAAAAAGATGAGGACTAAAATAGTATTGACAAGGAAAAAGAAAATATGTTCCAGTACTTCTGAGAATCAGTTTTAACGCAGGCTACGGGTGGCTCTAAGACTCGAAATAAACACGAACCGGGAAGTTTTAAATGGCACGAGTGATAAGGTCTCATGAGGAGGAACTAGACTCTATTTATCGAGTAATAAAGTACTCATTTAGGAGTCCTTTGGGACCCTTTTAAGCCGAGACTTTAGAGAACGAAATGAGTATGAATCAAGAACAAGTAACAAGAACCAAACGCTTCCAAAACCGAGCCATGATTAAATCTTATGATTAGTTTTTCAATTAGATTGAGCCACACCAACACACAAAACACAACTAAATTCATGATTTCCACAAAATTACATGTCGACAGAAACATTTTAAACATCCACGAAAACTCTTAATTTGTTTATATACATCGGTTAAAAGCAAGAAATAAATAAACATGGGTTCGCAATTTACCATAATGAGAGACAAAAGGGAAACGAGGCGATGACTATGGTGGTGGAGGTGGCCACAGCCGTGGTGGCTGTGGTGGCGTCCTCGAACAGAACTCGACTCAAATAAGGCCCTAGCTTCGACCTCCTTTTCTCGATCTACATGGGTACGCCATGGATTTGACTCGCCGGAAGTTGGCCGGAAAAATAGAGCGGCTGCTGAAATCCTAAAGAGATGTAGATGAGATATGAGATTTGAGTGTGTCTCTCCCCTATTGCTTCGATCAGATATAAAGCAAAGAAAAGGGAAATCTTTGACCAAGCTTACTTGGTGTGATTCCCGTGAAGAGTCACGTTTGAGCAAGGTCACTATCGAGTTCCCCCTCCTTCCAACATCCTCTCGTGTAGTGATAGTCAAAAGAAAAAGTTGATATTGATGGATCAATGTTGCTTGGTGAGATCGAGGGAAGTACAGGAGAAAAAAAAAAGAACAAAAGAAAGAGGAAGAAGATAAGAAAAGAAAGGTAGGGAGGCAGTTGCTATATTAAATAGGTGAATAAGTTAAACTTATGATTCCCCATGTATTCCGTGTCCCGTTGAGCCAACGTGTAAATGTGGTACCTTGATTTGGCAAAAATGCGAGAAATACATTTCTGAGATCGTTTTTATAAAATGGTATAAAAACAACGTTATCGATTCTGAAAAATTAATTGTCGATCTTAACCCATAAATAATGTGGTGTCGATACGTGTGTGGTGTCGTTTCTCAAGAAAAATGAGATAACCTCTCATCAGTAAATGTCAGAAAATATTTAATTTGCATTATTTGTCAGAAATAAATAGATGAACAATTAAAATAATAGCCTGAAAAATTGCGGGTTGTAATAGTTTTCCCTACGTTGGGTGATATCCAACGTAACCGCATAAGTAATTCGTGTGCCCTATGTTGGGTGATATCCAACGTAACCGCATAAGTAATTCATTTGCCTTACGTTAGGTGATATCCAACGTAACCGCATAAGTAATTCGTGTGCCCTACGTTGGGTGATATCCAACGTAACCTCATAAGTAATTCGTTTGCCTTACGTTGGGTGATATCAAATGTAACCGCATAAGTAATTCGTTTAAAAGTTTATAGTACTTGTGTAAATGAAAGCAAGAATTATGTTTCAATAAATGAATAGAGTGTGTCCAACTGAGTACAATATTTAAGGTAAACGAGTAAATGTGTAAGTAGAACGAGCATGTATCTCCCCCAAAGAGTTTTATAAGGTAATTAAACTAGTGAAAATGGGGCTATGACTCACCTTGAGTGTAACTGGCAAAGGTGAAATGTGAAATCAAGTGAATTTATGGGAACGGCTCCAACACACGACCTGAATAATAGTGAAGTCTGAGATTTGATAGCTTTGACTTAATATGAACAATGAGCGTGAAAATGAGTAACGGATAACGATTTGGTTTGTGATGTGAGTGAGAGTGATATGCTTAAAATGCTTAAAGTTCAAAAATAATATTACATATAATATTATCTTGTTTTTATGTTATTGAATTCATAAATATCGATTCCTTGAAAGTGGTTGAACGAAACGTTAAGTTTATTCGTTAAAAACTCGCTATTTAAATATAAACGTAACGTGTTTAAATATATTGAACGAAATGTAAAAATGCACGTGAGTGAATGGGAAAGTGTAAAATACTAAAATATGAAATGGAATTGAATATTGAATAAAGTTACTGTTTGGTCCTTGAACTTATACAGATTTTAAACTTTCTACTCTAACGAAGTTAGTTTTGCACCGTTAGTCCTTGGTTAATTATTTATTACATTTTTAGTCCAAAATGTTCCAAAATGACATTTTAAGCCTTCTGTGTATTGTTTGAACATTTTCTACCCTTAGTTTACTGAAATGACAGTTTGGGATATAATTAAGTAAACTTGACACTTTTAACCCGAGTAGTAATTTATTTTGCAAACTTAGTCCAAAAATCACAAAAATAAGGTGAAATGTTTTCTGAGAGTTTTAACATTTTTATAAAGCTTATTAGAGTCTAAATAAACTGCTTATTCTCAAAAGAGCTTATTTCTTGCTTATTGGGCTTTAACGATATAAAAATAAAGCCCAATAACGTTTTATGATCCGTTGAGTTTAAGGACATTTTGGGCTTATCATTGGGCTGATTTTTAGGTCTTAAAAACATAAAAACTGAGCTTATATCAACTGCTTATTCATAGTGCTTAAAAACTTCTTATTGGGCTTAAAAGCCCAATCGTATAATTATGTATATTAAAAGACAGTTCGAGTAGCGATTGATTGTGGGTTTAAAAAGGACTTTTATGAGCTTGTGACATGAGCTTATTTGTATAGCTTATTAGGTGGTCTTGTGGAGTATTAGGTTGAGCAATAAAACGAATGTGTTACATGTATGAATTCGATTGTATGTGGCCATTTCTTATCGATAAAAATAAATAGGTCCGAAATACAAATATGACATATAGACGTGTGATATGTAGTATACGTTAGAAATGAGTCTCGATATGTATAAAACGTAATGTACGTGTCGAATAAATGTAAGACTCGTATTTCTAGCCATCCATGAAGGAGGTCATATGTATATACGAGAAAATATTTAACAAGAAACGTAAAAATGCATAGGAATGTGAAATACGTTCGAATGAAAATATATAACAATGCATGAACATTGAAAATGTGTATTAAGAGTAGGAAATTGTGTTCAAAGGACTTACAACACCCTTAAGGTGGTGAGTACTCGTTAAAAAGGACTAGAACACAGATAGAATTCACGTCTCTTGCTAGAACGTGTACAAATGAATCGAGTTCGACTTGTATGCTTGTAAAATGAGCTCGAATGGCTAGAGGAAAGGCTCCTATTCTTGAGAGGTCTCAGCAGTGAATAAGACTTAGAAAAATATAGGTGTGAATGAAAGTTAATGAGTGAATGAAATATGTATGTGTTTGTTTGAATATATGGACACATACACAAGTTTATATTGTATAATAAGGATACACGTTGATTGGATTGGATTTGCAGCAAAGATTTGAGAATATTTAGAGGATAATACTCGGGTACTATGATATTTTGGGGAGGGTTTATGTGTAGCTTTGGTTATAAGTCGAGTAGCATGCATATGCATGTATGTCGACATACCAAAGTGTCCAAACAACTTAATAACGTGTCCAAAAGTGTAAGAAGGTGAGAAACAAGCTTGGGAACTCATATTCAAGTAGGGGAAAATAAAAGAGCTAGGTAAAAACAAGTTTAGGTCGATTTGGATATAATGGTGTGAGCTTGTATATGTGTCGAGTGAGGTTCACTTTGAGTCTCGTTAAGTTATCAAACATTCGAATGAGAAAGTGAGAGTTGACATCCTGATTCTTTGGTGTATGGAGATTCGAATGGTGTAAAGAGTTGCATATGTTGTGTGTTGAATTCGAAAGAAATCTTCGCCAAGTGATGGGGTGTTCAGCCGAGTGAAATAAAGAAATTATAAAACTTATAAAATGTTGGGTTGGGCTTTGAATAGTACCAGGCCAAAAATTGGGCCAGGAATAGTAATGTGATCCGTTTGGTTTGTAATTAGTGTGTTGGATTCGTTGGGGTCCGTATGTGAGCTCGTTCCAATGTGTTTGTGAATCACGTATGCAACTCAGGTTACGCCATCGTACCTAACGGTCTATGGTTTGGTCAGGAATGAAGTTAACCACATCCTTAACAAGATAGAGGTATATTGTTACGAAATGGTTATGAATAAGGTAAATGGAATGGAAAATGTAATAGATGAAGATTGTGATTATCATGGAAATACTAAGAGATAGAGATTTCATAAGATAGAAAGGTATTTGTTACGCTCAGGTTACGCCATCGTACCTAAGGTAAAGTACAAAAGAAAATACAACCCTAGAGGGATTGAACTATGGTTTATTATTACAGCAGAAACTTCTTCTTCTGTTTAAACATTGCTGTTGCCCGTTGTCATTGTTGAGGTTCTAACGAGCTTTCATCCTCTTCCACTGGCCTTGTCGTTCTAATTGGTATTCTATTTTAGGCATCGGTTCTTGTAGTGCCCCTGCTCGCCACACCCGTGGCACACCACGACTACTGGTTGCGCCTTATCGTCTGTGACTTTGCAGTCTCCTGTTTTGTGGCATGTTCCCTGGCATTTTCTACACATAGCAAAACAAGGCCCAGTGTGATACATCCTGCATTGGTCGCACAAAGGTTGTTTCCCACGGTAACCATTTCCTAAAGCAGGTGTAGCAATGTAGCCTCTGCCAGCTTCCTGCCTGCGATTCTGTTGATGCTAGTGGTTGTTGCGGTTTTGCTGATAGTTGTTGTTGTTCCTGTTGTTGTTGTTGTGAGTGGAGGTTCCATGATCGTCTAGCTTTCGCTTATGATCATTGTTTCCTTTCCGGAGGTAGAACTCCTTTTGATTTCCGGTTCTAGTAATCATTGTGCAATTGTGATGGCTTCTTCCAGAGTTGATGGTTTTGATGAGGTGACATTTCCCTCGATGCTTTGAGGCAGCCCCTTGACGTACTTCTCCAATGTCCTTTTGAGATCCGGCACCATGGTTGGGCACAGTGTGGACAGTTCTTGGAACCTTCTATTGTAGGTTCTTATATCGTTCCCCTTCACAACCAACTGGTGTAATTCCTCCTCCAGTTTCCTTATTTATGTACGCGGGCAGTACTTCTTTAGCATATTTGTTTTCAGTTCGGTCCAGGTAATCTGATACGCTCCCTCCATACCCATGATCTGGGCGGTAGCGTTCCACCACGATAATGCATCTTCCAGAAGAATCCCCGTAGCAAAGGTGACCTTGCTGTTATCTGGACAGTTGCTTCTCATGAATACCGTTTCCATACGCTCAAACCACTGAGCTAGTTCGGTCACTCCTTCTGAACCTTTGAAGTAAGTTGGCTGGCAATTCATGAAATCTTTATAGGTACACTTGCGAGACGCAGATGCCTCGCTTTCAGCTGTTGCCCTGTTGTTGCTACTCGAGCGGGCTATGGTAGCCGCTTGAGTTTCAAGAGCTGCAGCAATGCTATCGGCTATCAGTTTCTGGATAGCTGCAGGAGTCATTAATGCCACAAGAAAGCACAGATTTAGAATCCACATAATGACCATGTTAGAATAATTTGAGTAATAGGGTAGTTGCATGCAAGTCCTAATAATATTGTCACAATGTGAAATCACAACCAACTAAGAATCATAAAATCACGACATGTTTGGGTACTATCATAAATAAATGATCAAATCTTGGTATAGGATTGCTAAGGATCAAAGTGATTCATCATCTACAAAAGCTGAAGTTCAGCAACTTTCTCTTCATTCATCAAGTTTCTTCTGAAAGTTTCTAGTAATGATGAGGGAGATGGATCACTGGGACCTGCTATGTGGGCCCGGCTCTAAGAGGGTAGATCTTCCTTTGGAGTCGGCTCCCGTTGGTGGGGTGTAAACGGGTAAGATTAGGTGAGTAGGTTGAACAAGTGGTCGGGTTGTTAGCATTTATATTTTTAGTCAAGTGATGGTCATTTTGTAATGATTAAAAATGTGTGTCGTGTAGTAATAGATATGTAAGAAAGAGTGGGCTTTTGTGTTGTAACATATTAAAGAAAGTCACTAAGTGACCCAACCCACATAAGCCCATACGAAGCCCACTCCATGGCCTTTAGGGCATCTCTCATTTCACTATATATATACAACACACTCTCACATATCTTGTGTGCCTCATTCTAGTGTGTAGGTGAGAGTGTGTGTGAGTATTAGTGTGTGTTTTATTTCCCTTGTTCTCTCATGGTTTAATCTAATAAACATTCGGCTAAGGTTTATGATATACACGACTCATACTTCTCATCTTCATCTATTTAACTTGTTTGAGTGTCACGTATTCTTTTATAGTTTTTAGTTTGTTTGATAAAGGTTAGATTCTTAGTATTACAAGTGGTATCAATACGCCAAACAAGGAGATAGTTAGTTGTGTGTCATTTTTTTTATTCAAATCTAAGTAGAAGTTGCGTATTTTTTCATTAAAAGTCGTTAGCTTTTATTTGTTTTTGAATTTTACGTAAGATTGAAAGAAAAAGCTTCAAGCTTTAGTGGTTTTCGTGAGTTTTAAGACAAAAGGTTCAAGCTTTTGTGGTTTTTACGTGATCTTAAGTGAAAAGGTGTGAGCTTTCTTGGTTTAACGTCATTTTAAAAGAAAAAGTTGTGAGTTTTTGTGGTTTTACGAGAGAAGTTGAAGTGTTTGATCGAAAAAAGGTACTACAAAGGCTCAAGTTCGACTGTCCATTGCTATGGATTGTTTTATCAATTTTCTTGTATAAGAAAAGTGATAAAAGTGCTTCTTCTCGTCATTAGAAAAATATCCAATCCTTGTATAAGGATTTGCGATAATTGAGGGTTTTTTGAAATTCATTTTCGACAAAAAAAGGGTTTGTCGAAATTCATTTTCGACAAATTGGGGTTTATAGAAATTGAACTCATCTGTTTTATCAAAATTGGAAGTTGGCACCTTATCGCAAATCATTTCCGATAAAGCTTTCGGTTATTGGCAAAATCAGTCCCTTATCGAAAATCATTTCCGATAAAACTTTTGGCATTTGACAACATCTGTCCCTTGTCGCAATTGGAAGTTTGTTCAAGTTTCGATATTGACAGAATTGGCCCTCGCAATTTATCTAAACGCTTTCCAACTTAAATAACTTTTATAGATTTGATTCGGAAGTAATTTCTACAACTCCAAAAGTGAACTCGGTATTTTCTCGCTTGTATAAGTGTGTAAAATACTTCGACAATCGGATATCTTCTATCTTGTATAAGATAGTTAGATTTTTTATATAAATTACAAATTTATATAAATTAGAGAAATTCCTATCTAAATTGACATTTTGCCATAATTTGTATAAATTTTGGTCAAATTGAAATTTCTATAGAAATTGTCATTTTATCTAAATTGTAATTTACATAATTTTTGTCGAATTTGTAAACTTTTGAGTTTGTCTAAATTATAGTCTAGTCAAATTTAGTAACTTTATTTAATTTGTCTCGTTTATCTAAATTGTAACTTCAACGATCATCTTCAACTAAGAACAAGGCTTCACAACAACTGTTGACATCAAAGCTTAACCTTCAACAACCTCAACACCTATTTCTTTGCAACGATCCTGAATCAATCAACCTTATCATACAACAACATCAACAATGACAACTCAACAAGATATTCATGCAGCCGGTGCTGAAAACCGTCCTCCAATGCTTGAGAAAGGTAGTTATCTTCCATGGACAAGCCGTATGCTTCGATACATGAAAACCAAACCTAATGGACAAGGAAAACTCTTGATTAACTCCATTCAAAAAGGTCCATTCAATCCTCGTCAGATTCAAGTAGCTGGGAATCCAAATTCGGTACCTCCTGTAGCACCATCCTTTCGTGATCAAAAGGAAGAGGAATACACAGCAGATGATTGGAAACAAATTGAAGCTGGTGACTTAGCCATGCACTTAATTCAACTCGGGTTACCACAAGAAATATTTTGTGCTGTCGACAGTTGTGAAACTGCTTATGATATGTGGGAACGAGTTCGAAGGCTTTGTCATGGTACGGAAATTGGACAACAAGACATTGAAAACAAGCTTCTAACTGAATGGGAGAAGTTTACATCCACCCCGGCTGAACCAATTGAATCATACTACTCAAGGTTTTGCACTATCATGAATGAACTCATCAGGAACAAGTTGGCTCCAAGGCAAATTGTTCAAAACATCAAGTTCATCAACAACCTACCAGAGGAATGGGGACGATATGTCACAATCATTAACCAAACAAAGAATCTTCATGAGGTGAACTATGATCAACTATATGATTTCTTGAAACAAAACCAAAAAGAGTCAGATGAAGTTAGGAAAGAGAAGCTAGCCAAACAACATGATCCTCTAGCATTGATTGCTCAAGCACCAACACCTTCAACAGTGAATACACAACCATCATCATCAACTCCCACTTAGAACTACATGCAACAACAATACATTCCTCAAACCACTGTCATTCCACAACAACCATTCTACCCACAAGAACAACAAGTCATTCCACAACAACAATACCCACAATTCCAAGAACCTGAAGTCACTGACCAGGATGAAGTTATGGCAGCTATGACACATGCATTTGCTCTAATGACAAAAGCATACCAAGGACGCTATTCCACACTAACAAACAACAACCAAAGGATTTCATCGAACACTCGCAATAGGCAGATTGCACAGCCGAGTTTCAACATGGGTCATCAAGGACAAACAGTTGGAGTTTATGGGAATCAGCAAGGATATGCTACAGGATTTTAGATGGGTAATCAAGTGCAATATGCAGGCAATCAGAGGGGTCAGTATATGGGTAATCAGAATCAGTTTGGTCAAGTTGCTAGGAATCAGAGGGGTCAGAATGTTGGGAATCAGAATATGGGGAATTAGTTTGGGAATGTTGCTGCTCCAGTTGCTGGGAATCCGAATCAGGGGAATATGATCAAGTGTTTCAACTGTCAGGGTACTGGTCACATGGCAAGAAACTGTCCCACCAAGCCAAAGAAGCAAGATTTGGAGTATCTTCAAAAAGCAGTGCTATTAGCTCAGAAGCAAAAGGCAGGGTTTAAGTTGAATGCTGAGGAGCATGATTTCATGGCATTGATGGATGAAATGGAAGACTTGGAGGATATCGATGCTAACTGCATTTTCATGGCAAACCTTCAGGAGGTTAAATATGAAACGGATTCTGAAGCACCTCCTGCTTATGATGTCAATGTGATATCTGAGGTACCACCATATGCTACATGTCACAATAATGAAATGTTTGATATGTCACCTCAGAATGAACAGCATCCTGCGACTCCTACTCTCACTTATGATACATATATGGACTCCCCAAGTTGTAATAATACAAATTTGGCTACTCCAGATATGGATCCTAATGAAGGCTTCGAGTCACAGCATACTGAGAATGAAGAGGAAACACGTTCTTTATTTGAATCATTATTGAATAATTTTAGTATGGAAATTGAAAAGGTCAAACAGATCAATCGCGATGTTAAGGCCGCGAATGAGAAATTGACCGCTGTGCTTGAGAGATATAAGATGAATGACCGTGCTTTTGAATTTAATAACAAACGTCAGTCAGAACTTGAAACTGGTTACAGAGATTCTGTTTTGAAGGAGAAACATTTGCAAATCAAATACGACACTCTCGATGTCAACTTGAACATGCAAATAAAATCCTTAAAAGCGGAAATTTCTGAATTAACCAACCAACTTTCTAAACAAAAATCAACTTGCTCGGATCTTGAAAAAGAAAAGAAAGAGTTGCATGCAAAGTTTTTAAAACGTGAAAATGAACTTCTTGATGAAGTCCTTGACAAACAAGAAATAATTAAAAAGTTGGAAGAGTTGCTTGTAAAAATGGGTCATTCTACTCAAACAATTAATTTGCTAATTAACGATCCAAACCCGATTTTACATACAATGAAGAAAATGGCTATCGGTTATGAAAACCCTTATTATCTCAAGAAAGCTCAGAAAGAACAGAATGTGCTATATAATGGTAATGTGCTAAATGATAATCATGACCCTCCCGAAGTTCAAGATTCTTATGAAACGATTATGCTAAAATGAGTCAAAAGAACCCAGATATCAGACCAATTGATTATAATAAGCTAAATGCAATTTCTGGGGTTCTTGAGGTTCAATGAGAGTCACCAATGTTTTTCAAAAAACCAGTGGCTGTCGCAAAACGAAAAGCTGTTTCAAATCATCTTTCTAACATCATACAAATATCCTCTAACGACACTTGCAACACAAGTGAAGCTAGACAATATTTGGATGATCTTAAAATGAGAATTGAAATGCTTCAAGTGATTGTGGCATCCAAAACAAAAAGTAATAACAATGACTGGTTTTCAAGTTTTCATTCAGAACAAACAAAGATGTTTGAAAAGGATATCAACCCTACAATTGAGGCAATTTATGCTATTGCTCTTAATGTTGAAAAAACTTTTCTGCAAGAAACAGCCGACTTTATCAAGGACCAAAAATCCCTGGTGAAGGAAGCAAATGAAAACATTGATCACATAAAAGTTTTAGAAAGACACAATGACACTCTCTTCGAAGTAGCTCTCTCGACTGATATTATGTCCATTATTTATCAAACATATTTTGTAGAGGATGATGAAACACTTAGGGCTGAGACTTCTCAAATTGTGTTAAAATATGAAAATGCGCTCGCTAAGTTAGAAAAGGAAAATATAACATATTTTAAACAATTAGATCGGAAAAAAGGAAGAGTGTAAGTATGACAAACTGTCGTATGAGCGTTCTTATAAAAGCATGAAAAAGCAAAGTGATCAGTTGAAGTCTCAGCTAGAGAGTCTAAAAAGGAAGGGTGAAGAATCTAAGGATAAACAAGATATAAGACCAAAAATGTCTATTTCAACTCCCTTGCCTAAGGAAAGTGAAAAATCAACAAGTGTTGATAAAGGGAAAGCAGTTGTCGAAACCTCCAATGTGATAGCACCTGGACTTTATTGTATTAGTACCACTATTGCATCTACCTCTACATCTCAAACATATAGGGCGATAGACAAAAGTGTTAAGGAAAATCCAAAAGAGACTAGGAATGCTAAAACTAATTCAAAGGACAACAAGATAAATCCTAATGTGTGTGCCTTACCTTCTACAGGAGTAGAAAGCACCTCTAGGAGCAGCAGGCTAAAGCCTAGGAGCAATACAAGGAACAATAGAGTCTCGCCTGCATCTAAGAGTGAAAGCAAGAATAAAACGAAAGAAGTAGAAGAACACCTTAGGAATTTATCGCTTTCGAATAAGAAACATATGTCATCTGGAAGTAATGTTAAGGACAATATTTCAAGTGCATGTAATGAATCAGTTTGTTTAATGAACAAGAAATCTTTGTCTGAAAATGTGTGTGATGATATTGTTTCTGATAATGTGAATGTGAATGATATGCCTGAACAGAAAGAGGTTCCCTCGGTATCTAAGGCTAGGACTAGATATATCAAAAGACTTATTGCAAAAGCTAGGTCAACATCTAGTAACCTATTGCCTAAGGACCATCTTAAGTTTTGCACATGGAAACCAACGGGTAGAAATTTTTCACCTAAGGCTGGCACATTAGATATTGCTTCAATAGAAACCGTCTCTAAGTGTGATTCACCTGTTACTTCTAACCCCCTGGAACCAAATGTTAAACGGTTTCCATTTACAAAACCATCTGTTCTTTGCAGGTCATTGAAAATTTTCTTTGGATCATCGACTCGGGTTGCTCCAAGCACATGACCGGGAATCTAAAGCTGCTGATCAACTTTGTATGGAAGTTCATAGGAACAGTACGGGTTGGAAATGATCATGTAGCAGCTATTCTGGGTTATGGAGATCTTCAGTTCGGGAATTTCTAAATCACTCGGGTTTACTATGTCGAAGGGTTGGGACACAATCTGTTTTCAGTTGGGCAGTTTTGTGATGCGGATTTAGAGGTTGCATTCAAAAGGAACACTTGCTTCGTTAGGAATTTGATTGGTGGTGATCTCTAAACCGGAAATCGTGGAACCAATCTCTATGCTATCGACATTAATCAAATGGCCTCTTCATCACCAATCTGTCTCATGACAAGAGCTGACAAAACTAAGTCCTGGTTGTGGCACAGACGATTATCCCATCTTAACTTCGACACCTTAACCAATCTTGCCAAAGACAACATCGTCACCGGTCTCCCTAAATTCAAATACACCAAAGATCACTTATGTCCATCCTGTGAGCAAGGAAAAAGCAAACGGGCAACTTACAAACCTAAAACCGTACCCAGTTCGGTCGATAAGTTACATTTGTTGCACATGGACTTATGTGGCCCAATGAGAGTTGAAAGTATCAATGGGAAGAAGTATATTCTTGTTATTGTCGATGATTATTCAAGATATACATGGGTAAGGTTTTTGAGATCAAAAGACGAAGCACCAGGCATCATCATCACCTTTCTGAAGCGAATTCAAGTTTTACTTCAAGCTCCAGTTAGGATAGTAAGAACTGACAATGGCACGGAATTCACAAATCAGGAGTTAAGAACATATTTTGAAAAAACTGGAATTACTCACCAGACATCAGCTGTTAGAACTCCACAGTAGAATGGAGTAGTTGAAAGAAGAAATCAAACTCTTGTGGAAGCTGCTCGTACAATGCTGATTTATTCCAGTGCACCGTTATTCTTATGGGCTGATGCTGTTTCCACTGCTTGTTTGACTCAGAACCGATCCCTAATCCATCCAAGATTCAATAAAACCCCATATGAATTAGTGAACAACAGAAAACCCGATATCTCTTACCTTTATGTATTTGGCGCTTTGTGCTATCCAGCGAATGACAGAGAAGATCTGGGGAAGTTGAAAGCTAAGGGTGATATTGGAATCTTCATTGGTTATTTAGACAACTCGAGGGCATTCAGGGTGTATAATAGAAGAACTAAAAGAGTAATGGAGACGATGAATGTGAAATTTGATGAGATTTCACAGATGGATTCTGAGAGACTCGCTCTAGAACCCGCGCTTAACCCGATGGCTTCTAATCATATCAGATTAGGACCCGCACCTAACGTTCAAACTTCTGGACATATCAGTTCAGGACTCGTACCCCAACGAGCTCAATCAACTAACACTGATAAACCAACAAATCAAGAACTGGATAATTTCTTCGAGTTTATGTATGATGAGTACTATGGTAGAGCTTCGACTAATGCATCACAACAAGATTCCACTGAACCCACTCAACAACAACAACCACCACCACCACCACCCACCACAAGATGTATCCACAACAATCGAAGCCGACACACCAACTCCCTCAACGTCATCAACATCTACTCCAACAACTCCAGTAATTGAGATTGTGTTACCAAGAGTTGATGAGCAAAACCAAACCACTCCAATTCAAGAAGAACCAAACCAAAACGATGCTGTGTTAGAAGAAGAAGAACCATTCGAAAACCCATTTGCAATAGAATCTGCTGAATCTTCTTCAAGGTTACATGAACCATCCAACACGCATTCGTCAAACCCAAGGTACCCTTCTATGTTACAGTGGACTAAAGACCATCCAATAGAACATGTTATTGGTGAACCATCAAGGCCAGTACAGACGAGAAGACAACTCGCTACCGATTGTGATATGTGTATCTAGGTCTGCTCCGTCAGTCATAAAGAGCCAAAGAACATTCGGGAAGCAATGGCAGACAATGCATGGATAGAAGCAATGCAGGAAGAACTTCTCCAATATCAATTACATGACACTTGGGATTTAGTGCCGAGACCAATCGACAAACTCGTCATTGATCTTAAGTGGTTATGGAAGAACAAAAAGGATGAAGAGATGATTGTAATTTGCAACAAAGCTCGTCTTGTGGCCAAGGGATTCAGACAAGAAGAGGGGATAGATTTTGATGAGTCCTTCGCGCCAATAGCTAGGCTTGAGGCAGTCAGGATTTTCTTAGCATATGCGGCTCACAAGAACATCACGGTCTATCAGATGGATATCAAGACGGCATTCTTAAATGGAACTCTGAAAGAAGAAGTGTACGTGAGTCAGCCAGATGGATTCGTTGACAAAGATCATCCGGACTACGTCTACAAGCTAAAGAAAGCTATCTATGGTTTGAAACAAGCCCCAAGGGCGTGGTACAACGAATTATCATCTTTCCTACTTCTTAATCATTTCACCAAAGGAACAATTGACCCGACCCTGTTTACCAAAAAGTTTAAAAATGACATTTTGATTGTTCAGATTTACGTGGACGACATAATCTTTGGGTCCACTAATCCGAAACATTCAAAACTTTTTGAAAATCTCATGAAAAGTAAATTTGAAATGTCTATGATGGGCGAATTAAAATTCTTCCTTGGACTTCAAATCCATCAATCCCATCATGGTATTTTCATTAATCAGGCGAAATATTCAATTGAGATTTTAAAGAAACATGGAATGGGAAATTGTGACTCTGTTGGTACTCCAATGGTCACTTCACCCAAAATAGGTGCTGATTTATATAGGAAACCCATCGATCCGAAGAAATATCGGAGCATGATTGGGTCTTTCATGTACTTAACTGCTAGTCGACCCGATATACATTTTGTTGTTTGCTTATTAGCACGGTTTCAGGCAAGGCCTACCGAACTTCACCTCCAAGAGGTTAAACGGGTCTTTCGGTACCTACGAAGAACCATTAACATGGGACTTTGGTATCCGAAAGATTCGGAGTTTACACTAACAGCCTTTTCAGATGCCGATCATGCTGGTTGTCAAGTCATCGCAAATAGTACATCCGGGGGAGCACAATTTCTGGGAGAGAAGCTAGTAGGCTGGTCATCGAGGAAACAAGACTGTACGGCATTATCAACCGCAGAAGCCGAGTATGTGTCTCTATCTGCGTGTTGTGCCCAAGTTCTATGGATGAGGACACAACTCACAGATTATGGTTTTACTTTCGACCGCATACCTATGTATTGTGATTCAAAAAGTGCCATAGCCATCTCGTGCAATCCCGTGCAACACTCGAAGACCAAGCATATTAGAGTCCGCTACCACTTCATAAAGGAACACGTCGAAGAGGGTACTGTTGAATTATTTTTCGTGAAGACTGAATATCAACTCGCCGATCTATTTACTAAAGCCCTCCCAAAAGAGCGGTTTGATAACTTAGTTCATCGAATTGGAATGCGAAGCCTAACTCCCGAAGAGTTAGAAAGTCTTCTCGAATCTTCTTGAATTATCTCAAAACAGCTTCGCATGTAAATATTTTTCAAAAACAAAAATATAAAAATAGAAAATTTCAAAAAGACATAAAAAATATAAAATATAAAAACCAAAAATATTCTTCTCACGACATGTCTCTCGTATAATCAATATTCTGTACGTACCTAGAAATGTCATTCAACAATGATACGGGCATGTACAGATGCTTGAGCGAGAGTTCATTTAAATGTTTTCTAAAACATGTCGTTTCTCAAATTTCTAATCAGACGGCTTTCGTATATTTCAGTACGGAACCCGAGCTACATTGATGACTTCTGATTATTTCCGATCAGGACTCATAATGTTAATGGCAAACAAAAAGAAAACTCCCTCTTAAAACTCAAATGTTTAACAATGTGCTTTATTTAAGGGGGAGTATAAATATTAAAAAGAAAAATGTTCCATTTTCATGCTAAAATCCGTCTCTCCCCAAAAAGCTTTCATTTAAATCAAGTTAAAATAAAAAATATCACTACATGCTATTTTTGAGGGGGAGATTAAGTATAAGGGGAGAGGACGTGATTAAAATGTGATCAAAGTTCGTAGAATCTCAAAGTATGCTCACCAGACAGACTCAGTTCTAACCCTCGAATTGACGAAACTTGATGTCCGTTATCGAAAAGACTTGTCCGGGACGGGTAATAATTTCAAGCTGGTTTTCCAGTGATGTAAGCGTGTCTCGCAAAGGACTTGTCTGAGTAGAATGTACCAATTCGAGAGATGATCATTGAATATGACCGGGACGGGTAATAATTTCAAGCTAGTCTAACTAGTGATGTAAGCGTGTCTCGCGAAGGTCATGTTCATTGAAAATCGATCAATTCAAATGTGCGAACTCTATCCCCACATGTGCAAATTTAGATCAAAAATGCATGAGCACATGTGAAGTGGGAGTATTTCCAAAATTATAAAACTCTCGGAGTGTTATCCAAATGTGTTTTCTCATAAACACTTTGAGAGATTTTCAAGAAAGGTTTTATGGCAAGTGATCGATAATCTAGGATAATCATGGAGTAATAAGGTGATTATGGTTAGGTTATGTCCTATGATCCGCCAGAGCCGGAGGGATCTACCCAAGGACAATTCCAATATATTAGAATTAGAAGTCCTTAGGTAAGATTGAAAAAAAGGAGTAAATGAGAAAGGAGAAAGAACGGGTTGAAGAATTAAAAAGAAAAGTTTAATGTAAGGGTGAAAAGAAATAGCTCTCCATGAAAACTTAGGGCAAAAACCGGGTCAATACATCTGCTATCGGTATTCACTAAGATAATACTTGTATTGAAGACAAGACGTCATGGACCCAGTGACGCGCTGCACCACCCCTCCTAGCCACTCAGATATCTCTCAAAAGATATTTGTTTCATTCTCACGGAGAACACTGCATAATCTATCGGCCTCTCATCCCGAGATGTGTTGATATTGAAAAGGTGGCAATCTGCTCCATGCCTCCGACTACTAAAACTAAAATGCACATTATAGAGTCTAGAGCCATGAGATTCATCAAAATATCTCTTAGGAACACTTCCATAAGAATACCCTTGTGTTCACCATAAAGGACACAAGGTGTACATGAGTCTTAAAGAGATCCAAGGATCTTGCCATTTATATCAATAATGGTTACGTGCTTCAAACGGTCTACAGTCGTGGGGTGATCTCCAGCGACTCACTGAATCGTGGGTGCACTTCGGTGTGTCCGTGTAAACCCTCTCGGGGTATCTGGTTCAGAACGGCCTGTGGAAGGATTAGAGAAAGTCTTCACACTATGCTGTTGACAATCTCAAAGTCCCAACCTGTAAGCGCTGGATGATTATTTCTAACAGTTTTATGTAGCTACCCATAAACATCCATTAACCATCACCACATACATCAAACATCTTCACCTCAGCATACTTATACTTATGAAGAACATCCCTCATCAAAGCTCAAGTGTTAAAAGTTCAAGACAAGGAGATCAAGTTAAAGACAAAGTGTAACGACCAAGTCAAGAAGCTAATCAAGATGTCAAGAACAAGTTCATATGTCAAATGATGAAAGATTATGGGGAGATTGTTAGCATAAGGGAGATTGTTAGCATAAGTATACAGTCCAAGATGTATGAGTATGTTGGAGGACACGACGCATCACCACAAGAAGATTTTGATCAAGGCAAGAACCACCACAAAAGACGATACTTTGAAGATCACGATTGCATGAAGGAATGATTATTGAAGACTATTCTACATCGATACACACAAAGATCAAGACGTTGAAGACAAAAGACCAATCACTGGAAGCATCATGGAAATGACCATCCCTTAGGGGGAGATTGTTAGCATTTATATTTTTAGTCAAGTGATGGTCATTTTGTAATGATTAAAAATGTGTGTCGTGTAGTGATAGATATGTAAGAAAGAGTGGGCTTTTGTGTTGTAACATATTAAAGAAAGTCACTTAGTGACCCAACCCACATAAGCCCATACGAAGCCCACTCCATGGCCTTTAGGGCATCTCTCATTTCACTATATATACCACACACTCTCACATATATTGTGTGCCTCATTCTAGTGTGTAGGTGAGAGTGTGTGTGAGTATTAGTGTGTGTTTTATTTCCCTTGTTCTCTCATGGTTTAATCTAATAAACATTCGGCTAAGGTTTATGATATACACTACTCATACTTCTCATCTTCATCTATTTTACTTGTTGGAGTGTCACGTATTCTTTTATAGTTTTTAGTTTATTTGATAAAGGTTAGATTCTTAGTATTACACGGGTCTAACCGACGGTGGAGGGGGGGTGATGATAGTAGTGGTGGTAATGCATATTGATACTCATGAGATAACGGTGGTGTCATCCTGATCATGTCTAGTGGTGAAGTAGGGGATAGGGGTTGTGATGGTGGTATAATCGGAACTATGGGTAGTCGTACCTTTTTGCGGGGTGTATGCATCCTGATAGGGCTATTGGGATGGCTCCGGAATGGTTTCATAAATGGTTCGGGCTTATAGGGTTCTAAGATCCTGACTCGTCTGCGCTGGAATATCGGTGCAAGTGAGGGTGGTGGTGTAGGTAATGGAGTCTCTGAATCAGCTGCAAGCAGCCACTGTTGTGTCTGCATATACTGATCATCTGTAAGTGGGGTGTAAGTGGGAGAAACTGGACTGTTCTCTGGGTGAGGTGATGAAATATATGCCCGTCTGGTTGGTACATACGGGTCTTTTGATATGGGTGAGTCTAGGTTAACTGATGCAACAGGTGTCATGGGTGGTGTAGCGACGACTTCACCCTCCTCGAAGGGCTCCGTTTCGTCTGATGTGATGTTCGACACTGTAGCAGTTGTAGTGCTAGGAACTATGGGTGAGGTGATAGATGATAAGGTATCCTCGGACTCCATGTCTGATGATGAGGTGCTAAGGTGTGACACTGTAGGCATGGTACGGTAATAACCCCGAAAGTAGTAAATGTAAGTAATCAATAACATCAAGTATGTGAAAGTAAATGTGAAATAATTAAGTGTGTGAAGATCAATGTGAAATAATCTTGATAGGTAATATATTGAACACGGTGTTATGTAGGTACGGAGGGCGTAAAGTGGTATGGTGTAAAATGATTCATTTTGAAAGTGTAGTTATAGTCCAATGTTTGAAAACATTTGCTTCTCTATAACCATGTCTCTGATGCCAATCTGTAACACCCCCTAAATTATGAGTTAACAGCGGAAGACTAATCGGGGTATTACGGGGAGGATCATTGTCATAATCATAGAAAACGGCTCAAAAGAGGCGTTTTGAAAGTTATTGTCATTCAAATAATAATTGAGATATAAAAGTGAAATTTCAGTGTTGTAATATTCCACAAAAAGGTGTAGTAGTTTGAAAATGAATGACATAATTTATTTTACACCACAAAAACCATCAGTTTAATGTCCACTCCGTGCCTTGAATGCTCCGTTAATTACCTGAGATAAACATGTTTAAAAGTGTCAACACAAAGGTTGGTGAGTTCATAGAGTTTGTAAGTAAAGCAGTTGATTTCAATAGTTTCAAGTGTGAAATGATAATTGAAATAAATACAAATATTGATGAAATAAGTAGTGGGTTACGTTGGGTGAAGTCCAACGTAACCGGGTCAATGATTGGGTGAAATCCATAAGTAATTTGTTTGCCCTACGTTGGGTGATATCCAACGTAACCGCATAAGTAATTCGTGTGCCCTACGTTGGGTGATATCCAATGTAACCGCATAAGTAATTTGTTTGCCTTACGTTGGGTGATATCCAACAAAACCGCATAAGTAATTCGTGTGCTCTACGTTGGGTGATATCCAACGTAACCGCATAAGTAATTCGCTTGCCTTACGTTGGGTGATATCCAACGTAACCGCATAAGTAATTCTTTTAAAAGTTTATAGTACTTGTGTAAATGAAAGCAAGAATTATGTTTCAATAAATGAATAGAGTGTGTCCAACTCAGTACAATGTTTAAGGTAAACGAGTAAATTTGTAAGTAGAACAAGCACGTATCTCCCCCAAAGAGTTTTATAAGGTAATTAAACGAGTGAAAGTGGGGCTATGACTCACCTTGAGTGTAACTGGCAAAGGTGAAATGTGAAATCAAGTGAATTTATGGGAACGGCTCCGACACACGACCTGAATAATAGTGAAGTATGAGATTTGATAGTTTTGACTTAATACGAACAATGAGTGTGAAAATGAGTAACGGATAACGATTTGGTTTGTGATGTGAGTGAGTGTGATATGCTTAAAATGATTAAAGTTCAAAAATAATATTACATATAATATTATCTTGTTTTTATGTTATTGAATTCATAAATATCGATTCCTCGAAAGTGGTTGAACGAAACGTTAAGTTTATTCGTTAAAAACTCGTTATTTAAATATAAACGTAACGTGTTTAAATATATTGAACGAAATGTAAAAATGCACGTGAGTGAATGAGAAAGTGTAAAATATGAAATGGAATTGAATATGAAATAAAGTTACTGTTTGGTCCTTGAACTTATACAGATTTTACACTTTCTACCCTAACGGAGTTAGTTTTGCACCGTTAGTCCTTGGTTAATTATTTATTACATTTTTAGTCCAAAAAGTTCCAAAATGACATTTTAAGCCTTCTGTTATTGTTTGAACATTTTCTACCCTTAGTTTACTGAAATGACAGTTTGGGATATAATTATGTAAACTTGACACTTTTAACCCGAATAGTAATATATTTTGCAAACTTAGTCCAAAAATCACAAAAATAATGTGAAATGTTTTCCGAGAGTTTTAACATTTTTATAAAGCTTATTAGAGTCTAAATAAACTGCTTATTCTAAAAAAGAGCTTATTTCTTGCTTATTGGGCTTTAACGATATAAAAACAAAGCCCAATAACGTTTTATGATCCGTTGAGTTTAAGGACATTTTGGGCTTATCATTGGGCTGATTTTTAGGTCTTAAAAACATAAAAACTGAGCTTAGATCAATTGCTTATTCATAGTGCTTAAAAACTGCTTATTGGGCTTAAAAGCCCAATCGTATAATAATGTATATTAAAAGACAGTTCGAGTAGCGATTGATTGTGGGTTTAAACAGGACTTTTATGAGCTTGTGACATGAGCTTATTTGTATAGCTTATTAGGTGGTCTTGTGGAGTATTAGGTTGAGCAATAAAACGAATGTGTTACATGTATGAATTCGATTGTATGTGGCCATTTCTTATCGATAAAAATGAATAGGTCCAAAATACAAATATGACATATAGACGTGTGATATGTAGTATACGTTAGAAATGAGTCTCGATATGTATAAAACGTAATGTAAGTGTCGAATAAATGTAAGACTCGTATTTATAGCCATCCATGAAGGAGGTCATATGTATATACGAGAAAATATTTAACAAGAAACATAAAAATGCATAGGAATGTGAAATACGTTCGAATGAAAATATATAACAATGCATGAACATTGAAAATGTGTATTAAGAGTAGGAAATTGTGTTCAAAGGACTTACAACACCCTTAAGGTGGTGAGTACTCGTTAAAAAGGACTAGAACACGGATAGAATTCACGTCTCTTGCTAGAACGTGTACAAATGAATCAAGTTCGACTTGTATGCTTGTAAAATGAGCTCGAATGGCTAGAGGAAAGGCTCCTGTTCTTGAGAGGTCTCGGCAGTGAATAAGATTTAGAAAAATATAGGTGTGAATGGGAGTTAATGAGTGAATGAAATATGTGTGTGTTTGTTCGAATATATGGACACATACACAAGTTTATATTGTATAATAAGGATACAAGTTGATTGGATTGGATTTACAGCAGAGATTTGAGAATATTTAGAGGATAATACTCGAGTACTATGATATTTTGGGGAGGGTTTATGTGTAGCTTTGGTTATAAGTCGAGTAGCATGCATATGCATGTATGTTGACATACCAAAGTGTCCAAACAACTTAATAACGTGTCCAAAAGTGTAAGAAGGTGAGAAACAAGCTTGGGAACTCATATTCGACTAGGGGAAAATAAAAGAGCTAGGTGAAAACAAGTTTAGGTCGATTTGGATATAATGGTGTGAGCTTGTATATGTGTCGAGTGAGGTTCACTTTGAGTCTCGTTAAGTTATCAAACATTTGAATGAGAAAGTGAGAGTTGACATCCTGATTCTTTGGTGTATGGAGATTCGAATGGTGTAAAAAGTTGCCTATGTTGTGTGTCGAATTCGAAAGAAATAATGGCCAAGTGATGGGGTGTTCATCCGAGTGAAATAAAGAAATTATAAAACTTATAAAATGTTGGGTTGGGCTTTGAATAGTACCAGGCCAAAAATTGGGCCAGGAATAGTAATGTGATCCGTTTGGTTTATAATTAGTGTGTTGGATTCGTTGGAGTCCATATGTGAGCTCGTTCCAATGTGTTTGTGAATCAAATATCAACGTGTTTGAATTATTGTAATGTAATAAACAAAATTTTCAAATTTTGCCTATAAAAATGGTTAACTAAACAGTAATGGTAATTAATACTTGATTATCCTTTACAAATTACTGGGGAATTTTACAGGTTGTTACATGTTTAGAGGCGATGGCATATCGATTTAACAGAGAATACGCCTGTAGGGTCTTGCTTCCAGGTCCATTCGTCTTCATTGTCTGTTGTGTTCACCTATGTTAGCTGAGAAAGGAGGTCTTGAAGTTGATGGAGTTCAGACGAGGAGGAAGGCGGTCTAGTCCATTTCCATTCCCATTGTAAGAATCGCCCAAGACCAGTGCATGTGTCTTTAATTAAGCAGCTTTTGTGACACTCCAAGTTGTATAATTCCGGGAAGGTGTAGCGAAGTGGTTTGTCACCAAACCAGGTGTCGACCCAGAATCTCAACGTAGCGCCATTACCAAGTGTTAATGTGACTAAACACTCAAGAGAAACATTAAAAGGGAGGAGGTGAGAGTTTAGGTTTGCAATGACAGACGAAACTCCCATCAAAGAAGAGCGATAGGGGAGAGGAGAACAATTCTTGGAGGATGAATGTATAGCTGAAATGGTACGCCCCCATAAAGTGTTAGGCTATTTTCGAAAGAGCCACCACCATTTAGTAAGAAGTGCAAAGTTTTTAGTCCTTAAACATCCCAAACCGAGCCTGCCCAAGTCTAAAGGGGAAATAATCCGGTTCCAAGAAACCCATGGAATTTTTTTATTAGAACTAGACCCCCCCCCCCCAAAAAAAAAAGAAAGAACGACGTATTGCCTCAAGTTTGGATAAAACACTTACCTGGGCCTTGTACAGAGAGAAGTAGAAAGATGGGAGACTGTCAAGGACAGAATGTATCAAGGTTATTCTACCACCAAGAGAGAGGTTTGCGGCTTTCCATAAGGATAGGCGGTGTTCAAATGTTTGTATCACGGGTGTCTAATTCTTTACTCGGTTCATATTCGAGCCAACAACTAAGCCGAGGTATGAGATTGGAAAGTGGCCTAGGCTGCAGTTGAGAATGTTGCTGGAATTTTGGTTTGAGTCGGGTGAGAGGTTGATTTCGTAAAACTGAGTGGCCAACCATGTACCCAGTATGATGGCGTCATCAGCATAAAGTAAGTGGGAGATGGTAGGCCCGTGATTTGACCTTTTATTAACTCCTAATAATAATTTTAGAATGATTACACATATGACTTGACCATTTATTTACTTATCAACATCTGATTTGACCTTTTATTAACTCCTTTTCATAAAGGGTTAATAGACAAATATGTTACCAAAGTTTGCCAAAATGTTCGCCTAAGTTACTAAAGTTTAAAACGTTACAAATAGGTTACTAAAGTTTGGTTTCCGGTTATATAAGTTACTGAACCTTTTAAATGATGACATGACTTATTTTTTAAGTACAAAACGGTCCTCGTCGTTAGTCGGGTTTCAAGGATTTAGTCCCTATACCACTATTTTCAGTTAGTTTGACCATTTTTATACGTTTTCATATGTTTTTACCCGTTTTTATACGTTTTCATACTTTTTTATCCGTTTTTATCCATTTTCATACGTTTTAATCCGTTTTCGTACATTTTATCCGCTCTCGTTCATTTTTTCCGTTTTCATCCATTTTTCTTACGTTTTCACCCATTTTATCCGTTTCTATATGTTTTCATACGTTTTTATCCGTTTTCACCCGTTTTTAGATGTTTTCGTTTGCTTTTCTTACGTTTTCGCCCATTTTTTATGTTTTCAAACGTTTTCGTCCGTCTTTTTACGTTTTCATACTTTTTTATTCGTTTTCAACAGTTTTTATACGTTTTCATTCGTTTTTATACATTTTTATTCATTTTCATCCGTTCTTATACTTTTTCATCCATTTTTATACACTTTCGCCAGTTTTTCTTACGTTTTCACCTGTTTTCTTACGTTTTCATATGTTTTTCGTCCCTTTTTTTTACGTTTTTATCCGTTCTTATACGGTTTTATCCGTTTTTATGTGTTTTCATCTATTTTTATACGTTTTCGCCCATTTTCTTATATTTTCATATGTTTAGTTACGTTTTCATAAGCTTTCTTACGTTTTTTTTCTGTTTTTATACGTTTTCATAAGTTTTCTTACGCTTTGGTAAAAACATATAAAAACGGACAAAACATATGAAAACATAAGAAAATGGGCGAAAACGTATAAAAATGGATGAAAACACATAAAAATGGATAAAACGTATAAGAACGGATAAAAAAGTATAAAACGTAAAAAAAAATGACGAAAACGTATGAAAACATAAGAAAACGAGAAAAAACGTAAGAAAAACTGGAGAAAGCGTATAAAAATGGATGAAAAAGTATAAGAACGGATGAAAATGAATAAAAACGTATAAAAATGGACGAAAACGTATAGAAAACGGTTGAAAACGAATAAAAACGTAAAAAAACGGATGAAAACGTTTGAAAACGGGCGAAAACATAAGAAAAACAGATGAAAACGTATAAAAACGGATAAAACGGTCGAAAACTTAAGGAAAACGAACGAAAACGTAAAAAAATGAACGAAAACGGTAAAAACGTTTAAAAAGGAGCAAGAACATATGAAACGTATAAAAACAGTCAAACTAACTGAAATAGTGGTTTAGGGACTAAATTCGTGAAACCCGGCTAACGACAAGGACCGTTTTGTACTTAAAAAATAAGTCATGTCATCATTTAAAAGGTTCAGTAACTTACGTAACCGGAGGTTAGAGGTGGCAAAACGGGTGGGCACGGGCTACAGTTCAAACGGGCTACGGGCTAAACGGGCGCGGGCTAAACGGGCACATGTTATACAAATCGCTTTAGAAAAGACCTAAAACCACGAAATAAATTCCTCAAACGTAACACCTCATTTATATTTAGAAAATTAAATATATTATATCTATAAGTTTTTCTTTAAAAACAATTATAATGTTCTTCAATTGAGAGAAAATATCTGCCCGTTTGTGCCCATTTAACTTTTAAATGAGCAATATATGCCCATTTCAAATAAAGGAGGATCAAATGTACCAAAATCTTTTAAAATTTTGCACAATTAGCCAATTTTTTTGAGTTTGAGCACAAATTGCCACCACTCAAATAAAACTTTAGTAAAATTTGTAATGTTTTAAACTTTACTAATTTAGGCTAACATAAGGTGCTGTTTTGTTTATTCAGACATTTTATGTCTGAATCTGAATATCACATCTGAATCTGAATTAGTGGTCCAAAAGTCTGAATCTGAATTATTTTAGCCTGTTTGTTTTTATAAAGTGTCTGAATAAACAAAAAACAATCCTTTCGCTATAAAACAAACCAAAAGACCCTCCATTCATGATTATTAATAAAAAATCAAGACCAAGATGAGGAGATAAGGATTGAAAAGAAGTAGGTGTAAAGTTTAGGCTTTTCAGATATAATCAGACATATTCAAATGTCTGAATGAATCAGACCCTATTCAGACTTCAGATGTCTGAATAACAACGACTCTAACCGAATCAGACTTCCTCTGAATGAGCCTAAACAAACACAACCACTCAAATAATTTAGGCTAACATTTTGGCGTAACATTTTTGTCCATTAACCAAATCATAAAATCGTCGCTCTCACTTTCCCCAAATCATTTTCCCCAAATCGTTATCACTCTCACTTTCCCCAAATTGTTCAAATGTTCCCATTGTTCAACCTCGTTATGGCTTAATCGAAGCTCAATCGTTCTGTTTCGAAGCTCACCGTTAGGGTTTAATCGTCACACAACACACCTCGTCACTCAATTCGGTAATTTCTTCAGATTTTGTTTATTTTGTACCGATTGATATCTGTTAAGCTGTTGGCGAAGCTGTTTTTGTGACTCGTTGCATGTAATTTGTGTGGTAGATCTGTGGTGATTGATGCTATAAAGTTGATGAATATTGTGTAGGATTATAATTAGAAGGTTATGTTTACTCGAGTGTTGGTTAGGAATATTAATAAGCATGTTGAGTGTTGAGCGTTGGCGGTTATCAACGGTTTTTGGCGTAGTAGACTGAAATTAGCTAAATATGCCTAATGCGTGAATTGTCGGAATAGAATCTTATGCTTACTCAAGTGTTGGCTAGGCAGTAGGCACACTATTAGGTGTGTATACCGGTGAGCGTTGGCGGTTATCAACTTTTTTGGCGTAGTAGACTGAAATTAGTTAAATATGCCTAATACGCGAATTATGTCAAAATAGAATGTTATGTTTACTAATCTAGTGCTGGTTTGGTGCATATGAGATTGAACCTAGAAAGCCACAACCAATAGTCAAATAAGCAGTCAAATAAGCATTTTATAAGGTGGCGATTAGACCGGCTATGTTGTACAGGTCTGAGTGTTGGCCTATCTCCAAAGCCCATGCTAACAGGGTCGAGGTGGCGGAATTGAGAATGCTAAGGTGGACTTGCGGTAAGACCTTGCTTGACTTGATCCCGAACGGAGTTTTTAGAGCTAAACTTGAGGTCGAGTCTATTATTTCGAAGATGAGAGAAGGAAGGCTCAGGTGGTTCGGCCACGTTAGGAGGAGGCCACAATCAGCACCTGTAAAAAGAGTCGAAGCGCTAGTAGTGGACGGTGTGAGAAGGAGGGGTTAGACCCAAACTCAGATGGGAGGATAGACTTAAGCTCGACATGAAGGAGCTCCTCTTGTCCGAGGACATGACCTCATATAGGAAGGCGTGGAGAGATAGAATTAGGATAAGCGGATGGCTCAGGCTAGGTGTGCGTGGGTCTAGGTTGTTTTGGTATGTTTGGCTTTTTTCTTTTTAGCGTCTCCTTGATGTCGTGCCTCTGTGTTTGTTTGTTTTGCCTTAGCTTAGGTCCCGTGCGTTGCCCTGCTTTGCTTTATTTTCTTTGCTTAGGTTTGTCTGCTTTCCCTGGTTTGCTTTATTCTCTTTGCTTATCTGCTTTTGCCTGTGCTTCTGCCCTTGCTCCCTTTTCTTTTTGCCTTGCTTAGGGTCCCTTGTTTTTTTGTTTCTGCTCTGTTTACGTGTTTGCTTGCTTCCTTTTGCTTGCTAGTTGCTTGTTTTGCTTTGACTCGGTTGCCCTCTTGCCTTTGCTCTCTCACGCGCACACATGCACTTGCCGGAGGTCTCTTTAGAAGCAGTCTCTCTACTCCCGGGTTTACCTTGGGATAGGGGTAGGATCTGTCTACATTCTACCTCCCCCATACCCTGCCCCGGCGGGATTGGGTTTGTTGTTGTTGTTGTTGTTGATTTCATAACTGTTTTGTTAAGCAGTAATTGATATCGAACCACCTAATAAAACGGTAGGTTAAAAAGTTAGGTCCAATAGATGAAACCTTTTTATTGACCCTCTTTGTCTTCCTACCTCACAAAATGAGTATTAGTCGCGAAGAAGACTGCCGTTCAAAGGTTTTAGATGCCTTAAATTCGAGATATTCTTGTTTATACGACCCTCAGTCAGATGCTTCTACTTCTAGTGAAAGACCAGAATTATATAATAATGTAAGAAGATGTTTATCACCTTTTTGTGCAAAGAAAAAAGTACGATATCTTGATTGGAAATGACCCATAAGTTAGGTACCTTTTGTGGCATTTGCTGTATATAATATAAAAGTATATTACGAAATATATTGCGAATTACCGAAATTTTTTATAAAAGTATAATATAAAAGCATTTGCCCTTCATAGTACAAGTCATGCAAGCAGCTAATTAATGATACTTTAAAAATAACCTTTCAATGAAAAATACAATTAAAAGAAAGCATTGTACAACCAAGCAAGCTACTAAACACAAAAGGTAAACAAATAAAATAATACAAACTAAGCAAAGTTTCACAAAACTTTTGTCATTCCTTATAGTCCATAAACAAAAAAACTAGTCAGTAAAAGCTATTGCCAAAAAATATACAAATAAAATAAATTATTAGCCGACAAAGTTAAATTACAGAGTACACGCAGCCGCGTTGCGTGAAAACCTCGCTAGTTATTTAGTTAACTCTTGATGTATGGTTAGACCATGTGTAATGGGGCGTGGAAACCCCACTAATTTCTTGATTTTCTCGCCCCACCCCATTACACACCATTTTGCTCCAAGCCCCTTTGCTGACTCACCCGACACGTGTCGCTCCATGCCCATTGTGACCTTCTACCATTACACATGGTCTTAGGACAACTTTTCATTCATATTAAATCTTTATTTTAAGGGCCCAATTTTAATAGTAAAAGGTGTAAATTGTCAAGTTCCAAACTATAGGGGGCATAAATTTTCGCTCCTCAAGACAGACCAACAAAACAATTCGTCTATGAAAACCAACTTTTAATTTCCCCGAAATCAGACATATATTTTTTGTTGTTTTTTTATGTTACAATTCAAAACCAAAAGAATGATACATCAATGAGCTTACTGTAAGTTACTATATGGTCTATGTATGCTTAATATTATTCTTTGTTACTGCTATGTGTCTGCTTGATTATATTTTTTGGGTTATGTTTGTGCTTATTGATTTTATAGTTTCAGTTGAGAATGTTTGTATGAGGGTGTTTGTTTTAGCTTACTTTTTTCCGATTTTAAGTCATAATAACTCATAACTCACAAAAATAAGCCCAACATAATAAGCTAATAAGCCCGAAAATAAGCTGAAACAAGCACCCCTTTTGGGCTAGCTATGCATTATTGCTTAACGGAAACCATAGTTTCTAAGGGAGTGTTTTGTTATTTTTCTATTTTATTTTTTAATTTTTTTTTATTTCCGTCTTTCTGGCTTTTTGGTCGACTCGTCCACAGGTTTGAACCTACCGCCACACATGCCTCAAACCGAAACCCCTCCCTTTTGGCGTGACCGCTTCAGGGTTGTTTGCACCTAGCACGAATTGAACTTGAGATTTCTCACATTTTAGTGATGATAGTCCCAAGCGTTTTGCCATTAAGGCACCCCTAAGTGGTTTTTTTTTTTTTTTTTTTTTTTTTTTTTTTTTTTTTTTTTTTTTTTTTTCACTGCTAAAGGGGTGTTTTGGTAAGCTTGTTTTAGGTACTTAATAGCTTATTGTATATTGGAAAAGCAAATAAGCACTTTGAAGGTGTTTGGGCTTATAACTTTTTATGAAGGTAATAAGCTTACCCAAACACCCCCTTATTTACCAGCTCATGTGCTTATTCTTCCGTTTTAAGTCATAATTACAAGCTAAATCAAACACCCCCTTAAGGTTGGCTAAGCATTGGTTATTGGTTATGATTTCTAACATATCATAGGACTATTTATTAGTATGTTGTTATCATATGTAATTCTTGTTATCTGTTATGATTAATGTTTGATACAAAAGATTGATGTTTACATACCAAACAGAGGCTAACAACATCGTTCACTTGTTGCTTAGGAGCTTGTTTTCCGTCATTTTAAGTTAGGAAAATAAGCTAAACCAAACACCACCTACTATATATATTTATAATTTTATAGGATTAGTAAGTCTGCTTGTATTCTTGTTGGTTTTTTTATTTCACAATGTCAAATGCTAATAATGTCTTTTTTGTTTGGTTGTTTAGGAGAAGAAGTCAAAGAGGTTTGTGAATGAACATATGTATTTATTCATTTTTCTTTGAATAAAAGCCCTCACTAGTTGAATCTTAGCCTTGACTCACTTTAATCATCAGAAGATATGGAGAATCATCCACATGAGTCAATAGACACTGTTTTTAACTGTGTTATTCCCTACATACAAACTGGTGATGACCGAAACTCTGTTTCTTTGGTTTGTCGTAAATGGTATGAGCTCGATTGTATGACACGTAAACATGTGACTGTCCACCTGCTTTACTCCCCCACACCGTCTCGTTTGCATCAACGATTCCCATCTATTGAGTCTCTAACGCTCAAAGGATTGCCATTTTGGTTTAAAAGGAAATCGAGCATTGAAATCACCTCATGGGTTCAAGAAATTTCTGTTTCATATAAGTGCTTGAAAGTGCTTCATATCCGTTGTGTAGTCATTCGTGATTCGGATCTCAAGCTCTTGGCCAGAATTCGTGGTAAAGATTTACGGGTTTTGAAGATTTACAGGTGCGAAGGGTTTTCCACAGATGGATTACTACATATAGGTAAGTATTGTAATGACTTGAAAACTTTGTGTTTGGAAGGTAGTTCGTTGAATGTGAAAGATGGTAAATGGTTACATGAATTGGCTTTGCATAACACCAGCATTGAATCATTGACCGTAACTTTTAAATTTGATGTTAGGGATCTTACTCCTCTTGCAAAAAGTTGTAGTCAATCTCTAGTATCTTTGAAAATACGTAGTTGTGATCTAATTGATCTAGTAGATGTCTTTAGCTATGCTGTTAGGTTAGAAGAATTTTATGGCGATGGATGGAATGGACGGGATAAATCTTTGTTTTTCGATAGGGAGTTTGTTTTCAATCTTCCTCCACATATGCATTCTCTGAGTATGGATCACTTGACCAAAACTATGTTTCCGTTTGTACTCCCCTTTGCGCATCAGTTAAGGGAACTGGATTTTATCAATGTACTTTTAAAAGATGATAGCCAGAGTTTCTTCATTCAGAGGTGTCCCAACTTGGAAGTTCTCTATGCCGGATATGCCTTTCAGGACATGGGATTGCAAGCTATTAGTCAGTTTTGCAAGAAATTGCGCAAACCTAAGACTTGTGGGTTCGTGTCGCACACACGACTCATTTCCCTGGCACAAGGATGTGTTGATTTGGAATGTTTACATATTAATCTCAAAGATATCACAAAGGAATCTATGGAGTGTATAGGAACTCATTTGAAGAACCTTCGCGATTTCCAAATGAAGCTGAGTAAAGTTGCTGAAAAAATAACTGCACCACTAGACGAGGGGGTCCGGCTTATGCTAATTGGTTGCAGCAAACTTGAAAGGCTGGGTATCCACCTTTGTTCCGGAGGATTGACGGATGTGGGATTGGGGTATATTGGGAAGTATGGTTATAATTTGAGGTATCTCTCTCTTGGTTATCTTGGAGAATCCGATGCAGGGCTCGTGGATTTATCAAAGGGGTGCCCCAAATTGCGCAAGCTGGAAATACAAAGTTGTCCCTTTAGTAACCAAGCACTTGCCACTTTTGTGTATGATCTACATTCACTAAGGTATATGTGGGTTCGTGATAAATATGGCCGTTTGATTTTGGCAATGGCTCGTCCAAATTTTCAACCTTAAAACACCGGAAGACGTTAGTGATGCAATTAAAGGGAGAAAGTTATGGCTATTGTTAGAAAGATAATTCTGTCGTTAGATTATCCAGCTGTGTTCTCTTTTACCCAGACTGACCCATTCATGTAATTTTTACTCATTTAAGCATATCACAACTGTAAGAACTATCAACTCCTTGATGCATCATGATATTAAACTTGTTCTTTTATGACCTGAAACAATATGTATCATGATCTGTGTTGTGTATTTGTGGAGCGAGATTTATTTTGTTACTGCCTTTAACTTACCATTTGCTGTTATATAAATCATGTTGCAAGCGTTGTGAACACTTTAATCTAGATACGATAAATATTTGATGCAAAAGATTGATGTCTTCATATCATCACCTCCTTCACAAAAGCCCCAAGTCAATGAATCAATCACCCATTCAGAGTTGCCTAATGAAACCAATGAAAGTCAATAACTGTATGAGCATGGTTTTTATATTCTGTTTTCAGAAGGATTTGGAAACCAAACAATAACGCACAACAACATATTTCACTTGTTGGTACCTCAGATTGCTCAACTCAACAACCTTATAACAAATCAAGATCTCTTTTGAAAACTTGTTGCGTTTGACCTTTAATTGTATGTGTCATGGTTTGTACTGCGAAGTAGTAGAGCAGGATTTATTCTATTATGTCATCAGTTAGAGCTTTACTGCCTTTAACTTACCATTTGTTGTTACATATATCATTCGGGTCATTACACATGAAGTACTAGTCTGTTCTTATTCCATTTAACAAATTTGTGAATACCATATTATAAAGGGACGTTTTATCATTCTTTGTTGGCAGATCCAACAATCAAAGGAAAGTAAAGCAAAGCAACTCTCAAGTCCCAATACCGTCTTTCACGGGTTATGGGTCCCAATACTGTCTTATACGGGTTATGGGGGAGGTTGAAATGTAAACAGTCTTACCCCTACCTAAGGTAGAGAGGCTGCTTCCGGTTCTACCAATGGTAGAAAAGGACCTCCGGCCTTGCAATGGGTGAGGATCAAACATTTGACCTTTGTCTCCAGAAGCAAAGGTGTTAACCATTTGATCCAAGCCTTGCTCTCATCCAACAATCAAAGGAGAGCCTCCTTTATCCAACCCAACCCAACACATTACCCCTTAAGAGTGATAAGGTATGGTAACACCACGGTTGCGCCAAATCTAGGTGGACCCATTTGACTTGAGCCAAACCGGTCCCCCCCCCCCCCCCCCCCCCCCAAATTACAACTTTTAGGTTATTTCTTTAGTTTGTCTTTTGATTGGGTATGGTTGGTCCCAAAAGGGGTGTTTTGGCTTGAGTGATGAGTGAGGGGATATTTTGGTGTTTGAGTGATAGAGAGTGTGAAAAGAGGGAATGTTGAGGTAGCAGTGAGGTGACACCTTTGGCTTGAGCCATGATACCTAATGCTCTAAGGGCATCACCCAACAAAAGCATGGAATCGGATGAAAAACCTACCACGACCTTTACACTGAAATTACACCCAACGAAACTTCACATCAAACAATATCGGCCACACAAACTAATCGGGTGGTGACATGGCGATATGTAGGAACGTCAAATTGAAATACCTATTTTGTAAGACCATTGTTGAGCTTGACCTTGACTTTTTTTCTAACTTTGCCTATACTAACCCTTGTTGAATAAACCCTAACCACCATATCTATCGATCTAACCCTTTGAGACCTTCGAAACCTTGAACTAACCACCTGCTAAACCACGATACCTTTGACTAACTCTTGACCCATGTTGATAAAATTTACCGATCTGGTCATAAACCATGAGACTACTAATTTGGCTAACTAATCCATGGGGCTTAAACCCACTGCCACACAGACTCAAACCATATAAAGCCCTCTAGGCGGTCGTGGCCACTTCGAGGGTTGTTTGCACATAACGGGAATTGAACTTCAGGCCTCACACATTTTATACATGTTGTCTAATTGGTTTAATTTTGACTTTTCAATTGGTCAATAAGAGGGATCGGTTTTGCAATTAAGCTCTCCTATTTGTTGATGCGAATTGTCTGTTTTCAATTAATTCTTTTCACTTGTTACATAAGAGTGATCGATACCATGTCGCAAAACCCACGCCATTCGAATGTGGCTCGGCGCCGAATAGGCGTTACCGCACCGCACCGGGGGAGGGGGTCCGACGCCAAACCAAGCTAAAATAATGGCGCCGCGTGAAAGAGAGAAAAGCTTATATATATAAATTTAAAACGAGTTTTTTGGTAGTGCATGTGTGTGTGTTTTTACAATTGGGGTGGAAGAACAACATGTATGGGAGAAGAGGGACGAGATGCTTTATTTACACTGTGTTCTCGAGTATCAATTAAGAAAAAAAATGAAAAGAAACGGTAAAAATTTGTGTTCTTGAGTAGCACTTAAGAAGAAAAGGAAAAAGAGTGAAAAATAGTATGATTTGTTTGATTTTTAAATTAAAATGTGTGGAAACGGTAAAGGGGGGGGGGGGGTGAATACGTTTCCGTTTAAAACTTAAAACTTTTGTATCAAGTTTCACCATTATTAGTCCGATTTATTTTTCTTTTCTAAAAAACATCCGTATGAAAAATTGCCGATCAAGCTTGACGTAATATGTAAAGTGTCAACACAAAGACAATCAACAATATAAAGCAAGAATAAAAGTAAAGTGATAAGTAAGAATGATACGCAAACCAACACGAGAATTTATAGTGGTTCGGTCACGAAGCTACTCTTCGCCCTACTCCACTCCCCGAGTATCCAACTCGAGAGTTACTTCACTAGATCAACAAACTCTATTCTCAGCGGAGAAACCTTACACAACACAGCTTACACTTTATCCGGTACAAAGCTAAATACTAGGTCCTACACACAAGGTAGAACCAAACCTTACATGACGTCGCCTACACTTTATCTGGTACAAGGCTAGATATCGAGCTCTTCCACGAGGTAGAGCCAAACCTTCATCACATACACTTTATCCGGTACAAGGCTAGATATCGGGTTCTATTACAAAAGAGGAACCACTACCCGATCAACACGACACATCATGAGGGACCAACTCCCTACTACGCCATTCTACACAACACATCTATGACACCCGTTATGTTTTGTGGCCCAACATAACAAACCTTGTGTTTTATGGCACAAACACATAAACCAACTAATCTAGTTAGAGTTACAAGAAGATGATACAAGAGAAGATCCAAGACAATGTGTCTAATGGATATGAATGACTAAACTAAATGAACTTCCTTTAATTGAAATCCTTCAATGAAGATCACAAGTTCCCTAAGCTTGTTGTGATAGATCTTCATGTATGTATGGTTGTGGTGGATGAGAATGCAAGATCTCTAAGCTTGCTTTGGAGAATCACTTCAGTAGGTAAGGATGCAAGATCTCTAGGCTTGCTTTGGAGGATCACTTCGGGAGTATGCTTACAACAAAATGAAAGTTAGAAGCATTATGATCATATGAGAAAGATGGTGTTCTGCATGTTTTCCTACTGATCTAAATGTGTTAGTAATGGTGGAGAGAAAGTGTGTGAAAGGTGTATCTAAATGGTGAGAAATGGTTTGCTATTTATAGACAAAAGAGGAGGTTGTTTACTATTCACCCCGATCCCTTTGAAAGGGATCCGGCCCTTGTAAACCAAGGGATCCGCGAGGGATCCGACGACGCTCCTCTTTATTTGGGTCATGGGTCATGGGTTATGGTCCATGGGTCATGTGATGTCATGCATGATGTCAAAGACATCTTGGGTCATGGGTTATGGACTTTGGGTCATGGGTCATGGGTTTTACCCATTGCGATGTCATGCATGATGTAATGTACATTAATGCACATGGGTCATGGGTCATGGGTTATGGGTCATGGGTTTTGGGTTATGGATAGTCCAAGCCATTTTACTAGTATATTACATTTAACTAGTTGATTCTAAATAATGTATTTTATGAAAATGTAAGTAATAAATATTACTTATAAGTGTTTCATAAAAATGGTTTTGGTTTTATATAAACTATTTTACTAGATGTGTTTAATGGTTTATTTGGGTTTTGATCATAACGCAACATAACAAACATGTACGAACCTGTGTTGTAGCATAGAAGGACTTGAGTCATCAAGAGATGTTGAATGTATGTTGAGACAAAATATGATTACGAGTAACTTGTACATTTTACGTTATGTATTACAAGTTACATGCTTTGTCATCAATCAAAACAAACGAGACCGTATAGATTAAATATCGTAATATTTGCACTAACAAAATGTTTTCTCTCAAAGCGGGTTAATCTCCCCCTTTTTGATGATGACAAATATGTAAACCGTAACACATAGTAAAATGTAAAAGCTACCTGTTTACACTCCCTTCTCCCCCTTTTGTCGAATCAAAAAGGTAGTTGCCTCGAGCGCTCCCTTGAATTCACTCCCTACTCCCCCTTATTACACTACTATCCTTTCTCCCCAGAGAGGCGAGCTTGCATCATCCCAGTGAAGCCTTCTATCACCTCTTGTGAAGACGACTCCATGCTATGTATTCAAATACTCCCGAGCTCCCCCTAGCTCAATGCTCCCCTATGGTGACTTAATCCCTCTAGCGGATCCATGGATCAAATTCATACAAAGGCTTTTCCTACATCAGGGGTTAACTTCGTGCAACATAATATATAACAGTATAGGAGCAATGGTATGTGCTTAAACACATACCTTTTCTTGACCAAATTAAGACCAAAACGACCAAAAACTAACCATAAATGCCAAAGATACTGTGTTTTTGTGTTTGTTTCTATGCAGGTACGGATATCATGAAATATGGACAAAATCAAGCAAAAACCGAGAAAACGAGCACGAGATTTGGAAAAGGTCAAAAGCCTAAGTCGGAAGCAAATGATCAAAGTTTATTCTCAAAAAGTCACCAAAGATCCTTGAAAAAATCAAAATATTACAAGAATGGCCCTTGGATTTATTTTGGAATAATGGCAGAAGTGGTCCCTTGAAATTCAGAAGTTACACTTTTGGTCCCTTCATTTTACCTAAAAACCCTAAAACTATCCTTAACTAAAAACCGGATCCATGATTCCTTAAACCCAAAATTAAATCCAAATCCAAACCATAAACCCAACAGCCCATTTAATAAACCCCAGCCCAATACCCCACTTAAATCAAGCCCGCAATCTAACCCAAGTCCAAACCCGGTCCCAACCCACAAACCCGGTCAAACGACCCATGGTATTAGTCAAATAATAATAAAAATAACACAAACATTACCCGCCTTTTTAACCCCGTACACCTTTTTCCCCAATTCACCCAGGCTAGAACCCTAATTACCCCGCCCAGAAAATTACCACAATTAAGGGTACAATTGTACTTTTCACGCATTTCTAGAAGGATCCTGACATGTCAGGAATGACATGTCAGCAATCCCAGGGCAAATGAAGGCCTCTGATTGGCTGATGGGACGTGTAATTCTGATCCAAGGGCTAAGATTGATTGAGTGGTGTCCAAGTATGATCTGAAGGCTGAAATCATCTCAAAGAAGCACAAGGAGGTGCGGATTGATGACATGGAAAGCCCTAGAAGCTTCAATGATCGGCTATAAATAGAGAGCTCCCTCTCCTCAGATTTCAAGTAGTTTTTAGTTAATGTTATGCTGTCATTTTGATTTCTAAATTATATTTTCAAGTTTCATATAGTGTAATCAAGCTTTTGTTTAATGAAATCTTAGTTTTACTTTTTCATCTATATTGCTTATTGAATCTCATTTCCATTTAAAGTTGTTAGTATAAGCTGATTTACTGTTTTATAAGCTACTCTTACTTTATTATTAGCTTTTGATCATTTCCTTACATTGTTGTTGTTAAAATCAGAAAATTCCAAAAAATCCAAAAATATGTTTTCAATTTTTAAAACTCAGCTTCAACAAGCTGTTTTTCAGTTAGATTAAGCTCATACTAGCTTATATTAGCTTTTGTGAAGCTTATTAGGTTCAAATCAGTTCAATTCTCAAAAGTTCCAAAAAGTCAACTAAAGTCAACTGAATTGGTCAAATAAGCTGTTCTGGTGATAAGCTGGTCTGATAAGCTCATTTGGGTGGTTTTTGGCTTATGTTGAAAGCCTGGGTACTTTGTTTGGTTGATCCAGATCTGTGCACTCATAATTCCTACTTGTAAGCTTCACTTAAATCTCATTCATAGCTTATTACTTTGTTATTGCTTATTTCTAGATAATCAGTGCTTATTTTGGATAATTATAGTTATTTGATCTTATATGAGCTTATTAATCAGTAGTTGTTAGGTTAGATTTCATTTTGGACTTAAAAATCATAAAAAGCCAAAATCAGTCATATAAGTTCTAGCTTATTAAAGTGCTTATATCATAATTTAGAATTGCTCATTAGTTGCTATATAAGTCAGATAATTAGTAGTTAAGCAGTTTTGTGGCTTAAATTGAAGGGTTGTAGTGTAAAAGTTCAATAGCAGTTTTATAAGGAGTGTTTGGCTTGTGCTATATCTGGATTGGATTTGAATATTACTGTACATTTACCTTGAGCTGAGTTTAGATTTAGGTGAATTGAAGCAAAATAAGTTGATTCAATTTGGTGTTAAGCTGTTTTGATGCTTTTGGAGGATTAGAGTTAGTAAGTTCAAATCTAGAAGGTTAACTGCTCTTATAAGCTCAGTATAAGCTGAAGCTTATTTGATCCATTTTTTTGGCAAAGCTAGGTGTATTTCAGTGTGTTAAGTGAGAATCCAGAAGTTGGTACTGATCCATTGGGTATTCAAAGAGTTATGTGCAAAATTCCAATCCTGCTGCATCAGAAACAATTGTGCAGACCTGCACAATAAGTTGCTGATCTCAGCTTTTTGCTTGCTTTAAAACTGCTTATTTCCTTGAGCTCATTGCCTCGTATTTGGTTTGCTAGAAGTTAGTAGTACTGGCTTTTAGGATCTGAGCTTGGATTTCAATTTGTAGCTTTTTAGATAGCTTAAATTGGGCTGCAAGTTGCCCATTAGGACAACGGTTGGGTTAGCCTGCATCAGTTTTAGTTTTTTTTTTTTTTTTTTTTTTTTTTTTTTACTTTGGCTTATTGGATTACAATTGTGCTTATCTGCGTTTATTTAAGTTTGTTCTGATTTAGCTTGGCTTTTCAGCATAAATATAGCTTAATTTAGCTTAATCTCAGTTTCTAGTAGCTTTTTATAGCTTATTACCTTGTGACATAGCTTTTTGCTTGATATTACCCACTAAACAGTCAAGCTAGCTTGTTCTGAGCTTATTTGATAGTTTTGAAAAATATTTGTTTTATAAAAAAGTCTTTATAAGTCAGTGTTTATCATTTTTAAAAAGAAAAAGAAAATGAAAATAAAAAGTTTTAAAAAAAATTCAGTGCTGGGATTCGAACCCTGGCCACCCAGCTCACCACACACACCTAATACCAACTGCCCTTGGGACTTCTTCGTTTATAGTCTCACCTTGTTTTTCTTTTAACTACCGAAACAATTATCATGCTCAACCACAGCAAGTCTATCAATCTCCTCCTGCACAAATTGCACCTTCTCTCGATCTCTCAAACTATATGAAGACAACCGATGCTAGCATACGAACCATGCAGAGTCAAATCAACAACATGAGAGTTGAACTTCGGAAAGAGATTGATACGAAGATGACTCGACAAACAAACGAGCTTAAGCAAATGATGTGTGGTTTTTTACAAATGAATCAACCTTCAACCTCGGGTACATCTTCTCTTCCTAGCAACACAATTGCTAACCCGAGGAGTGATTTGAAAGCAATCACCACCCGAAGTGGTATATCTTATGATGGACCCACGACTCCGACTACCTCTTCTTCTCTTCCTTCCAAGGTAGTCGCCCGTGAGACCGAAGCGACAAAGGACATGGAACTTCCTACTAATAACGGAAGTACCGAAGATGTCCAACCTCCGGTTGTCCAAAGTGCTCCAAAGTTTAAAAAGTCGTTACCTTATCCGACTAATCCAAAGCTCCGTGAGAAGAACAATCAACAAATGTTGAAATTTCTCCAACTCTTCCAAAAGCTTCATTTCGATTTGAGCTTTGCGGATGCTTTACTTCATATGCCTAAGTTTGCTTCAACTTTCAAGAGCTTAATGAATAATAAAGAAAAGTTGTTTGAGTTAGCTAACACACCATTGAATGAGAATTGCTCGGCGGTAATCCTTAAGAAGCTTCCCGAAAAGCTTGAGGACCCCGGCAAATTCCTCATCCCGTGTGATTTTCCAGGAATGATTGAGTGCTTAGCCTTGGCCGATCTTGGTGCAAGCATCAATCTCATGCCTCTTTCTGTATGGAAAAAGCTTTCTCTACTAGAACTTACTCCTACACGAATGAATCTCGAGCTCGCGGACCGTTCGGTTACTCGAACAAAAGGTATCGCTGAAGATGTCATCGTCAAAGTGGGAAAGTTCCATTTCCCGGTTGACTTCGTTGTGGTTGATTTTGATGCCGATCCTCGGGTTCCCCTCATCCTAGGGAGATCCTTCTTGAGGACGGGCCGTGCTTTGATTGATGTTTATGCTGAAGAAATAACTCTTCGAGTTAATGACGAAGCCGTTACTTTTAATCTTGACCAAACTGCAAGCTTCTCCTCTAGTTACGAAAAATTTTCGGTAAACCGAATTGATATCAAAGATGTTGAGGAGTATGCTCAAAAATTTATGGAATTTTCAAACGATTCTCCGAGTGGCAATCCCACTCCAACTTCTCAACCTACCCTTTCCGACTCTTTCCCTTCTCTCACACCGGTTGAGGGAAGTGTTTCCACTATGGAAGAGCTCGAGGTTTTCTTTAGTGATGAGCCAAATTCACCGGAAATTGATGACACCATCTTTGATCCGGAGGGAGATATTCGTTTAATTGAAGAATTGCTATACAATGAGCCGTCATCTTCACTCCCTCCGACGGAAATTAAAGAAGAAAAGCTGCCTAAATCCGTTCAAGTTGTTGATTCTAAATCAGAAGAACAAAGTAGTGGCAGTACCACTTCTAGTATTGATTTTCTTCTTGAGGAGTTCACCGATGAACTCGCTCACATCGATCCAATCCCACCAGGGGATAAGGACGATGAGTTTGATTTTGAATATGATCTTAAAGAATTAGAATTTTTGCTAAACCGTGATCCGTCTAAATGTGATTCTTACTCCGAGGAGTTCACCGAGAAACTCGCTCGTGAAGATCCAATTCCATCAGAAAATGATGATGATCTTTTTGACTTTCATGCTGATCTTAAAGAAGTTGAAAATCTTTTGTACCATACTTCATCATCTGATTCTTACACCGAGCTTAATGATTTGCAAAGGGATGACGATCTCTTTGATTTTGGGGCCGATCAAACCAGATGGAAAAATCTTTTATATGGCAAACCTACTGATGAAAAAGACCCTAAAATATAAACCATAATTGAGGATGCTACAATTGCTTCAAATGACTTATCTCCTCATTCACCCGAAGATGATTTTCTTTTCTCCATTGAGTCTCCCATCGAGTACCCTGCTAAGTTTTCTTGTGAATACAAAGTGTTTAATCCAGGGATACTCGATGATGGTGAAATTCATCCTTTGATGAAATTGACTCTTGATAAGAATTTAAAGTTTCCCGCCTCGTCTAAGGAACTTTTAATTCTGGAGAAAAGTGATTCCCCTCTACTTCTTTCTGATCAAGAACTCCCGTTCTGCATGGAGTTATCTCTGATTGAAACTTTACTATCATTTCCAACCGGAAATGAAGAAAAAGTTTTTGACCCCGGCATCACCGCTTTCATCTTCTGAAGCCGTGGGTATCTCATCGGAATGGAACTTTCATATGCTTCAATGTTTATCCAAACATCTTGAATGAAAGTCCGATTGAGATTATCTCTTCCACTTGCTCCCCCAAGGACAACTAAATTCGGGGTCGAGTCAAGCTACGTGACTCGGTTATCAAAAACAAAGCGCTTCGTGGGAGGCACCCCATGCTTATCCTTCTATCTTCTTTCTATTTTCTTAATAAAAGTGAGGAGGGCTTCCTCTTCCATTTCTTGTGTTTCGTGGTTTTTCTGTGATGTGTCCAGGATTTGCCCGAATTATGAAGACTCTCATGCTCGTGGTTTGCTTCTCTCCACTCGAGTTTCATCATTCGTTGCTTATCCGATATCCTTAATCTTATCATTTTACGTTTATCTTTGGCATAATTAATAAACGGCCTTAGATTTATGTAGGAGAACCCTTACCTTTAAGACATTGAGGACAATGTCTCGTTTTAGTCTGGGGGGGTGATCTTTCGATTTGATTTTGCCTTGCATTTTTTGCCATTTACTCTCGCAACCCCGTTTTTCCTCCAAAATTGAAAAAATCCAAAAAAAAAGAGAAAAATTAAATTTTTTTGCAAAAATATAATAAATTTTGACATTTTGTTGACTTTCAGTAGGTGAGAGTAGGAATAAAATTCTGACTTGATCGGGCGTGTTGAGCCCTAGCTTGTCCCCTTAACCTTTCTTGGCTAAGCATTCGCGGATCTTATTATTTAAGATTTCAAATTTGCGAAGAACGAGAAATGATAGAGTTTATTTAGAAGTTAGATGCTAAGCGTGGAGTAGTTGGTTCTCTTTAGAGCTCATCGAAGTTACTTGTGGCCTTTTGCTCCCACAAAATTGTTTCACCATATATAACTGTAAGAATAATTAAAGATGTTAGGTTTTGCCGATGATTAGTTCTTGGTCTTCTTAAAAGAATCCTTGCTTTAAAAATTGGGTACACATCAAGGTTACTTAATAAATACGTTTAATAATAATAAGTTAAGTGCTCTAAGCTACGGATTCGAGATCGGGCCTTGGATCCTTATTTCCAGAAGGCGTTTAGGTCTTGGCTACCCTCTTGCACCGGCCCTTGGACCTCTAGTTCAGGAATGTGTGAGGTCTTGGTCTAACCACCTTGGATCCTCATTTCAGGAATGTCTAGAGTCTTGGAACACTCCGTTGTAACGACCCTTGGATCCTTTATTCCGGAAGGTGTAAGGTCTTGGAACTAAACCGTGAAGCTCCGTCGTTTAGGGTACGTAAGTGAAAAGTTAGTGATATAAAAAAAGAAAAGAAAAAGTGATGAATGAAAAATAGAAAAAGTCAAAAATATAAATAAAAACCTTGATGTGGACCTCATTTTTATTTGCAATGGTTCTCAAGAGAAGATTGAAAACTACTTAGCGTCTTAATTTAGTATCTTTATCGGACTAAAAATCTATCAAAACGAGAAAATACGAAGCAATTCATTTCTCACCAAAAATAAAATAAATAGAGACAAATTAGGAAAATGGGAGCAAGAGGTAATTACACAAGTAACTTTCATGGGTAGTGTTGGCATCTAACTTGTAAATAGACAATGATTTCATTTTTAAGCTTAGTTTGGGGACTCGTGAAAAATCAGGGACGACGAATTTTATCCGTATGGTCACTTCTTTATGAGTCGTGCTTCCTACTCGTTGACCCTAAAAGTTATTGATAGATAATGATTGTCAACAAAGCCGTCATTTGAAAATAAGAAAAATAAAGATAGCAATAAATGGAAAATCGGGGAGTTTTTAAAACTTTGGATTTCATAATCTCTTTTGAAAATTTTGCTACTTTTCAAAGTTAGTAAAAAGATATTGGAAATTTTTGGTTTCAAAAACGTGTTTTTATAACATTGCATGAGGACACTGCAATATCTTAGTCTGGGGGAATTTTGGTATGTGCTTAAACACATACCTTTTCTTGACCAAATTAAGACCAAAACGACCAAAAACTAACCATAAATGCCAAAGATATTGTGTTTTTGTGTTTGTTTCTATGCAGGTACGGATATCATGAAATATGGACAAAATCAAGCAAAAACCGAGAAAACGAGCACGAGATTTGGAAAAGGTCAAAAGCCGAAGCCGGAAGCAAATGATCAAAGTTTATTCTCAAAAAGTCACCAAAGATCCTTGAAAAAATCAAAATATTACAAGAATGGCCCTTGGATTTATTTTGGAAAAATGGCAGAAGTGGTCCCTTGAAATTCAGAAGTTACACTTTTGGTCCCTTCATTTTACCTAAAAACCCTAAAACTATCCTTAACTAAAAACCGGATCCATGATTCCTTAAACCCAAAATTAAATCCATATCCAAACCACAAACCCAACAGCCCATTTAATAAACCCCAGCCCAATACCCCACTTAAATCAAGCCCGCAATCTAACCCAAGTCCAAACCCGGTCCCAACCCACAAACCCGGTCAAACGACCCATGGTATTAGTCAAATAATAATAAAAATAACACAAACATTACCCGCCTTTTTAACCCCGTACACCTTTTTCCCCAATTCACCCAGGCTAGAACCCTAATTACCCCGCCCAGAAAATTACCACAATTAAGGGTACAATTGTACTTTTCACGCATTTCTAGAAGGATCCTGACATGTCAGGAATGACATGTCAGCAATCCCAGGGCAAATGAAGGCCTCTGATTGGCTGATGGGACGTGTAATTCTGATCCAAGGGCTAAGATTGATTGAGTGGTGTCCAAGTATGATCTGAAGGCTGAAATCATCTCAAAGAAGCACAAGGAGGTGCGGATTGATGACATGGAAAGCCCTAGAAGCTTCAATGATCGGCTATAAATAGAGAGCTCCCACTCCTCAGATTTCAAGTAGTTTTTAGTTAATGTTATGCTGTCATTTTGATTTCTAAATTATATTTTCAAGTTTCATATAGTGTAATCAAGCTTTTGTTTAATGAAATCTTAGTTTTACTTTTTCATCTATATTGCTTATTGAATCTCATTTCCATTTAAAGTTGTTAGTATAAGCTGATTTACTGTTTTATAAGCTACTCTTACTTTATTATTAGCTTTTGATCATTTCCTTACATTGTTGTTGTTTAAATCAGAAAATTACAAAAAATCCAAAAATATGTTTTCAATTTTTAAAACTCAGCTTCAACAAGTTGTTTTTCAGTTAGATTAAGCTCATACTAGCTTATATTAGCTTTTGTGAAGCTTATTAGGTTCAAATCAGTTCAATTCTCAAAAGTTCCAAAAAGTCAACTAAAGTCAACTGAATTGGTCAAATAAGCTGTTCTGGTGATAAGCTGGTCTGATAAGCTCATTTGGGTGGTTTTTGGCTTATGTTGAAAGCCTGGGTACTTTGTTTGGTTGATCCAGATCTGTGCACTCATAATTCCTACTTGTAAGCTTCACTTAAATCTCATTCATAGCTTATTACTTTGTTATTGCTTATTTCTAGATAATCAGTGCTTATTTTGGATAATTATAGTTATTTGATCTTATATGAGCTTATTAATCAGTAGTTGTTAGGTTAGATTTCATTTTGGACTTAAAAATCATAAAAAGCCAAAATCATTTATATAAGTTCTAGCTTATTAAAGTGCTTATATCATAATTTAGAATTGCTCATTATTTGCTATATAAGTCAGATAATTAGTAGTTAAGCAGTTTTGTGGCTTAAATTGAAGGGTTGTAGTGTAAAAGTTCAATAGCAGTTTTATAAGGAGTGTTTGGCTTGTGCTATTTCTGGATTGGATTTGAATATTACTGTACATTTACCTTGAGCTGAGTTTAGATTTAGGTGAATTGAAGCAAAATAAGTTGATTCAAGTTGGTGTTAAGCTGTTTTGATTCTTTTGGAGGATTAGAGTTAGTAAGTTCAAATCTAGAAGGTTAACTGCTCTTATAAGCTCAGTATAAGCTGAAGCTTATTTGATCCATTTTTTTGGCAAAGCTAGGTGTATTTCAGTGTGTTAAGTGAGAATCCAGAAGTTTGTACTGATCCATTGGGTATTCAAAGAGTTAAGTGCAAAATTCCAATCCTGCTGCATCAGAAACAATTGTGCAGACCTGCACAATAAGTTGCTGATCTCAGCTTTTTGCTTGCTTTAAAACTGCTTATTTCCTTGAGCTCATTGCCTCGTATTTGGTTTGCTAGAAGTTAGTAGTACTGGCTTTTAGGATCTGAGCTTGGATTTCAATTTGTAGCTTTTTAGATAGCTTAAATTGGGCTGCAAGTTGCCCATTAGGACAACGGTTGGGTTAGCCTGCATCAGTTTTAGTTTTTTTTTTTTTTTTTTTTTTTTTTTTTTTTTTTTTTTTTTTTACTTTGGCTTATTGGATTACAATTGTGCTTATCTGCTTTTATTTAAGTTTGTTCTGATTTAGCTTGGCTTTTCAGTATAAATATAGCTTAATTTAGCTTAATCTCAGTTTCTAGTAGCTTTTTATAGCTTATTACCTTGTGACATAGCTTTTTGCTTGATATTACCCACTGATCAGTCAAGCTAGCTTGTTCTGAGCTTATTTGATAGTTTTGAAAAATATTTGTTTTATAAAAAAGTCTTTATAAGTCAGTGTTTATCAGTTTTAAAAAGAAAAAGAAAAAAAAAAGTTTTAAAAAAAAGTCAGTGCTGGGATTCGAACCCTGGCCACCCAGCTCACCACACACACCCAACACCAACTGCCCTTGGGACTTCTTCGTTTATAGTCTCACCTTGTTTTTCTTTTAACTACCTTTTTCCCTTTTTAGCTTATTAAAACTGTTTTAGCTTATAACAGCTTATTCAGTTAAGCTTTTTCCAAAATTTTAATTTTCTTAGCTTCTGAATAGTTTAAAGTAATTTCCAGCAAAGTTTCATGATTTTCCAAATCATTTTTTTATTTTTAATCATTTAATTTCTTTCTTTTAGTTTTTAATTCATAAAAAATTAAATAAAAATCAAAAAAATATAATTCTTTTTCCTAAAATTTTCTTTTAATATTTAGAATTTAGGAAAATTATTTTCATAAATTTAGGGCTTATAATTTAGGATTTCATTTTTTAGGTACGCTTTTAGAATCGTAACGTACGTTTTTTAAATTTAGATTGCGTTTTAGATTTCGTGTGCTTAATTTGCTTGTTCTCTTAGCTTGGTTTATTGTTTTTATTTTTTATTTCATATTCGTAGTGTAAAAACCAAAATATCTCACTTTTATCTCACATTCACGACACAAATCACAATCCCGAATCACATATTCCATTCAATCTTCAATCGGGACAACGAACCTTGGGTTTTGCATATTTCCTTTGCAATTCTCCTTGAACTAAATTGTTTAAATCAAGCAACATTATAGGGATAGAATACACATAGCAATACATGCAAGGGTTAAAATATGTGAGTGACACAACCTAAAAGTGTGCCAAAAGGGTAAAGACCAAAAAGAAAGCCCAAGAAAGTTGAGCGATACAAAAAGATGAATGCATATTGCAATTCAAAGACACTTGAGTGTCACAACCCGACCGACAACCTAAGATGTAATTGTTCAATCAATCAGACTAACAAGAACGAGATTCGTTCGTTGAATGACACACAAAATGACTTCTTTCAAGTTGTCATTGGGAAGGCAAGTTCTAACAAACCTTTTGAACAACATAATTATCTACGTAAGATGATTGGTGTTTAGATGGTTTAGATTAATATATCTTTTGCACTGACAATGAGATGCATGATATATTTAAAAAAAAATTGTGCATGTGATCCAAACAGGATTGGGGGTGGATATCTCTAACGGGGTTGAGGTAATGAAGTTCTAGATTTCTAGTTTGGATGATCCTAGTTGTGTGTTAGAGATTGTGAGGATTGAAGGGTTTCATGTGATTGTGAGGATTGAAGGTTGTTTAACTAACTATCACTTATCCAAAGTGAGGAGAAGTTGTAAGGTTTGAGGGTGATGATCGATGGGTTGAAGGTTTTTAGACTAACTATCACTGTCAAGAGTGAAGTGTAACTAAAAGGTTTGATTGGGATTGATATAAGGGATGATCCTAGTTGTGTGTTAGAGATAATTTGGTGCATGAAGGGTTTCGTGTGATTGTGAGGATTGAAGGTTGTTTAACTAACTATCACTTATCCAAAGTGAGGAGTAGTTGTAAGGTTTGAGGGTGATGATCGATGGGTTGAAGGTTTTTAGACTAACTATCACTGTCAAGAGTGAAGTTTAGTTATAAAGGTTGAGTGTGATGAGGAATGATGTTAATGTAATGTTTGAAGATGAGATGCAAGATAAGCTTGCAATGGTGATGCCTTATGTAGGAAAGAGTTATGGGATTCGAATTAAAGTTGGTGATAGAGTCCTATGGTGTAGTGAGGGAATCCTAGGGTGTATGTAAGTTTGCAAAATCTTGCAGGTTTGAGTTTAGGGATGCATGGATCTAGAGGAAACAATGAAAATTCGTCAAACATAGGCACGATACCACTAAATACCACACGGTACTGTTAAATTTAACGGTACCGTGGCCTATTTAACGGTACCGTGACCTGAAAGTCACGAATTTTCCTGTGCAGCCTAGTTCTGGGCAGCTAAAGGGAAGTTTTCTAGGGAATAAGAATCACATTTGTGTGCTCTTGAGAGTGTTTGTTGAAAGACTATATGTGAGTGTGTTTTCGCTTCCCCTTAATCTATGACCATCCGGGCAAGATGTGAAAGAAAAAAAAAAGGAAAACAAACGTTGATGAAAGCGATGAGCTTAACAACGTCATGACAAGTGGTGGATAGCATACAATATACTTCAGCTTTGAAGTCACGTAGCTCTTCTCAATCATTGTGAATATTCATAGAACATTCATATGATGAGGCATGTGATCACGTGGAGATATCCTAAGGGTTAAGAAGATAAAATCTTCAGGGTTGTGAGGTTAGTGATAAGGTTCTAGTGGGGTTATCTCAACTTATCCTAGCGGTTCTTCGCTTGAAGTGTGTGGAAGGTGAGTGGGATACGGAAGCATTGGTAGTGTAGAACTAAGGTTGAAAGGTGTAGATAAGTTGGGAAGATAATGGATACGGAAGTAACCATACATATGGTGTGTTCAGTACCATGCGGAAGTGAAAGGGGAAAAATCTAAGGAATCAGAAGATAGACAGAATCTATTCTGATAGGAAACGGTTCTGGTTCAAGACTACATCGAGTGGGTTTTGATAGTGTTGGTGAGAATTGAAAACAAGATAAACTGTCTCAGCAGACAACGGTCCGACGGTACCGTTAAATTTAGCGGTACCGTCCCCTATTTAAGGGTGTCGTGACCTGCTGAGGTCAGTTTTGACCCAGAATTAGATTTTTGACAAAGAAATTTCACATATGTTGTGATTTTTCTGGATCTTGGATTTAAAGGAATTTATACCAAATAAATTCTTTTATGAATGAATCCAACGGGATTCGATGAACGTTGATCGAGAGCGAGAGATGATATTTAATTGCATTTCGCAAATTAAATATACTTTAAATATTTCAGATGAAATATTTAAGTTGTCATTAGAATTTAAGAGGGTTTTACGAATAAATCTCGCTGATTTAGTGAGACTTTTCGACAAGAGGAGAGAATTTATACCTAATAAATTCTTTGAACGGTACTGGACGAGAAGAGATGACTTTTATATTTCCGAGGAAATACATAGGTAGTCATTAGAGTGATGTGAAGGATGACTTAATATTTCCAGTGAAATATTTAAAAAGTCATGAGACGAGACACAGGATATGACTTGACATTTCCATTGAAATATCTAAAAGTCATGAGACGAGATAGAGAGAATGACTTGATAATTCCAGTGAAATATCTAAAAGTCATGACACGAAATAGAAGAGATGATCTCAATATTTCCAGTGAAATATTCAAGTGATCATACGAGGAACGTGAGAGATGACTTAATATTTCCAGTGAAATATTTAGAAGTCATAGGATGAGACACAAGAAATGACTTGATATTTCCAGTGAAATATCTAAAAGTCATGTGACGAGATAGATGGAATGACTTGATATTTCCAGTGAAATATCTAAAAGTCATGAGACGAAATAGAAGAGATGATCTCAATATTTCCAATGAAATATTTAAGTGATCATGCAAGGAACATGAGGGATGACTTAATATTTCCAGTAAAATATTTAGATAGTCATGAGAGGGATTTAAAGAATGACTCAATATTTCCAGTGAAATATTTCAAGAGTCATGAGACGAGACGCACGAGATGACTACAATATTTCCAGTGAAATATTCAAGTAGTCATAAGAGGGATTTAAAGAATGACTCAGTATTTTCAGTGAAATATTTAAAGAGTTATGAAACGAGACACACGAGATAACTACAATATTTCCAATGAAATATTCAAGTAGTCATAAGAGGGGTACGAGGGATGACTTTAATATTTCCAGTGAAATATTTAAATAGTCGTAAGATTTATGGAATATGTTCCATCATTCCTAGACCTAGACGAAGATGGTTAAGGGATTCTCGGTTGAGAGGTTTGGTTGATTTACGGATTTCGATGTGCTTCGCACGCGAGTGTTTCACGGGGTTTTGAAAGACGTAAAGCAAGGCCTATGGTGCTGATTCGTAGCAGGGTTTGGGATCTTAAGACGTGTATATTCACACGAGAATGAAAGGAACTACTAATCACTTATATAGTAACTCGTGAGTCCTTTGTCATCCGAAGGTTGATGTTAGCATTTAGCTTTTGGATGAGCGTTTTAACATATGTTGTTAAAAGGATTGAATATGATGTTTCAGATATGACATTTAACAATTGCGATCGCAAGTTAAACTTACTTGAATATTTCAGATGAAATATTTAAGTTGTCAACCCTACTCCGAGTTCTACTAGGTTTGTATCTAACCTTCCCATGACAAAAGGGTGTATTACTTGGAAGAAGGCGAAGTGATGACTAGGGAATTAGGATAACTTCGCGACTACTTTGACTTATAGGTTTTGACAGTAGTGTATAACTCTATGACTTCTAAGGGTTCATAGTGATAGGCATACCTAATTCCTAATGTGTCAAAGGGACATAGTGTGGGTGCAAACTTTACAAGCAAATCATGTAAAATGCACATAAGGAATAAATGCTAACATCATGCAAAACATGATAGTCATTTAACATTTAAGATCATGAAGACATTTAATCATATCTTACGAGAACATGTCATCATTTTGAAACACGTATGTGGGATGCAAGCAATCTAGGTTTGCTAAGGCAGATCCTAATTACTACTTGTTTAAAATGAAATCTAAACGGGAGATAAAGTTCACCGATGTAAACTATCTCTAGTCAAATGTAGGAATGAAAATTTTTCAAGTTAGAGAATGAGTATGAGACTATCACTAGTGGTGCTCAATTCAGGCTAAAAATGACCATTTTTACGGGTTATACCACAAACCCAACTTCTCTCCTGGAAGCAATTCAACCGTTAGGTCAAATTGAATTTCTAGTGCGATAGGTTCTCCAGTAGTCATTCTCATGTTAGAAAAATTCAAACTCCTATATTTGCCTATTGAAGTATAGGAAAGATGATATTAGCTTATTTCGCTAATACATGGACTAATATGACTCAACTAACCATACTTTAAAAGTCGGTTAAGAGAATGACATGTCTTACACAACTCCTAACAAAGGCAAGCGAAATGTTTTAATTTCGTGTTTGAGATTTAGAGGTTAATTGATGGAGATGGTGCATTTTATGATCTCTTAGACAACATGTTTGTTTGTTGAGTTGTTACATGTTATTTTAACATGATTTGATTTCCTAGAACCAAGAGACACTCTAATGTGATACAATGTAGAATCTATTACATCGTGTGTGTTTCAAGAATGCTCCTTTGCATATCTTGAGGAAGAATCTAGTAAATGTTACTTACCTCAATAGATCTTGTGAGTATTATATTTAAAATGAGACATATTGTATATTTCAATAAGTATGCTTTTCTAAGAGGAAACTTATCACTCTTACGAATGCTTTGTGAAACAAGTATTTTAGTGTATGACCAATTTTACTTGTTTATGCAATGACACATGTTGTATTAGGTTATTATTCAACTCTAATATCCTATATTTGTTAACAGGATGCAATGTATTCTCTTGTAACATAACCATTCATGTTACAAAGAAAATAAGATGCATAAGATATAAGTTATCTTTTGTCAATCTTTTAATAAGAGAAATACATGTGATATTCTCAAAGATTGATGACTTACATAATAGTTAATAACATATTATGTGTGACACTTTTACTAGACATGTGACTTTGAGTGTTGAGTTGTTCATGAGCAAAGTTTACATATGTTGTTTGTTTGCTCGTGTTTGGTTTTTCGGTAATGACACATTTACTAATTGCATTGCAATGTAAATTACTTGTATATTTCGGATGAAACATCCAAGTTGTCAATCCTACTTAGTTGTGTATTTTATGCATCTTTTAAACATATTAGTTTAAAGTTTGGAACACAACCATTGGACAAGAAGACTCAATGGTTTTTCGGTAATGACACATTTACTAATTGCATTGCAATGTAAATTACTTGTATATTTCGGATGAAACATCCAAGTTGTCAATCCTACTTAGTTGTGTATTTTATGCATCTTTTAAACATATTAGTTTAAAGTTTGGAACACAACCATTGGACAAGAAGACTCAATATGGCATCTTCAACACAAGTGTGAGTTATGATCCGATGCATATTATTTTCGTCTTGAGAAGACGTCATTATTTTTATAACAATCGAGTGTGATTGAGTATGTAGATTCAAGATAGTATATTTCATCATATTTTGATGTTATCTTGAAGCTAGACAAATAATGACTCCAATTTCATGTCCACACTCGAAAACTTGTCAATTAGATTCGATAATGATATCAATCATAATTTGAATAATGAATTGATATGTACTCGAAATCTTTCTTGACCCTCACAATCACTCCTTTTAAAAAGAAAATAAAAAATTTAAGGAATGTGTTCCATTTATTCTAATACTAGTTGTATGAGTGAGGTTAATGACATATTAAGTTTTTACTTTGATATTGTCATTTACTTTTATTTGAGAAAAACTATTTATATTATTAAGTATAATATTCTTAGTTTTTCGACACCTCATTAGTATAAAAATAATTATCTTAACTATTTTTATACCACATACGTAAAATACTAAAATGTTTAAAACATTTTGTATGTGTATTAGATCAATGCAAGTTTAATACATTTTCTTTTACTTAAATACTAATGTATTAATATGATCTTTTATCTTGTTTAGACAACCCATGGTCAAGCAAGACAAAATTATGTAATGTTTTAGAGATCATGTTACGGATTTTATGAAAGTGTTAAGTATTTTGAGGTGATATACTTTTTACACTTAAACCTTTGGAAAGACAATTGTGTAAGACAATATCTTTCGATACACATGATCTACCAACTTAATTTCTATTCCTAAGAAAGTTACTAAACCATTTTAAAGACTTGCAACATATGCAAGAAAAATGGTCTATGCGTATATGCAATGCAAACTAATTACTTAATATAGTGCAAGTGAATTAGCATGAGCCTTATAAATGCATAAACCGGAAAACTATAATAAACAAATATCAACAAGGCATGAAAGACACTTATGCTTATAGATAAAATTAGTTTAACTAAAGATAACAATAAGCATACAAAAATATTAACTAACAATACTAAGACACAAATAAAAACAAATAGCCATTTAGGTTAACACACAAAAATACTTATTGTCATTTTGTGCATTAAGTATAACAATGTATACTTAGCTTGATTTTATTTGACAATGAATCGGTTTCCTCCCCATTTCAAAGATTTTTACCAAATCACTTTGTGAACAAGTCAAGGTTCAAAAGTTGAAACTCCCTCTTTCAGTTTAACCAAAAAGTTATGCAAACAGCATAACCAAAAAGACTTTTAATTGAAAATCAAGGACTTTAACATACTTTCATTTAGAACTAATTCATAAAAGTATTTTTCAAATGAAAGTAAACTCAACATTGTTTAAAATGATGGGTGATACGACTCCTACGGACTTATGGTTGATTTTATAAGAATTTCTGAGAATGAGCCAATACTGAAAACTGACAAACAGAGGCACGATACCATTAAATAACCCACGGTACCATTAAATATAACGGTACCGTCCTATATTTAGTGGTACCGTGTTCTGTTTTCTGATTCAGTTTACAATTTTAGTGCGGCGACTCGACGGAAAACATGACAAGACACTTAAAATTCTATTCTTTTATTGGTTTAAGAAAACCTTCAAGATAGTATGACAAAGTATACTTAACAACAAAACTTGTAAGTATTAAGCAACTAAATACTTTTCATATTTTATCACCTTCATAGGTAATTTGATACATGGATCGTACTCAATTTTGAAAACCATTTGTTTTAAAAATTTGAGCGACGTGGCTCTGGTACGAATTGTGGAAACCGTAGAGGGGGTGAATATTTTTCCATTTAAAAACTTAAAAACTTTTTGTATCAAACACCCGATCAAGTGTGACGTAATATGAAAAGTGTCAACTATGATCATATAGCATCTAGAGATGAATATAGTAAACTACAACATATGCACAATCAAACCATGACACATACATAATCAATCATAACATAAGCAACTAGCCACACAAACATAAACGCAATGCAAATATAAATATAAAGCGATAAAGAATGAAATGAAAGTAAAGAGATAAGTAAGAAGGCGCAAACCGGACATGGCGATTTATAGTGGTTCGGTCACGAAGCTCCTCTTCGCCCTACTCCACTCCCCGAGTACCCAACTCGAGAGTTACTTCACTAATCAACAAGTTCCCTTCAGGCGGAGAAAACCATACACGTCGCTTATCCAATTTCCGACACTAAGCTAAATGTCGAGTGCTAATCTTAGCTAGCACCAATCTACCACGATCTACCCGATCTACCCTTGATCCACTTGATCAATAGGCACAATCCCAATGGATTCAAGAGATCTCCAAGATCTCGACAAGATCACAATGATCTACTCCCACTTGACTCGATCTACCCAATCTACCCTTGATCTTCTTGATCAATCACACAAGCCCACAAGCTTCAAGAGATCTCCAAGATCTCGACAAGATCACAATGATCAACCCTCACTTGACTCAATCTACCCTATCTACCTTTGATCAACTTGATCAACACACTAGCCCAATGGCTACTTGAGATATTCAATATCTCTATAAGATCACAATGATCTTCCCTCACAAACTATCAAAAGAAAAATGATCTTGATGTATGCTATGATACAATCAAGAGTGTAACAAATGTTACAAGTGCTTCTACCTACAACTACAACACTTTGTATCTACTTGGATACCTTGTGTTCTTCTCTTGCACTTGAAGAGGAATGACAACACTTTGTATCTACTTGGATACATTGTGTTCTTCTCTTGCACTTGAAGAGGAATGAAAAGGATCTCTTGGTGGAATGAAAGGATCACTCTTAAACAAACTAAGACTCTCTAAATGATCAAGGAAAGTGTTCTAAGTGAGGAGGGATTAGACCAGAGAAAACTCACTAGAAAAATCAAGTTGGAAGTGTAAAATGGTCCACTATTTATAGGCAAGGGGAAAACTAGCCGTTACAGAGGCACGGCTCCACTAATTGTCAGACGGCTCCAGTAAATTTAGTGGAGCCGTCGGTACTTTAGTGGTACCGTGGATGCTCCTCCGTTTGTTTTTAGTGGGGAAGGTTTATTTGGGAATGTTTGGAGCTGTTTTGGGGGGAAAATTGACTGTTAGGATTTTTAAACTTATTTTTCAAAATAAAACATTTCTTTTTAATTAAAAAATAATTTGTAAAATATATTTTTGAAAGAAATGTTTTGTCACATTAAAAATGTGAAGTTTAGAGAAAAAAATAATCCTTTGATCATTTGTCAAGTAGTAAATTTGTTTGTCCATACCTTGAGTGATTTGCGTCGGGATGGAAATCTACGACTTTGTTGAAGCATACTTGAGACGTCGGGAGGTGTTGATGTAAGTATGCATTGATGATTTGTGTTTACAAGTAACTTGCACATTTTACGTTATGTATTACAAGTTACATGTTTGTCATTGTTAAAACTGAAGAAATCGTTTAGTTTAAATATCGTAATATTTGCACTAACAATGTTTAGACAAAAATACACCGTTGGTCCCTAAACTTTCCTAAAAACATCGCTTGGGCCCCAAAATTGGGAAAATCGTCGCCGTGAGTCAAAAACACAAGTTTTTGAGGCCGATTGCGTCCATTGACCCGTAATGGTGAGGTTAATGCACGTTTTGTGTTATATTTTCAAGGGTATAATAGTCCAACCACATTTCTAACTATAATCTATCCCAAGCCAAACCCGACACTCAACTTGAGGGACCAACTGTGTAATACGAGTAATATATTTTTTAACTATGTAGCTTGACCGTATATTCTCTGATACGCCTATTAATGTTTGCGCGGGAACCAATAAACCCAAAACCAATGTTGCAAAAATCGGCCGAATTGGCCGATTAATAGCCGATTAATCGGTAATCGACCTTATATCTTGTTGATTTTTGAAAATCGGTGGAAAAAATTGGTCTAGGCAAAAATCGGCCGCTAATCAGTCAAAAATCGGCCGAATCGGTAAAAAATCGGCCAAATCGGTCAACTTAATAAAAATAATAAATTTAGGCATTCTACTTAATTTGGGGATCGTTTATTTCACTTATAACACACAATGGGCCTCATAATCAGAATTAGAGCCTTTTATTGAGGTTTGGAAATATAGTATGCTTGGAATCAGTTAATATCTTTAGTTTGGTCTCGAGAAATACACAAAACTTGCAGGAAATGACAATCCGATTAATCACCGATTAATCCCACCTTGACCGATTAATCGCTACAGGGTGGTCGACCGCCCGACTACCGATTCACGATTTTTGCAACATTGCCCACAACCAACCGTTAACATTTGAGTAAGACCCGATCATCTATCACACACATTGTCACATACACCCTCTACTGAAAATAACCGTCAACAAGCTACCCATATTTGTCCCCAAACAAAAACCAAAAAAACTCTAACAATGACAGATAAGGACTTTAGTATGATAGCAGTGACTAGGGGTGTCTGTAGGGTCGGATTGACCCGACCCGAACCCGAAACCGAACCCGATAAGACTAATCGGGTCAAAAATCTAGTCAGGTTGTTTTGACCCGACCCGATAACCCGATAGTGTTATCGGGTCGGGTTCGGGTTAAATAAAAATTACTATCGGGTTATCGGGTCAACCCGATAAGACTCGACAAGATTCAATTATTGCTTTTTAATTTTTACTTTTTAAGTCCAATGTCTGATATCTAGTTTCAATTTCCTATGCAAGTATGCAACCACCCATTAGTACCTTCCCTCCACACTAATCCCTTCCCTCCCCTGACAAATCCATTCTTCTACTCAACCCTCAAAAATCAGACAACCATTATCATCTCTTGTCCATACTTTCCCCTCACAACTCACAAGATCATCATCATTCTAAGAAAAGGTAATTGTCTTATTGATGTTTTCGATTTCAGCTTCCAGTTGCATCACATCCTTCATTCTCGATTTTATTATTTTAACTAGTAATTACAAACTTTTACTCCTAATCATTTCGTAATTCAAAACAACAGATACATCCTTTAAGTAATTGTTTGTTAAATAAAACATTAGAATAATAATGCTGGTGTTTGTTTAAGTTTATATAATTTCGGCTTATTTTTCATATCTATATATTTAAGTTATTAGTTTTCTTATTAGTTTTTGTCTTGTTGATGTTTCCTTTTTTTTTTCTTTTTTTTTTTTTTTTTTTTAATTGTTGTTAGATGACATTGGAAACAAACTCAGTTAATCAACCACCTAAGGATAAACATCTCTATGACATTGCTAAGGCGATGAAACCAAAATATGAATAATATTATGGTGAGGTTGAAAACATGAATTTGTTGGTGTACTTTGCTTTCATTCTTGATCCAAGGAACAAGTATGAATTTTTGGATGTAATTGTGGATGACCATTACAGAAGGGAAGGCATATCAGTTGTGGTAAAGAAAAAAGAGTACATTAAAGGGAAAATGAAACTTCTTTATGATGATTACGTGCGTATTCATGCTCCATCTTCTAATTCATCTTCAACCTTAGGGAAAAGGCCAAGGACCACTAATACTAGCAACGAACTTGATCATGGAGATATGTTGAGAAGTAAGATGAAAACGGGCCAATCATCTAGTTCATCAACTAGTGAATTAGATAAGTACATTGGTGAATTTTGTGAACCTTTTGATAAAAGCGTCCATTTTGATATTTTGCTATGGTGGAAAGTAAATAGCCCTAGGTTTCCAATTCTTTCTTTAATGGCTAGAGATTTGTTGGCCATTCCAATCTCAACAGTGGCTTCGGAGTCGGTATTTAGCACTAGTGGTCGAGTGTTGGATTCATATCGGAGCTCTTTGGGTGACAAAACTATCGAATGCTTAGTTTGTGCTCAAGATTGGCTTCGTATAAGTTTAAATCCTGAAAAAGAAGAAGATATGGATACCATTGAAAAAATAGAAAAAGGTACTTCTTTTATCTTATATATTTGATAATATTATACATATTATATATCGCTAAATGTATTAATGTCCCTTTATGTAGAGTTGATGGAGCAAGAAGGTACGCGTTTGAATGGTTGAAGATTGACACTATGTTGAACACCTTTTGTAAAACTGCTACTGGATTTGTTGAAACTGCTACTGGATTTGTTGAACCTTTTGTAAAACTGCTACTGGATTTGATGGAGCAACGAACTGGATGTTTGGTTTTACTTTGTCTTTATTTTTTGTTAAACCTGCTACTGGATTTGTTCTATAGTGAACACCTTTTGTAAAACTGGAATATTAGTTTGGAATATTACTAGAATATTTGCACTTTGGACATATGTTGAACTGCTAGTCTGCTACTGGAATATGAAGTTGCACTTTGGAATATAAGTTTTTTGAAATTGCACTTTGGATTTGTTGAACCTAGAAGTTGCACTTTGGAATATAAGTTTTTTGAAATTGCACTTTGGATTTGTTGAACCTACTACTGGAAATCTGGAATGATACAACATAATTTTAATCTCAAAGTTGAACTAAAGATGTAAAAAAAAAAAAGTACACTAACTGTAACAACAGCTTTACAAGCATATGAGAAAAATGTATAAGCTATGACTCATAAGGATATTGTAAGCTCAATGTGTCTTAAGAGCATTGAACAAACAAAGTCATGAAATGATTGAAAGAAAGACCACTAATCAACGCATATATCTTGTGGTGATTTCGTCTTATCAAAACTCATGAAAGAGCACTTTTCATGCTCATCTACTACTTCTTCAAGTGTAAGTGTCATTCGCATATAAATATATAGATTATCCAGCCCCCAGGAAGCCTTGAGTCCATCTCAAAGATTAAGTAAGCATGAGACATAGTGGTAGAACTAAATTAGGTAGTTGCCAGATGGTCCAAAGAGCAATAACTGTGTGATACATCAGTCCTTATAGAAGTAGCATAAATACTACTGTTACTTAATCGGGTCACCCGATAAACCAAATCACCAGACCCGATATAACCCGACCCGAATCCAACCCGAACCCGATAACCCGATTACTTATCGAGTCGGGTTGCGGGTGACTTTTTAAAAACTCAAAACCCGACTCAACCCGACTCGACAAACCCGATAACCCGATAACCCGACTCGATAACACCCCTAGAAATGACGAATAAGATGGTAGAGTATGTGAAGGCTAAATATGGGGATACTTGGTTAGAAAGAGATGAAATGTCTGATGAGATGTTTGAAGATTTATGCAGATTTGCCAAAGAAGCCGAAATGATGAAAGGTTATTTCATTTTTCTGTATTTGTGTGATTGAAATATTAAGCTTAGCAGTCAATTGTATCCCTATATAACCCTATTGTATTTGCAAGAAATACAAGCAATGGCAGATTCTACAAAAAAGAAAAAAGAGATTTTAGAACTAAAAGTCTCTGACGATTGGAAAACTAGAAGGGGGGTTGAATAGTTTTACGTCTTTTTAATTTTATTATGAAAACCTTTGTTTATTTTTAAAACACTTAGATTCAAGTTTGTATGAAAAATAAAACTTGAACCTTATTATTAGTTATATATGTATTCTTTTAAATTGATTGTAAAAGTTTTGGTTTCTTGAATGGATTTTCAAATTGATCTTTATATGAAGTCGACCTCTAATTAATACTAGCAATTATATAAACCTATGTGTATGAAAGTAATGACGATGCAAGTAAAGAAATAAATAAGGTATGGAAAGATCTAACCGAGACACGAGAGATTTATAGTGGTTCGGCTACAAGGACACCTTCCTTGCCCTACTCCACTCCCCGAGCACACCTTGCTCGAGAGTTTTCTTCACAACTTCAATAAGCTCCCTTATGGCGGAGAAAACCGTACACAACTTTGGCTTACACGGGTTTAACGACACAAAGCTAAATGTCGAGTTCTAATCGTAGCTAGAACCAATCTCACAACTTCACAACACAACTTCTTCACAACTTATTCACGACTACTTCACAACGGCTTCACGACTGCTTCACGACTTCTTCACGACTTCTTCACGACTTCAACACGACCGCTACACAACCTCTATGATGCGGCTTCACGACTTCAACACCATTTCTTCATGACTAGGACTTCACGACTTCAACATGACCGCTACACAACCTCTATGCTACGGCTTCACGACTTCACGACTAGGACTTCACGGCTTCAACACGACCGCTACACAACTTCTATGCTATGGCTTCACGACTTCAACACAAGAACTTCACGACTAGGACTTCACACCTTTAACACGACCGCTTCACAGCTTCTATGCTACGGCTTCACGACTTCAACACAAGGACTTCACGTCTTCTAAGCTACGGCTTCACAACTTCTACACCACGGGTTCACGACTTCTACACAATGGCTTCACGACTTCTACACTTTGACCTCACAACTTCTATACCACAACTACTTATACAACATCTTCACTACTTACACACAACACTAATCTACAACACACACCTTACATACAAATGAATGAATGATTTACAAACTTTGTTAAACACACAACTTAAGTAACAAAATGATACTAAGTTGTAATACTTCTAATCTTGATTGATAGAAGTATTCTTCTTTTGCACTTGGATGGTGGAAGCTTGGATCACTTGGAAACCAATGCTTAAGATTACATGATCAAAGGTTTATTTAAGATATGAAATGAGATCTACAACAGAAAGTTTTAGTGCAAAAGGTTGAGTAAAAATCCAGGGGAAGGCTGGTATTTATAGGAAAAAATCTGGACAGCTGGAGCCTACTGGAGCGTGGCCGGCCCCCTTAAATAGGGGGGCGGTCCCCTTAATTTTACTAGCCGGTCCCCTTAATAATTAAGGGGGCCGCCTAGTAAAATTTTCTGAACGTTGCCCAGATTTGTCCTTTTGTGGGGAAGGTTTTTCTGGAACATTTTTACTGATTTTGGTTAAAAATTTGAATTCATGTTTTTATAAAAGATTAAACATTTTTATTTAATACCAAAATTGTTTTTCAAAAATATATAAAATGTTTTTGACATTTTATAAAAAGTTTAGAAATAAAGAAAATGTGCCTTTGATCATATGATGCATTAAGCATTAGTTCATTCATACCTTAAGTGATTTTAGTTATAGAAGTGAATATTTACAACTAAGTACTTGTTTAATTTATAAGTTTATGTTTTAATGAGTTTACATTTTGTGATCATCAAAACATAGAGATATGAATAAATATTGATAATGTTTTTAGGCATTTATTTATGTCAACAGTCTCTGACGATATGATTGACTATGTCATGGCTACTTATGGGAATAAGTGGGATATAGAAGATGAAATTACTGATTTGATACTTGAAGACTTGTGGAAAAAACATGGGAATAAGGAGGTTGCGAAAGGTTAGACTTAATGATTGAAAAGTAGGATAGTAGTAATGGCTAAACTCTGATGTCTTTCTGTTTTTGCTATCTTTCCAGATAGAAACTGTAAAGGAAAAGAGGTTGATGTTATCCTTATTTCAGACACATCTGATGATGATTTTGGGTTTTTGTCTTCAAAGAATACTACTTCTACATCAATGGTTAGAAAGGGAAAGTCTTCCACTCCCCAAGCTTCCAAGGCTTCCACTCCCAATGCTTCCAATGCATAACCTGTTAGCACCCTTGTTCATAAAAGTCCAAAACCATGGAAAATGGTTAAAAATGTTGTACTAGGTCTTGTTGCGGCTGTGGGAAGCTCCAGCAGAAAGAGGAAACATGTAACACCCCCAAAATTTGGTTCAGCGAAAGACAAAACAAGTTTTTGGGGTGCTACGAAATTGGTACACAACACAAGCATAGGAAGCAGGATAACATTATCCGTTTACATAAAACATTTCAAAATCCATATCTCAAGTCTACATTTAACCAAAAGTACTGAAAGTAGTTAAAGAAGGCCCGAAAGAAAATAAACAAAATAGGTCCCCAAAAGCATTATCAGAGTTTAGGTTGATCCTTAGCCATGCCATACGCCAAGCCTCCAATAGTAAATAATCCAATTAAACATCATCAATTACCTGAGAAAACATGCTAAAAAGGGTCAGCTAACGCTGGTGAGTTCATAGGTTTAAGCAATAAATAATGGCGGACCAAGATAAGAATTTGCTACACTGGACTAAGATAGATATAAATCACAATTCCACATATATCAACAATCACAACCAATCAAGTATCAATATGACAGGTCACAAAAGCCCTCTTTCATATTGACAATCACAGTAGGGCCCTAGATATGTCAGTTCTTAGCCAGGCACCATGTTATAGCAAAATATAACTAGATTATTTGCTATCCGGGTCTAAGACAAACATGTCGCATATCTAACTTTAGCCAGTCAACAAGTTATAGCAAAACAAAAATAGCAGTAGGTCCGTTAAAACAGTTTTGCATGTTTTCTCCCCCAAGTTAAATAAACATTTATAAGAGTAAAAGTGGGGCTATGAACTCACCTCAAGTAAGCAAAGCAGAAACAAGATCTACAGAAGCAAAGTACTCGGTAGCTCTCAAGTATCGGCACTTACGGACTCGACACAACCTAATAATGTAAACTCGCCTTAACATAACCTCCAAATGTAATAGTTCCAAAAGTTAACTATCCCAAGTAGATTCCCTTTTAAATTCCCAAAACCTCTTTCTTATATTAGTTACTAGCGTTTGGTATCGACGGGTGAGTAGTGGTGACACGACATGACTCAAGTGTACTCACGCCACATAATGACTAAAACCGAAATGACTCACAAACAAGGACGTATGACTAAGTTTTGATTTGATAAGTTATTCGGACAAATTTTCGGGTTCTTATCGAGTTCGTCAACTCGATAAGTCTCGCAATTCCTCCGTTTAATTTATCATCCCAAAACTCAATAATCATACTTGGTAAGTCATAAGGATGAATTGCTCATTAATAAATTCCTTCCGACATACTTATGGGGCTCTTATTGGACTCGTCAGCCCAATAAGTCCGATAACCATGTGGGTCGGGTTTATTAATGCCAACTGATCCGAGACTTGGCACTAATTCCACAAAACATAAATATTTCCATAAATAGTACTCCTCGATTTGCGTGCCCTCGAAATAATAAATAACTCGCACTTATTACTTTTTATTTGTCAAAGTATTAAATAACGTCTTACGCGTCATTTAACTTTTCCTTTTTAACCTTTAAAATATTAAGTAACCATGAACTCGTTATTTAATATCTTAAGTTATCATTTAATGATGTCATTTAAGCTTTTACGAGTTATCTCATATTTCGAGTCACTTTCTAAGTTTATAACATACTCGGGTCAAAGTCAACCCTTAAAAGTCCAATATCAATAATCAAGTCCAAGTATTTGTTTTGGCTTGTTGAGGCCGCAACGAGGCTAGTAAGTCTCGGTGACACCCGACGTGGCTCAATATCAACATGTTTCAATATATAGTTATAACAACTTTGCCGCAATATCAATCAACCTCCAATAATTTTTAACGGCCAATTAATCCTACGGCACGTTATCTACCAACTCCTCCCGAAATTCAACACAACAACAATAACCAGAATCAATGTTTCTAGGCCGAGACCCTATTGGTCCAACTCTCGGCACCAAGTAACCAATTCGACCATAAGGTCTTTATTCGACATCAACTTCTCAGCAGCCTCAAAACAACCAATAGCAACAACAACACTAATCTAACAGCCTCAACTACTATAAATAACATCAACAACAACAGTCCACAGCCGCAAGTGCCATAACCAAATAACAACAACAACCAAAAAAAAAAGTCCAACAGTCGCAATGCTATAAAAAATGTGTAACCACCAAATCCAAATAAATGAACAATCCCAAATCCAACCTCAATAACTGATGAAGCCGAGGGTTTACCAAACCCTAGGTTCGAATGACACAGCCCACCACACAAAAGAAAGAAAGATGTACATACGAATCACATGACTCGACTCGACGATTTTGCGTTCAATAAACCACTGCCGTGAGCTAAGGCTTACGGCAAAACCTTGATAAGATCCAATCGACACAACACAACCACAAGGTGATACCAAACACTCATTAATTATTATTTTTTTTTTTTGGTTAATAAAAACATAAAACCCATTTGTTTTTATAACCCATTCGAATCAAAAAATAAATAAAAATAACTTGGTCTGTTTGAGTTTGTTTCACACCGAGTCACAACCACGGGTGACCCCGTGTTTCCTACCTTTAACACTCTCGTATGAGAATAGATATTGGTCGAAAAAGATACGGGGTGGCGCGTGTGATGGTGGGGTGAGGTTTCTGGGCGCGTATTGTTTAGAAATGGATTAAGGGTTGCAAGAGACGAGGTTTGGTGGTGGTGGTGTAAGAAGAGGAGGGGAGGTGAGGGCGTGTGGTGGTCGCCGAAAGGTGTGGCCAGAAAAGATGAGAGGTAAGAGAGGGAAAGGGCAGCTGCTAGTGTGCAAATGGGGTGAATAACCCTAATTGATCTTTAACATATCCTTATATAGGCAAAGGACTAGGAATAAATCCATAATGTCCCTTAGGGACTGATATTGTAACTTGGGCGCGGGGTGGGAAGTGGAATTTGTGGAAAACTAGAAGGGGGGGGGGTTGAATAGTTTTACGTCTTTTTAATTTAATTATAAAAACTTTGTTTTCTTTTAAAACCTTAGATTTGAGTTTATATGAAAATGATACTTAAACAATATTATTAATTATATGTGTATCATTTTAGATTTGTTATAAAAGTTTTCTTTTTATGAATGCAGTTTTAAATTGATCTTTATGTGAAATCAACTTCTAATTAATACTAACAGTTATATATGCCTATATGTATGAAAGTAATGACGATATAAAGAAATAAGTAAGAGATGGAAAGATCAAACCGAGACACGAGGGATTTATAGTGGTTCGGCTACAAGGACACCTTCCTTGCCCTACTCCACTCCCCGAGCACACCTTGCTCGAGAGTTTTCTTCACTATCTCAACAAGCTCCCTTATGGCGGAGAAAACCTTACACAACTTTAGCTTACACCGGCTTAACGACACAAAGCTAGATGTCGGGTTCTAATCGTAGCTAGAACCAATCTCACAACTTCAATCACAACTTGTTCACGACTTATTCACGACTTCTTCACGACGGCTTCACGACTTCAACACAACGGCTTCACGACTTCTACAAGACGACTTCACAACTTCTAAGCTACGGCTTCACGACTTCTACACAACAACTTCACAACTTCTAAGCTACGGCTTCATGACTTCTACATGACGACTTCACAACTTCTAAGTTATGGCTTCACGACTTCTACATGACGACTTCACAACTTCTAAGTTATGGCTTCACGACTTCTACATGACGACTTCACAACTTCTAAGCTACGGCTTCACGACTTCTACATGACGACTTCACAACTTCTAAGCTACGGCTTCACGACTTCTACATGACGACTTCACAACTTCTAAGTTATGGCTTCACGACTTCTACATGACGACTTCACAACTTCTAAGTTATGGCTTCACGACTTCTACACCACGGCTTCACAACTTCTACACCACGGCTTTACAACTTCTACATGACTTCTTTACACCACAACTACTTATACACCTTCTTCACTACTTACACACTACACCAATCTAATCACTCATGTTCACACCTACTATACACACCTTATACACAAATGAATGAATGATTTACAAACTTTACTAAACTAACAACTTAAGTAACAAGATGACACTAAGTTGTAATACTTCTAGTCTTGATTGATAGAAGTATTCTTCTTTTGCACAAGGATGGTGGAAGCTTGGATCACTTGGAAACCAATGCTTAAGAATCTATGATCAAAGGATTTTGGAAAGGATTTGGAAAGAAAAGAGGAGATTTAGAACAGAAGGTTTAAGGTGCAAAAGGTGAGAAAAAGTCCATGGGAAGTCCAGTATTTATAGGCAAAAATGGACAGGCTGGAGGAGCGTGTCGGTCCCCTTAAAATTAAGGGAGCCGCCTTGTATATTTAAGGGGGCCGCCCCTCTAGACCGTTGCCCAGTTTTGTCTTTTTGAGGGAAGGTTTTTCTGGAACATTTTTACCATTTTTGGTTGAAAATTTGAATTCATAATTTTATAAAAGATTAAGCATTTTTATTTAATACCAAAAATGATTTTCTAAAAGATATAAAATGTTTTGGATAATTTTATAAAAAATCTAGTGATTAAGAAAATGTTCCTTTGATCATATAATGCATTAAGCATTTGTTCATTCATACCTTAAGTGATTAAGTTGTAGAAATGATCCGTGCTGAATACACTTATAAATAAATGCAGACAGCGGATACGCGTGAACAATTACAAATTACCCCTTTGTGAAAAAGGATACTTGCAAAAACTCACGTTCGTGTGTAGTGTGAAGACAGGTAAATAATTACCCGAATCGTTTCCCAACGAGGTGTGAATGGGCAAACTGTGGAAAGTTAGGATTAGAGTGACTGATGTGATTAGATATTTTGGATTTTGCTTTTTTTAATAATTCTAAATAACAAATTAAAAACAAATATACACAATAAAATTAAACGCGATAAAAATAAACTAAAAATGCGTAACGGGGAAAGCTAAAATGGGACTAAAACTGAAATATATGAAATTTAAAACCTAAAAATGTAAAATTACTTAAAACTTATTTAAAAACTTAAATTATATTTTTTTTAACTTTTTATCTAATTATTATTAATTATTTATTATTTAATTACTTATTAAACTATTTAAATTTATAAAAAATACTAAATGAACAAAGAAAATTCTAAAATTTTTTCTATAAATATTATTAAGTTAAAAGAAGCTAAGAAAATTATAAAAATGAAAATTACTTAATTAAAAATTTAAAAAGATAAATTCTATTAAATAGAAGCTATCACTTATTTTCTATTTTTGTTTTTCTTAAGGTCCAAAAATGTGATTATATTTTTCCTGGATTATACTTAATAAAAGAAAATTATGAAAATTAAAATTATATTTTTCTGATTAATATTTTATTTATTATGATTTAATTACTATTAGAAACTAATTAAAAAGATTAAAAATATCAAATGACTTAGGAAAAATCTGAAAAATTCAGGATAAGTCTAAATTAATATTTAAAAACTAGGAAAATTAAAATCAAAAGTTTGATAAGCCCTGATAAGCAGTTGGGCTAATAAGCAGTTGGGCTAATAAGCTAAAAATAAGCTAATAAGCTCAAAACTCAACCAAATGCTCAGAACAAGTTTAATACACTACTATAAGCTTAAAACAACTTAATTATAAGAGCTTATTCCATAGATTAATCAAATGATCACTTAAGCAAATGCAAATTTCACACAGAAACTCAGGAAATCAGCCCAACTTGCAGACAGATTAAGCACACTAAATAAGCTGAGAAGCAAAATATTATGGGGGCAAAAGCTAGCCTGTACTATGAGCTATCTTAAAAACTAAAAAGCCCCATCACAAACATCTCAATTGAAGTCCAATTTGGCCCTAGATCAGCAGCTTATGAGCTATGCAGGCTGCTAAGGTTGTCTGTTTGGGCTGTTTTGTGCGCAGAGTTGCACAACAACACAAGGACCAAACCAACTCTTGTAATGACTCTTATATGAACTAAGGGACCTCAGAAAGGCAACAAATGAGGGTCAAATAAGCTTATGGCTTATGTAGGCTTATTTGGACAGTTGGTGTCCTTAACTTTCCACAAATGATACAAAACTACTATTTATAACTATATGGCTAATAAGGACTTAAAATCAGCTTCTATGGGCTATAATAAGCTGAATCAAAGTTGGATTAAAGGCAAATGCACAGTAACAAGCTTGTTTACTGCCTAAACCAAGCACAGCCAAACACCCCTTTGTGTGGGACTGTTTGGATTTTAAACTAGCACAACCTAATTTAACTAATGATTTTTGGATTTTACTGATTATATAACTTATTTTAACTATATTAAGCTACTTTCAAAACAGAAATAAGCAGTAATATAAGCTATGCTATTTTTGGCTTTTTGACTGTTTTTAAGTAAAATGAGATTAAGCTAATAAATACTGATTCTACTGATAAAATATGATTAAACACTAATGATAAGCATTAAATAACATTAATAAGCTAATAATAAGCACTGTAACAGTAAATTGCAAAGTTAAGTAAAATTTGATAAATCAAGCTTACAACTGATATGCTATTGAAACAAAGAACAAGGACAGAACTTTTCCTAGCTTGTTCACACAAGCTAGAAAACACCACTAAGCCTTCCTGAATAGCTTGTTTCACCCAGAATAGCTTTTTAGAGCTTATGGTTGACTTTTCTTGACTTTCTTGATTTCTTGAATTTAGAACAATGGATCACTATATAAGCTTATAAAAAGCTATGATAAGCTAATATAAGCTTATAACAAAGGTTTGGAGTGTTTGTTTGGTTCTTAATAACTTGTACAATTAAATACGAATTACAGTAACACTTGAAATTGATAAAGATAACTGAAAATTAATGCAAGATGTATTGGAAAGATCAAAATGACTGTAAATTGCTTATATTGATTACTGGAAACGAAAATTACAATAAGGAAAGACAATTAAGTAAAAAACGATTTAATAAAAATTAACTACTCTTTTATTTCCTATTACATTGTCCTATATATACAAAGATAAAGTGGGAAACCCTTAGTCGACATCTCTGAGCAAATCTACACCCTTGGATTGCTTCCAATTGATCTGAGCCACTCAAACTGAATTTGGCGCCAAAAGTGGTAGTAGTGGATTCGAGCAGGTTTTTATCAATTAATGCATTTTGGGTGATTGTGGAGGTGGAGGAGAAGCATTAAATGCTTTTGGCATGTTAGGTAAGGTGGTGGGTTGTAGCAGAGAAAACTATGGGAAGGGTGGTAGGGTTTTGGTGTTTTGGCGGTTCGGTGGTAAAGAAGAAGGATTTGACTGAGTTTGACCGGATATATTATTTAAACACTGATAAGGGCCGGGTCAAAGGTTTAGGGGATTGGGCTTGGTATTGGGTTGGGTTTAGTAATAAGGGATGCGTTGGGTTATGTAATAGCTGGGTTTTATTTGTTTTGGGTTTTAGGGAATTAGTTTGGATCCGGTTTGGTTAGTTTAACACAAGGACTATTTTTGTAATTACTGAATTCTTGAAGGGTTGAAATTGTAATTTTACCAAAGTTATCAAAAGAGTTTATTTTGCCAATTATAAATAGCACAAGGGTAATATTTGATAAATTCCAATTTTTAAATACCCGAGGACTAGTTTTGCCAATTTTGAAACTTGAGGGGTAAAAGTTGTCATTTTTAGAAAACTTTCATCCAGGGATTAAAAGTGAATATGTTTGATATCCCAAGGACTAAAGTTGACTTTTCTTTCATTTTAAACCTTCAGGGACTAAATCTGCCAATTTGTGAAACTTCAGGGACTGAAAGTGACAATTATGCAAACTTTGTTCGTTTTTCACTTGTTTTCAATCTTTTTGTTCCTGAGTCATATAAAAACACATTTTATGATATTTTCAGTATTTTGAAGCATATCTGCATGTTTTTAAATGTTTTTGCAGATAAAATGTGACAGAAATGATGAGTATTTAGACACTCATCAATACCTTAAGTGATTAAGTTGTAGAAATGAATATTTCCAACTAAATACTTGTTTACTTAATAAGTTTATGTTTGATGAGTTTACATTTTGTGATCATCAAAACATAGAGATATGAATAAGTATTGATAATGTTTTTAGGCATTATTTACATCAACAATCTCCCCCTTTTTGATGATTACAAAACTTAAACTCATTAAATCCAAAACATTATTTTTGGACAAGTATTTAGTAAGTTTATATTCACTTCTCCCCTTTTTGTAGAATCAAAAAGGTTATGCCGACAAGTTTTATAAATAAAATTTGACGGGACGAGAACTCCCCCTTGATGTGTACTCCCCCTCGTTTGAGGGCACCAAGGAATCGAGATATGGAATACTTGCAAGAAAAATATTAGAAGCACAAGCATATATGTAGCATAGTATAATAGCATGACAATCAAAATATTAGAAGAACAAGCATATATAATAGCATAGCAATCAAAATATTAGAAACACAAGCATATATGCAACATATTATAATATCTTAGCAAACAACTATTAATGACATGAACCAAAACATACATGAATTCAAAATGATTATGTGGAAAACATAATCATTAATACAAAATTTATTATGCTTAGAGCATACAATAGGTAGAAAATTCTAATTTGCCAAAGAGAGCCATCGGACTTGCTTGCAACATAAAAACTTGGACTATTTTGTTTGAGAAAATATAAGCATATAGTATGCTTGGATGGTTGATGGTGGAGTGTTTGAAATTAAGGTGGTTAAGTGAGGGTAAAAATGATGGATTAATGGAGGTATGTTTTTGGGTGCATGGATGTTGGAGAGTTTGGTGGTGGAGATATTGGAGGTGAAGAGTTTGGAGAGGAAGATGTTGATTGAGGGTTTTGATGTTGTTCAAGTGAGGGTGTTGGATGAGATTTAGTGAGAAGATACTCAATCCAAGTGAGGTGCTCATTCAAAGCAATGGTTTGTTTTTGGAGAAAGATGCAACAAGGACAATTGTTGACATGTTTCTCAATTTGACTCAAGTTGTGGGGTGATGATGGAGAGCTAGATGGAGGTTTATCTAAGTTGCTTTGAGCAAGGTGTAGAGCAAGAAGAGCACTAAGCTCATGGGCTTCCTTGAGTTCTTCAATGAACTTCAAGTGTTTGGTGGAAGGTGATGATGGTGGAGTGTGGTTGATGGTTGGGATGAATGTTTGGACATGTAACATAGGAGCAACATGTGAGATGGTAGGAGGTGGTGGTGACACTCTTGGTGGTGAATACATTTGTGAGCTTGGGTAATCATAAGCGGATGAGGATGGAAATATGGAAGAAGAGGGTATTCCAAGAGTGATGAGTGTTTTGGATGGTACATTGGTAAGTTGAATGAGATGTGAGGTGTTGTGAATGAGATTGGGATTGTTGTTTTGGGATTGATCTTGCTCTTCATATGACTCATGTGGGTGTGATGAAGGTGTATTTATGGAAGTAAGAATGGATGATTGGTTATGTTTGTGAAAGGGTTCATTTGGATGATCATGAGACTTAGGTGTTGGTTGATTTGGGTGAGTATGAGGTTTAGGTAGTGGTTGATTTGGGTGAGTATGAGGTTTAGGTATTGGTTGATTTTGAACAACATCATTTGTTGAGTTGAAGTTATGACAAGTGTCAAGCTTCCGTCTCCAAACAGGTCTTACGGAGATTTTAGCAACTCTTGAAGGCTTGGATCTTGGGTTGTTGGGAGATGACATGTTTGGATGGATGAGCATTAATGATGGAGAGGGGTATTTATAGTGTAGAAATGATGTGGTTGAGGAAGGTAAATTTTGGTGTGAGGTTTAGGACAAAACATGTTTGTGAGTTTTGGGAAGTGTAGGATAAAATGGGCTAAAAAGTGAAAGAGAAAACAATAATCCGGACCAATCAGATGGCCGGTCCCCTTAAATAGGGGCCGGTCCCCTTAATAATTAAGGGGGCCGCCTTATGAATTAAGGGGGCCGCCCATCTGATGATTCCCAGGTTGCCGGAAATGGGTTTTTGGCAGAAAATTGTAGAAAAGGTTGTGTTTTTGGGTTTAGTTTCAAGCAAGTCCAATCTCTTTGAGGCAATTTATCATTTAATAACTTATGTATGCAAAACATGTTTCATAAGGACATTAAGCACTTCTATCTAGCATGCAACCTACTTATTAAGCAAGTAATATATATAAATTTATGGACAAGAAACATGATACCAAGTAATTCCTAATATGATTTTTAGGGAGATGGGTTTAAGTTAATGAATCCTAATGAGTGTCTATGTGCAAAGCAATGGGGAATTGTGATAGCATGGACTTCTAGACTTGTACCAAGCAAGATCTTAATGAGAAAACTATGGTTTTTCAGATTTGATTTAGTTTACTTATAAATGTCATATACATAAATATAGATGACAAATATGAGATCACCATGCATGATTTAAATAAGTGTTTTTGGCATTATTCAACAATGTTTGAGAGTAGGTTTTTATGTGGATGTAAAAAATATTTTAATGAAATAGTTTTGGTTTTATTTCAAAATGTTTTTATGAGGAAAGAAAACATATTTTTCCAATCTTTGGTTTTGATAAACACGTAATTATGGACACAAGTTTGGAAGAAAGGTAGGATGGTGAAACATGTTAAATAGAAAGGTGTCATAATCTTTTGAAAAATCATTTTTCCAAAATGTGAAGTTTTTGCATATTTAAAAACAAATCCCATTAGTTATGGGTTTAAAAATAGTGATTATAAAAGATCTCATGCTCAAGGGTATTGGTTAAGTCTATTGTCACATGCTACCCTTTTCTGTATATCCTATGGCACTTAAGCATGTATTATGACTAAATACACAAATACATCATATCAGAATAGTTAGAGAAAAACAAAAATTATTATAATAACTATGCATTCAACAACTAAGCAAATAATTACGAAGGCATGCAATCAAATCACATAGGAGCAAGTAAACATCTAGAAATATAATATATGCAAGATGACATAAATCTAGGAATGAAAAGCTCTAATGAAAAGCAAAGTTCATAAAAGTAAACTAGCGTTAGGTATATTTAGGAAGAGTAATGTAATCAAGTTGGAGAATGAGTATGAGACTATTACTAGTGGTGCTCAATTCAGGCTAAACACGACCATTTTTACGGGTTACACACACCCAACTTCTCACATAGAAGCAATTCAACCGTTAGGTCAAATTGAGTTTCTAGTCAATAGATTCTCCAGTAGTCATTCTCTTTTTAGAAGAAATTAAGTTCCTAAATTTACCTATCGAAGAGTACCAAATATGAAGTTTGCTTGGTTTACTAATACTTGACTTAATGTGATTCAGACATTATCCTTTTATGAGGGTAAATCTAGATGATATATTTTACTCACAATCCTAATAGAGACGTGTTGAATGGGGTATAATCTAACATCTATAGCTCCTTAGTTGCAGCACATTTATCTAACATAATGCCATATTCTACAAGAGGTTGTTACATACATAGTTTTCTAACGCGAATAATCTAATCTTACTTCTATGTTAATGATTTATCCACTTAGCTTAATTTACTTTATTACCAAGAGTTTTCTAATTGTGGACATAGAAGATTTTCATTTTAAATTTGAAAAGGCTAAATGAGTTTGACAGTAAATACATCATTTAATACTTAGGGGGGCTAACTAAAGGGTTTCTGGATTATTAAGCCGCAGAACGAATATAACTAAAGTGTAAAGGCAAAGCAACCTATCAAACTAAGCGTATCCTAAGGCATTAATAAGATTATATGCATGAAGTAATTACTTATGAAATTTAAAAAGAGAACTTACCTCACGTCCTAGCTTTTCTTCGTAATGTCTCAGATGATGATCGACGTGTGAATGATAGGTGAGTCTTCAAGATAACCAAGGTGTGAAAGTATATCATGGCAAGCTTCTAACACCTTATTTAAACCGAAGTGGCATGACCCGAACATGTCTTGTACTGGACTCGTTTGATATCTTAGCCTTGATGCATATAACGTCTTATGTAGATTCTTCCACATCGGATGATGTTCTTCTCCTTCATCTGTGTCACTCCATGATTTTGGATTGAGTTCACTTTGGAGTTGATTCATGTAGTCTTCGTCGTTAATACCTTCATTAACAACATTTGAACTAGTAGCACATGTATCTATTTTATCTAAATGTTTATCTATTAAATTTTCTAAGATAACTAATTCAAGTGCAAGATCAAAATCCTCATCTTTGGCTTGACATTTTTCTTGATGAAAGTTTCAGAAATTTTTCCAAATATCATTTGCCGTTTTACAGAAGGATATTCTTTCATATTCAGCTTTCGGCAAGGTTTTGTAAACAATTATTTTAGCTTTATTATTTATGTCATTGTTTGTTTTCAAATAATTAATTTTGACTTACAAAATCCGTTTTTGTTTGACTTCCAAAATCCGTTTTTGTTGGTTGAAAATCACCAATCGAAATGTCATGCCAAAGATCTAGATCAATTGATTTCACATAAGTTTCAAATTTATTTTTCCATTCAAGAAAGGTATAGATTTCAAATAGCGGTGGTTTTTGCATAGATTGCCCTTCTAAATATTTTTCCGATTCCATAGATCGATTCAAGTTTTAAAATAAAGTTTATTTTAAAAATCTTGTTTGACCTAGCTCTTGATACCAATTGTGGAAAACTAGAAGGGGGGTTGAATAGTTTTATGTCTTTTTAATTTAATTATAAAAACTTTGTTTTCTTTTAAAACCTTAGATTTGAGTTTATATGAAAATGATACTTAAACAATATTATTAATTATATGTGTATCCTTTTAGATTTGTTATAAAAGTTTTCTTTTTATGAATGGAGTTTTAAATTAATCTTTATGTGAAATCAACTTCTAATTAATACTAACAGTTATATATGCCTATATGTATGAAAGTAATGACGATATAAAGAAATAAGTAAGAGATGGAAAGATCAAACCGAGACACGAGGGATTTATAGTGGTTCGGCTACAAGGACACCTTCCTTGCCCTACTCCACTCCCCGAGCACACCTTGCTCGAGAGTTTTCTTCACTATCTCAACAAGCTCCCTTATGGCGGAGAAAACCTTACACAACTTTAGCTTACACCGGCTTAACGACACAAAGCTAGATGTCGGGTTCTAATCGTAGCTAGAACCAATCTCACAACTTCAATCACAACTTGTTCACGACTTATTCACGACTTCTTCACGACGGCTTCACGACTTCAACACAACGGCTTCACGACTTCTACAAGACGACTTCACAACTTCTAAGCTACGGCTTCACGACTTCTACACAACAACTTCACAACTTCTAAGCTACGGCTTCACGACTTCTACATGACGACTTCACAACTTCTAAGTTATGGCTTCATGACTTCTACATGACGACTTCACAACTTCTAAGTTATGGCTTCACGACTTCTACATGACGACTTCACAACTTCTAAGCTACGGCTTCACGACTTCTACATGACGACTTCACAACTTCTAAGCTACGGCTTCACGACTTCTACATGACGACTTCACAACTTCTAAGTTATGGCTTCACGACTTCTACATGACGACTTCACAACTTCTAAGTTATGGCTTCACGACTTCTACACCACGGCTTCACAACTTCTACACCACGGCTTTACAACTTCTACATGACTTCTTTACACCACAACTACTTATACACCTTCTTCACTACTTACACACTACACTAATCTAATCACTCATGTTCACACCTACTATACACACCTTATACACAAATGAATGAATGATTTACAAACTTTACTAAACTAACAACTTAAGTAACAAGATGACACTAAGTTGTAATACTTCTAGTCTTGATTGATAGAAGTATTCTTCTTTTGCACAAGGATGGTGGAAGCTTGGATCACTTGGAAACCAATGCTTAAGAATCTATGATCAAAGGATTTTGGAAAGGATTTGGAAAGAAAAGAGGAGATTTAGAACAGAAGGTTTGAGGTGCAAAAGGTGAGGAAAAGTCCAGTATTTATAGGCAAAAATGGACAGGCTGGAGGAGCGTGCCGGTCCCCTTAAATAGGGGGGCGGTCCCCTTAAAATTAAGGGGGCCGCCTTGTATATTTAAGGGGGCCGCCCCTCTAGACCGTTGCCCAGTTTTGTCTTTTTGTGGGGAAGGTTTTTCTGGAACATTTTTACCATTTTTGGTTGAAAATTTGAATTCATAATTTTATAAAAGATTAGACATTTTTATTTAATACCAAAAATGATTTTCTAAAAGATATAAAATGTTTTGGGTCATTTTATAAAAAATCTAGTGATTAAGAAAATGTTCCTTTGATTTTATAATGCATTAAGCATTTGTTCATTCATACCTTAAGTGATTAAGTTGTAGAAATGAATATTTCCAACTAAATACTTGTTTACTTAATAAGTTTATGTTTGATGAGTTTATATTTTGTGATCATCAAAACATAGAGATATTAATAAGTATTGATAATGTTTTTAGGCATTATTTATATCAACAGAATTTGGCCAAACTTTCTATAACACGTAACCGGGATAGATTTAAGTATCGAGACGACTTCTCGAGAAATTTTAATGTGTTCCACTGATTTTAGAATAATTTTTCCAGTCAAATCGACTATAAATACGTCTATAATTATTTAACGCGTCAAAAAGTCAATATTTCTCGTTTTTATTAGGTCTAACTGTGCCGACTCACGGAGTGCCTCACTGGGTACACAAAGGAATACTCATCACATTATGAAAATCCACGATATATAAACCAAAATCCGGATAAAATATCCAACACATTCAAAAGTGATTACAGGAGATAATATATTTGTTTAAAAAACGTAATGCGGTAATTTGATAAGGCTCCCGAAATTTACCAGTTGTCACAAAACAGTGGTATGTGCCTCCCCCTAAGGACCTCAAGTCTCCCCCTATGAATATCAAGTCTCCCATCAAAAAGTTCACCTGTTATTTTTAGTTGTTTATGTAATGAAGTTGTTAAATTTTTTGGATGATGATGGCTACTCAAAACGATGGTTCTTAGGATGTATATTTTGCTGTATATGTTATAACTAGTTGCTGATGTATGTATATTTTGGTTTTGCTGTTTCCGTTTTATCAGTTTGCATTTGCATATGTAGTTTAGGGGGCTGTTTGGAATAACAAATTTTGACTTATAAAGTCAACATATACCATAAAATTATAAACCAAAGTGTATTGTTATAATCTTTTATAACATCCTTTGTTTGAATTTGTACTTTTGCTTTTGCTATTTACAATTTTCAGTTTGCAATTGCATATGCAGTATGTTGGACTGTTTGGAATAACCGAATTTGACTTATAAAGTCAACATATACCAAAAAAAATAGTAACCAAATTGCATTGTTATAACATATGAATTACAACATATCAGTTAAGTTACATTTACACTGAAAGACAACATAACATTTCTTGCAGGTGATTCACTTAGTTAATTGACTAGCAGGTGAATCACTTAGTTTATGAGTTGCAGGTTCTCTATTAGGTGTTTGACTTGCAGATTCTTCACTTGGTGTTTGACTAGCAGGTTCTTCACTTGGTGCTTCACTTGGGCATACTCCACTTGCTGTTTGAGTTGCAGTTGGTTCAGTTTCTTCATCACTACTGCCCAAGTAAGCACCACTATTTTCCCTTGTAACACCACCTCTACCAGTATAAGATGGGGTTCCCATTATTTCAAGGCACACTAGACAAAAATACATCAACCCCAATGTAAACACACAAGATCCTCAGTCATTCATATGATAAATATATGCATACCTGCTGCCTTCTGCCATCATAATGCCTTTTTCTTCCTCGTATGTTACTTTCCTTTGGTGCTTTTGAAAATTGTTCCTTGTGACACTTACTCTTATTATGTCCAATGGTATGACAATTAGATCATTTGATCTGTTTACGAGATCTAGATTTGCCCATTGTTAAGCAATTGCAGTGAAAAAAGACTAGAGTGTTTTTGAATTTGAATTTGGGGATAATAGTGGTAAAAAAACAATCGTACTTATAAATGCATTCATACACTTTATGGTCACTTGACCAAGTGATATGGGATGAAAACAATAACCTTGTATGTCTATACTGTTTCACCAAGGACCAAGCATCTAACAACAATGTCATTAATCAAGACAAGCAACGAAACAAAAACCAAAGGCGGAATAATATAAAGAGATCTTCATTCATTCCTTAAAATCTTACCATACATGATCATAGATGATTTAGCAAAATACAATTTCATAAGCCCCAAAAGACAACAAACATTATACACTTAATGTGCTACCATTAGTGATTACCAACAAAATCAGGTTGTCCTAAGAACATCAAGGAACTTGTTCCTATCCAACACCTGAGCATGGGTTTCAGCAATCAACCTGTTAATCTCCAAAGCCTTGAGCACATTTTTCTTTTGAACCTTTTGAAGATCTTGTAGAAGCCTGTACGACATAGCCGAAGACCGATATCCTTCTACTTCAGCCATAAACTCTTGTGTTTCTTTGGTAACACGAGCTAAATCAACATAACACTTTAGGAGCCCTTTGGCAATCTGTATATCTTTGTCGTTCTCGCGTTGATAGTAAACAGTAATGCTATCAAACAGCGAGGAAGAATCAGGAACGGTGGCTAGTTCCTGTAGGCGTGGGAAGTCGGACATTTTGTTGTGTTTTAGGGTTGGGAACTCTCTTAAATGTGTTCGGGGTATGCAAATGACTTATGGTATGGTCCCTTAAATAGCAAAGGCAAGGATGACCATACAAATTCGGGGACCAAATGTGACATAAGTCGATCGTAAAGAGTAAAGTTATTAAATGGCGGGAAATTTAAGTATAAAAACGGCAAGATTGGCAAGGTTGGGGACTAACTACGAAATTATGAAAACTTCCCCAATACGCTTAACTTTTTAATTTTTGGTGCGACCCAATAAACCCGACCCACTAATCCCTCAAAAAATCATAATACCCGAATCAGAGGAAACAAACGTCATTCCACATTGTGAGTACAACATACACTAACTCATAGTCAACTCATTCGCAAAATGGAAAGGGCCATATTTGTGACAACGTTTAAGGATATAGAACCAGAAGAAGAAGGAGAAGTGTTGTTCCGGATTCACACAAACAGGATATTTGAATATACCCCACTCAGGTATGAAGGAGGATACCTTATTAATGTTAGTTCTTTTAGCTATGATAGGGATATCATTAGTTCAACCCTTGATCATCTATTATCAGAGATTAAGGAACCAAAATGGGCGGTGTTTTTCTGTGATCCAAAAAAATCCATAGAAAATGGTTTGCAATTGATTTATAGGGATCAGGATGTTCTTAAACTCTATGAGTTGGCGGAAACACATGATTCAGTTGATATCTTTGTTACTCATAGGCCCCAATTGTTAGCAGTATTTTACTTGAAAAACATTGGTTTTGAGGTTGTGGGTTGGGTAGAGGAAGATGCTAACTTTAGAATGTCAAGTGGAAGACCTTTTAGGACTCGACGTAAATGGAAGGGGATATATAAGAACAAAATGCAGGCGAGTGTAACCCAAATACAAACAGGGCAAGGTGGTGTTGTTATCAAAGAGGAAAAAGGTGTTTTTCATGACAAAAGAGAAAAAAATAAGGGAAATGGTAAGTTGCTTCAGGAAGAGGATGTTTTGCAACAGGAAAAGGGCGAGGAAGTTGTAAAAACTTATAAGCGTAGTTTTGATGGGAAAGGGAAGGGTATAATGGTTGAGTATACTGGTTTTGATGATGAAAACATGGCTGCTGGTGATGGGATGGGGAAGGGTATAATGGTTGAGTATACTGGTTTTGATGGTGAAAACATGGCTGCTGGTGATGGTGTTGAAAACAGGGCTGGTGGTGCTGGTGGTCTTGTGCCTAGTGGTGTTAAAAAACCTTTTAGAAGTAGTGAAAGGATTACCAACTGCATACTTGCCCTTTTTGCCAACAAGCAATCTTAGGTAAGGTTTCAATGTTGAATTATAACTTGAATATTTGGTGTTTGGATACTTGTTTTTCCAGGCACATTTGCTTTTTGATCATCAGTGTAAGGTTCAATGTTTTGTTTGTTGATCATCCAGTTCCAGTATGTACATTGTTAGAAGGTTCATCAGGTGAACGTTGTTCAGTGGAAGCTGCATCATCTTTTCCATTTTTGTGAATTATCAGTAGAACCTTGTATCAGACAATGAATCTATATTTTAAGTCATGTTCATGTTGTATCAGACAACGTTTCCCCAGTTGACTACTATAAGTCAACTTGCTAAATGGTTGGTTATGTTAATATATGTGTTTGTTTGTCTTATAGGTTATATTCTGTGTGTACATATTAGTTTGTCAGTTGACCTTTATAAAGTCAAACTAACCAAATGCTAAATGTCATGGTATAATCACCACAAACGATCACACCTTTGTATCAGCAAAACCAAACACATTGGGCACTTAACATCTGATGCATGGAACATATGTTCAAACCATACCCAGTAATTGTAAAAGGTTACATGTGTTCAAAATTCAAATACTTTACATATTTTGACATGTAATTCCAAAATGCAAATGCTAATCCAAACACCCACTATATTCCAAAAGGAAAATCGTTTAGTTACTTAGACATCTAATAGTCAAACTGCCAAATTGACTTGTAAAAGTCAAACTAACCAATTACCAACAAGAAGCAAACTTTTGATTGTCAAACACTATCATTTAGTAAAAACCCAAATTTTTATTGATCGGTTTCATGTTGACAACCATTACAAACTTCCCTATCATCTAAACATACATTTAGCTAGACCCACAACTTTCCCTATCACCCTTTTTCTTCATTTCCTTCCTTTCCTTTAGATATTTAAACACAACTTCAAGATTTTTAATCCTTGTTTCCAAATCATCAAACTTTGGTAACACGATGTCAGCATCCTCTTCCTTCTCCTTCTTAACACCCAAGCGGTCTTTATTGGAGCAATCCTCTTTTCCTCAACGCACTTTACAAAGCCTTCCCCTTATCGTTTTGTGCCATTGTTAGTTATTTTGGTTGAATGTGTGTTGCTGGTAATTTAGGGTTTTATAGAATTTAAGCAAGAGGGAAACAATATTACGGTACAACTTTGAGTTAGATTTAACTAGATTATATTTAGAAATGTGATTGGACTATTATGCCCTTGAAAATATAACACAAAACGTGCGTTGACCTCCCCATTACGGGTCAAGGGACACAATCGGCCTCAAAAACTTGTGTTTTGGACTCACGGCGACGATTTTCCCAAGTTTGGTCCCATACGATGTTTTTGGGAAAGTTTAGGGACCAACAGTGTATTTTTGTCTAATGTTTATTTTCTATTACTTTACTTTTATATACTAAAAAAACTCAAGACACAGTGTAAAATCTTACTTTTTTTTTAATTATTTTTTATTTTTTTTAATATTTAACCTTTATATTCACTTTAAACCTTTAAGATAAAGTAAAAAGGTTATGTAAATGCTGATAACATTTTAATCGTTTAATTTTATAAAATTTATAATATTTATTTTTAATAATGAACAATTAGTTGGTTTGAAAAAATAAAAAATAAAATAAAATGGTGGGTTTCAAAAGATATGCTTTGGCTTGAGTTATGAGTGAAGAGTTACTTTAACGTGTGTGTGCGAAAAAGATGAATGCTGAGGTGGCGGTGAGATTACTGGTGATGGTTTGGCTTGAGCCACACGACCTAATGCTCTATTAAGAGACGTGTTTCATGGATTTATATTGTAAAAACCTAGTGCACCATTTGGTTCATGAAGGGGGCAAAGTGTCATATTTCAAACTATAAGGTTCACGTTTGTCACTCCTCACGACAGATCTAGTACTATGAGAACCCATTTCAGACTTTTCAGTTTCTCCAAAATCAGACATTAATATTTTTATATTTTGTTATTGTTTTTTTATGTTTCAATTCAAACCCAAAAGTATGATATGATGCAGCAATTATTAGCTTATTCATTGTAAGTTATTAATGTTTATCTAATAGTATATGGTTATTTATGCAAATGATATTAATTTTTGTTACTGCTATTTGTATGCTTATAATTAATTTTGGGGTTATCTGTTTATTTTCTTGATTATCAGCTTATTTTGCATAAGACCAATTTTTGGCTTAGGGGGTAAAGCTTATTTTAGGAGCTAAATAGTAGGTTATTGTATCTTGGAAAAACTAGTAAGCACTTTGAAGGTGTTTTCTTTTAAGCATAAGCTTATCCAAACACCCACTTATTTACTAGCTTGTGAGTTTATTTTTCGGTTTAAAGTCCAAGTCTTAAACTGAAAACAAACTTATATGTCTGAAAATAAGCTAAAGCAAACACCCTCCTAAGGCTAGCTAAGCATTGGTTATTAGTTATGATACCACACATATATCATATATAGGATTTTATACTCGTATGCAAAATTAAAAAGACTAATCAGCTGAACATTGGCTTTTGAGCAGCGTAAGTCATCAAAAAATATGGAGAATCATCCACATGAGTCAATCGACATTGTATTTAGTTGTGTTATTCCCTACATACACAGTGGTGATGACCGCAACTCTGTTTCTTTGGTTTGTCGTAAATGGTATGAGGTCGATTGTATGACACGTAAGCACGTAACTGTCCACCTGTTTTACTCTCCCACGCCGTCTCGTTTGCACCAACGGTTCCCATTTCTCGAGTCTCTAACCTTAAAGGGATTGCCAAGTGGGTATAAGCATTTATCTCGTATTGACATTACCCCATGGATTGAAGAGATATCTATTTCGTTTAAGTGCTTGAAATCCCTATGTATCCGTTGTATAAATGTTGATGATTCAGATCTCGAGCTCCTTGCAAGATCCCGAGGTAAAGATTTAAGGGTTTTGAAGATTATTAAATGCAAAGGGTTTTCAGAAGATGGATTATTGTATATCAGTAAGTTTTGTAATGGTTTGATAACTTTGTGTTTAAATAATCAGTACAGTGTTTATATGAAAACTGGGAAATGGTTACATGAATTGGCTTTGCAAAACACGGGCATTGAATCGTTGGATTTTAGGTACATTAGTAGTAGATATGATGTTAAAGACCTTATACTTCTTGCGAAAAATTGTAGTCAGTCTCTAGTATCTTTGAAGTTTACTGGATGTGATCTGATCGATCTAGTAGATGTCTTTAGCAATGCTGTTAGGTTAGAAGATTTTGTTGGTGGTAAATGGGTTGAGGCCCACGTGTATGCTGGTTTAAAGTTTCCCACAAGTATGCGTTGTATGGGTATATATAACCTAACCGAAAGTTCCTTTCCGTTTGTTCTCCCCTTTGTGCATCAGTTAAGGGAATTGCATCTTATCAATGTATCTTTGGATGCTAATAGCCAGTGTTTATTGATTCAGAGTTGTCCCAACTTGGAAGTTCTCTATACCAATACTGTCTTTGGAGACATGGGATTGCAAGTTATTGGTCAGTTTTGCAAGAAATTACGCAAATTTGAGACCGATGATTTGGTGACTCAAATGGGACTCATTGCTATGGCTCAAGGATGTCTTGAGTTGGAATCTTTACGAATTAAACTCACATATATTTCAAATGAAATTATGGAGTGTATAGGAACTCATTTGAAGAACCTCCGTCATTTCCATATGACTTTGAGTCGTAAACATAGTAAAACATCTTTCCCACTAGACATTGGGATCCGAGCTATGCTAATTGGTTGTGGGAAACTTGAAAGGCTATTTATCCGCCTTCGGCGTGGAGGATTAACGGATGTTGGTTTGGGATATATTGGTAACTATGGTCATAATTTGAGGCATCTCTCTCTTGGTTATCTAGGAGAATCTGCTGCAGGACTTGTGTGTTTATCAAAGGGATGCCCCAAATTGCGCAAGCTGGAAATACAAAGTTATCCCTTTTGCAAGCAAACACTTGCACCTGTTGTGTATGATCTGCATTCGCTAAGGTATATGTCGGTTCACGATAGAAATGGCCGTTTGATTTTGGCAATGACTCATCCAAATTTTCAACCTTGAAACATCGGAAGACATGTTAGTGATGCAATTAAAGCGAGAAAGTCATGGCTATTGTTAGAAAGATAATTCTGTGGTTAAATTATCCAGCTGGGTTCTCTTTTACCCAAACTGACCCATTCATGTAATTTTTACTCCTTTTAATCATTTAAGCATATCACAATTGTAAGTATCAACTCCTTGATGCATCATGATATTAAACTTGTTTTGTTATGACCTGAAACCATATGTATCATTATCTGTGTTGTGTATTTGTGGAGCGAGAATTATTTTGTTACTGCCTTTAACTTACCATTTGCTGTTACATAAATCATGTTGCAAGTGTTGTGAACACTTTGATCTAGATACGATAAATATTTGATGCAAAAGATTGATGTCTTCATATCATCACCTCCTTCACAAAAACCCCAAGTCAATGAATCAATCACCCATTCTGAGTCGCCTAATGAAACCAACAAAAGTCAAAAACTGTATGAGCAATCAAAAGGATCAGATGTTGCTCAGAGAGCACAAAACAATCACACAAACATTAGTATATAACAGTTCTATTCATCAACACAAGTCTATAACCAAATATGGATAGACTACTCTCAAACAGATTCTGATTTTTAAGTAACTTGAATCAAATGGTATCCAACTCTTCGTCTGAACACTCATATCTAAAAACGCAATAATCAAATGATCACCTTGCAAACGCGATACCAAAAATCAAACTAACCCAAAATAAACAAACTACAACCTTTAGATGCATTGACCCAAGGCAGATCCAACAATCAAAGGAGAACCTCCTCTATCCAACACAACACATTACCACTTAAGGGCATCACCCAACAAAAGCATGGAATCGGATGAAAAACCTACCACAATCTTGACGCTGAAACGACACCTGGCGAAACTTCACACCAAACAATCTCGACCACACAAACTAACCGGGTTGTGGCGTGGTGATATGTAGGAACGTTAAATTAGGAAATACCCGTCTTTGCAAGACCACAGTTGAGCTTGAGCTTGACCTTTTTCTAACTTTGCCCATCCTTGATCCTTGTTGAAAAACGACCCTAAACCACCATACTATCGATCTAATTATAACTTCAAAACCTTGGACTAACCACCTGCTTTAAATCACGATACCTTTGCGTACTCCTGACCCCTGTCGAAAATCTACCGATCTGATCATAAACCACGAGACTACCAATTTGGCCAAATAATCTGTGGGATTTGAACCCACCGCCACACAGACTCAAACCATATAAAGCCCTCCTTTTTTAGGAGGCGCGCGTGGCCACTTAAGTGTTGTTTGTACATAGCGGGAATTAAACTTGAGAAGTCACACAAATTTTAAGTAATAGTCACAACTCACCAGCGTTTTTCCTATTAGGTCAACCTTAAGTAGTCATTATAAGATGTAACTTATATATTGCTATTCTAGAATATATTGTTGGAAAAAATTGGTTTTTGTAAATTTTGGACACTATTTAATATATATATATATATATATATATATATATATATATATATATTTCTTGATAGCTTTGCGTTCTCTTTGAAGAGAGCTTCGCAACGAGCTAATGTATGTCCAAAATAGAGTTAATATGAATGAGATATCGTGTCTCAAAGTGAGGCATGTGAAACACAATATATGGGAAAATTGTTGCATCCCACATCGCCCAAAACAAGAAGTGAAAGCTAGTTTATAAGGTAAACTTGGTATTGGCTTTCAAATTCTTGTAGTTGGGTTTTACTCCCACACCTACGCGCGCGCGCGCAGGGGGTGCAGAGTTGGGATTTCTGGGCCAAAATGGGTTCGAAACTTCTGAACTCATGTGCGACCTGCGGACACGAATGCAGCTCCGAAACCTCGCATACCTGCATACTTTTTTCCAAAAAATTCTGTAAATCTATTTTAGGAATAGATTTAGCTTATTGACTAAGTTATACATAATATATTGTGTGTAAATAAAAGATTTGTATATCACGTTTATAATATAACTGATTTGCAAATCGGGTTATAAATTTAGCAGATATACTGTCTTGGTGTCCAAGACAAGTTGAGGCTATAAATACACATTATTCTCGTTCAGTTAAACATACAGAAAAACGCAGCTCTACAGCGTAGGAGTTCCACCAAGTCGATCAGAAACACACGCAAGCTTTTCGATCTTTCAGGCAAGTTTTGTCAGGTCCGGCTGTACAACAGCTTTGTACGTTGTACCCTGGGAAACAGACGACGAATCTGTTTTAAGGGAATCGTGTTTACACGAGCCTCGTGCCATCGTTTACTGCTTTATTTATTTACCGTTCATAGTGTCTGTCTTCTGCTTCTACCCTTTTCTGTCTGCTGTTTAATTTTCGGTTATTTACTGTTATTGATATTCGTTGTAATCTGATTTATTAATAAAAAAGTGTACTCCGTTTACTACAATCTTAAAACAGATTCGGTTTAACTGAATTTAAAACACTTTGTTAAAATCGGATTAATTATTAAAAGATTTTATGAACTGTTTTCTGTCGAAACCTAGTTGAGTTTCTTTGGAAATCAGTTTTATTTAAGCAGATATTAATTTACAGATTTGGTGACAGATCTATAACGATTTTCTTTTTAGTTGTTCTTATCAGTTTATATCGAAAACAAGATCGAGTTTCTATTAAACTGATTTACTCGATCCATCGAAACCAAGATAGAGTTTCGTTGAATCAGATCCGGTACAAGTAGATACCGATTTACAACAGTTTGTTTAACTGTTTGTGTTTGAATTTTCAGGATGACAAACACCACTACCCCTCCTGTGACTACTACTGTGAATGTACCTGGTGCGCCAGTTACCAACACGGTTGCTAACCATGCTGAGAAACCAGAGAAATTCAATGGGCAGAATTTTAAGAGGTGGCAATAGAAGATGTTCTTCTATCTCACTACTTTGAACCTTGTGCGGTTCTTAAAAGAGAATCCACCTCACGTGGAACCTCCTGCAGAAGGTCAATCCGCCAATCAACAGGCCGTTCAAGCCTTGGAAGCATGGAAACATTTAGACTTTTTGTGTCACAACTATGTTTTGAATGGTCTGGTAGACTCTTTGTACAACGTGTACTGCAAGACCAAGACTGCCAAAGAATTATGGGAGTCATTGGAACGCAAGTACAAAACTGAGGATGCTGGTACAAAGAAGTTCGTGGTAGCTCGTTTTTTGGATTACAAGATGGATGATTCAAAGAACGTGACGAGTCAGGTTCAAGATCTGCAGGTTTTGCTACACGACATTCATGCTGAGGGAATGACTTTGAGTGAAACTTTTCAAGTTGCTGCTATCATTGAAAAGTTGCCTCCAAGCTGGGTAGAATTTAAGAACTACCTGAAGCATAAGCGAAAGGAGATGAGTGTTGAAGACTTGGTTGTTCGTCTTCGTATTGAAGAGGACAACAAGCTGGCTCAGAAAAACGCTTATACGCCTGATTCTGCCAAGGCAAATATGGTTGAGCATGCTTCGTCATCTTCAAAGTCCAATGTCAAAGGTAAAGGCAAAGGAAAAGGAAAGAATGACAAGAAGGTCAAAGGGAAGTCTGAGTACCTTGCTCCTAAAGCTGCAATTGTGAAACAGAAGTTCCAAGGGGTGTGTTTCAACTGTGACCAACCGGGTCATCGTGCTGCTAATTGTAAGATGCCGAAGCGGGTGACTCCACGCCAGGCGAATATGGTGAATGATAATATGGACATGATTGCTATGGTGTCTGAAGTCATTGCCATGATCTCTGAAGTTAACCTGGTAGGTTCCAACAACAGGGAATGGTGGGTTGATACTGGGGCTACCCGTCATGTGTGTGCTGATAAGAGTATGTTTCACTCTTTCAGAGCGGTTAACAATGGAGAGAAGTTGTACATGGGCAACTCTGCAACTGCTGATATCAAGGGTGAAGGAGATGTAATCTTGAAGATGACATCCGAGAAAGAGCTCAAGTTGACTAATGTCTTGTATGTTCCAGAGATTCGCAAGAATCTTGTGTTTGGTTGGCTGTTGAACAAGTTTGGTTTTCGTCTTGTTTTTGAGTCTGATAAGTTTGTTCTGTCTAAGAATCAAATGTATGTTGGTAAGGGATATGCCCTTTAAGAATGATATCAATAAAATGAATTCTTCTGCTTACTTGATTGAGTCTTCTAATGTGTGGCATGGCCGTCTTGGACATGTAAATTTTAATTCGATGCGTCGTTTGATTAAATTTAATTGCATACCTAATTTCCATATTGACTCAAAATATAAATGTGAAACTTGTGTTGAAGCCAAACTTACAAGATCATCTTTCAAATCGGTTGAACGAAAAACCGAACCACTTGATATGATACACACTGACATATGTGATTTGAAATCACTACCCACAAAAGGTGGCAATAAGTACTTTATCACGTTTATTGATGATTGTACAAAGTATTGCTACGTTTACTTGTTAAAAAGTAAAGATGAAGCTATAGACAAGTTTGTTCTATACAAAAACGAAGTTGAGAATCAACTTAATAAGAAAATCAAGGTTGTACGAAGTGATAGAGGAGGTGAATACGTGTCTCCATTTGTTGATTTGTGTGCATGAAATTAGACACGAATTCAATGCTCCTTATTCACCTCAGCAAAACGGTATTGCCGAAAGGAAGAACCGTACCTTGAAGGAAATGGTTAATGCCATGTTGATAAGTTCTGGTTTAAGCCAGGACATGTGGGGGGAAGCCATTCTAACGGCTACTTATCTTTTAAATAAGATACCTCGTAAGGAAAAAGAAGAGACCCCTTATGAACTATGGATGGGAAGAAAACCATCATATCAGTACTTACGAGTGTGGGGGTGTCTAGCAAAGGTAGCTATACCAACACCCAAGGCCCAAAAGATTGGACCTAAATCCGTGGATTGTATATTTATTCGATATGCTAGGAATAGCAGTGCTTATCGTTTCATTGTACATGATTCAAAAAATCCGGATATACAAAAGGGTACACTAATGGAATCAAGGAATGCTTCCTTCTTTGAAAATATATTTCCTTGTTTAACAAAGGAAACTGGAAGTTCATCTAGAATAGATGACGAAGTTGTCCAAGATAAGAGACAACGAGATGATAATGATCTCCAAGATGAGGGACAAGATCAAATCGAGGAAGTAGAGGTTGAACCTAGAAGAAGCAAAAGGGCAAGAACCGAGAAATCGTTTGGACCAGACTTCGTTTCTTTTATGGTATAAAATGAACCTACTTCATATCGAGAAGCGGTTACTTCTTCAGAAGGGCCTCAATGGAAAGAAGCCATTAAAATTGAAATAGATTATATTTTACAAAATCATACTTGGGAGCTCGTGGATTTACCTCATGGTTGTAAACCACTAGGCCATAAATGGATCTTCAAGAAGAAGATGAAAGCCGATGGCACCATTGACAAGTACAAAGCAAGATTGGTAATAAAAGGATTTAGACAACTAGAAGGTCTAGATTATTTTGATACATATTCGCCTGTTACGCGAATAACCTCGATCAGGATGATACTTGCTATTGCCGCTTTAATAAATTTGGAAGTTCATCAAATGGATGTGAAAACGGCTTTTCTAAATGGGGATTTAGAAGAAGAAATCTACATGAACCAACCTGAGGGTTTCATAGCTCCTGGACAAGAGAACAAAGTTTGTAGGCTTGTTAAGTCATTATATGGCTTAAAGCAAGCTCCCAAACAATGGCATCAAAAAATTTGACCACGCCATGCTAGAGAGTGGATTCAAAATTAATGAATGCGACAAGTGTGTTTATGTAAAGGACACAAGTAGTGGATATGTAATCTTGTGCTTATATGTTGATGATATGCTTATCATTGGTAGTAACGACAAGATGATCAAATCTACTAAAGACATGTTGAAATCAAAGTTTGACATGAAGGATATGGGTTTGGCTGATGTGATCCTTGGAATAAAGATCATACGAACTCAAAATGGACTTGTGTTAAGTCAAGCACATTACGTGGACAAAAATCTTAATACTCACAATGCGAGGGATTCCGGCCTAGCTAGAACTCCAATTGACACCAGTAAGCATCTATCTAAAAATTGAGGCATAGGTGTTGCCCAATTAGAGTACTCAAGAATTATTGGCATGTTAATGTACTTGATGACAAGTACCCGACCTGACTTAGCATATGCAGTTAGCAGGCTAAGTAGGTATACTAGTAATCCAAGTTATGCACATTGGGGAGCTATGACAAGGGTACTTCATTATTTGAGATACAGTCGCGATTATGGACTGCATTATGAAAGATATCCAGCTGTTATAGAAGGATACAATGATGCAAATTGGATATCTGACATAAAGGATTCTAGATCGACTAGTGGATACGTGTTTACACTAGGAGGGCAGCTATATCTTAGAAGTCTTCCAAGCAAACTGTTATAGCTAAGTCCACGATGGAATCAGAATTTATCGCGTTAGATAAATGCGGACAAGAGGCGGAATGGCTACGTCAATTCGTAGAGGACATACCAAGGTGGCCTAAACCGGTAACGGCCATTAGTATACATTATGATAGTCAATCGGCAATTGGCAGAGCTCATAGCATAATGTATAATGGCAAGTCCAGACATATCCGTCGTCGACATAATTCGATACGACAACTACTCTCAACAGGAGTTATCTCAATTGACTATGTGAAGTCAAAGGATAACATCGCGGATCCGCTTACGAAAGGCTTAAGCAGAGAGTTAGTTAGTAAGTCGTCTAAAGGAATGAGACTAAAGCCCTTGAAGGAATGAGTTTCTATGAAGGAAAACCTAACCCAGTTGACTGGAGATCCCAAGATCTGGGTTCAATAGGACAACCTAATCATAGAAATGTGGGGGAAGTCACGTCAATGTGGGAGAGTTACTGAATATTGTAACTTCCTAGTCCATTCCTATAACAATGTGACTTGTTTAGAGGTTAAACATATGACTTTAATGATTCAGGATGAAATCACAAAACATAATGATTCAAGATGAAATCACAAAACATATGTTTTTAATGATTCAAGATGAAATCACCTATGTGAGAGAGAAGTGGGGTCGCTTCGAAGGGAATTGTGGGGGGCGCAATTCCTAAGAGCTCTTGCAGAACCAGGCTAGTGTTCATGACCATAACGAACACGACTATGAGGACTTGACAATGTCAGGGAGAGTCTTGTGTGAAGTGTAATGTTGTCTACGTAAACAGATGCTGAGTTCAAGGACATTGCGTCTACTCAGATCTAGGAGACTAAGTGCATCTCACAAGGGAAGGTTCAAAGGGTCACACCTACCTATCCTATGCAGGACTTAACCGCAGAAATTTCGCAGAAACTTTTGTGTGTTTTCGACCGATCTCCATTCATGTGGGGGATTGATGAACTCAAATAAGTACATTTTATTATCATCATTTATCCTATTTATTTGACTTGTTTTATTATATTATGTATGAGAATTGATACGTTAATGTTTACTTTTGTAATTCTCAGGTAAAAACAAGTATTATGTGAAACTTGGCGATTTTGGACTAATTATGGAGCAAAACAAGCAAGATGTTAAGAGTCTACTGAAATGTACAAGATTAAGATCATTCTGCTCCAGATACGCCGCAACATGCTTCGTACATACGGCGCATCACTATCAAGGTTTCACAAGTTATAATCCAAGACGGCAAAGGACATACGCCGCATAGAGAAATGGAGTTACGCCACATCTTCTGGCGGTGTACGAATATTCCTGAATATATTAATCTTGGACCCCACGCGAAGTTAAGTCAATGCGCCGCATCTACTTATCCTATGCGCCGCATCTAACCCTCAGACAGAAACTATAAATACCCCAAGGTCAGACGAATTTCAAAGACCTTACACACACTAAGCCTTCGAAGACAGAAGAAACCCTAAGTCGAATTCAGACGTGTTAGCAGCACAAGACACACCTTGAACGAAGATACAAGAGCTGTAAGAAGGTCCTGCATGTATTCAATTCATTAAGTAGTTTTGTTTTATTGTATTAGTACACTTTAATTCATCAGGATTGATGGGCCGATTCCATGTGACTACGGAAAACCATGGGCACCCCTTAAAATTGCTTTCCCATTAATTAAAGTTTATATGTTGATGTCTTTGGTGACTTTTATTAGTGCATTGATAACCTCTGTGTCTAGCTGAGCATTGCTTGGGTCGCCATGCCCCTTCCTCGCCTATTTGTTTCAGCGTCTCTTAAATAAATAGGATAGACATAAGTAATCATTAAGGGTTTACTCGCCGATAAGATTAGAGCCAACGAGAAAGGGTTAATTATATACACTTCATATAAAACTAGCAATAAAACAAGTGACAAACTACTTAATTATCAGGACAGGTCTTCTTATTGTCTCAAGTATCTATCATTAGTTTAGTTTATATTTAATCATAACCAAACCGTGCCAGTCTCTCAGGCTGAACCCCCTTGCGTTAGATTAGGTTGTATAGCTAACTTAAGATATTAAAATACTGATTAGAATAACTAGATAATACGTTCCACTCTTAGTGATCGACACTCTACTTACCATTATATTCATACTGACCGGGTACACTGCTCGTTAAAGTGTGTGTTTTATTGATAAGTCGGCTAAATATAAATTTAAAACTTGAATACTGCTAAAACCACAACGACATCACGCGCGCACCAAGTCTTTGGGCCGCTGCCATGGATATAAAAGAATTAGAGCAATATACACGCACACATCAGGGATTGTTGGAAAAAATTGGTTTTTGTAAATTTTGGACACTATTTCTTGATATCTTTGTGTTCTCCTTGAAGAGAGCTTCGCAACGAGCTAATGATTGTTGGAAATATATATATATTTCTTGATAGCTTTGCGTTCTCCTTGAAGAGAGCTTCGCAACGAGCTAATGTATGTCCAAAATAGAGTTAATATGAATGAGATATCGTGTCTCAAAGTGAGGCATGTGAAACACAATATATGGGAAAATTGTTGCATCCCACATCGCCTAAAACAAGAAGTAAAAGCTAGTTTATCTTATCTTAACTACATATAATGACAGAATGGTCAACATAGGAAAAGTGAAAAGTAAAGGATTGTGAAATGTTGAAAATAATATATTCCCCATTTTACCCTTCTCGACACAAATACACACACCCATATCTCCAAACCGTATTTCTCAGCTCTCTCTCACTTTAACCTAAAAAACGCACACCACCATCTCTCCAAACCGCCGCCGCCATCACTTCGTAAATATGCCTCAACCTCCATCATTTGTATCCGCCGCATTGGACCACCACAGAAACCTACGGCATCACCACCACTACAGATAACAACCGCCGCCGCCATTAACCACCGTCTGCCGAAATTGCCACCACCTTTCGGTGGTTTAGGTGGTTTCAGGTAGTCTGGGATGGGTTTTTGGTTGTTGTTGGTGGTTTCGTTTGTCCAACACCGAGCCTCCCATCACTTTCGGAAACCCACAACCGAGACCCGACACCACTGAAAGATCTACCTATTTAAAGGTTTCTTGAAGTTTTAAAGGTTCTTTTTTTTATATAAACATATATGTTCCTTACTTTTTTAAGCTTTTTTGTTTAGATCTATTTTTTTGATAAGTTTGAGTAGTTCTAATAGTTTCGATTTTTTTTGTAGATCCGCGGTTGGTGCGCTGGGTTGGTGGTTGTGTGGTAGTTTTTTCAGATCTACAACATTCTGAATATATTTCAGTTCAAAAATGTGGTTTTAAGGTTGTCGCTCTATTTTGCTCCGGGTTTGTTTATCATTTTGTCGTGCTCCGCTTCAAGTGTATAATCTGCTCTAACTTTATTTTTGTTGGTATCCATATTCTTTGGTATGGAGTTCATAGTTTTGTATTTAGGAAGTTTTGAATTAAAAAATAATATGCATTTTTGAATAAAATATGGTGTGTTGTTTTGCTCAACTTTACAAACCTTTATGTTGTTTTGATTCCATATGAAGTTCATTCACCTCTTGTATACATCAGTTTTCATTAAGGTTAGAAAGAGTTTTGGAATTTAAATATTATTGTGGTGCTCACATGAACAAAAAGAGTCATAGTAATTCATATAGCACGTGTTTTCATTTTCTCTTCTATGTTTTTGTTTTTATCCATATTCATTGTTCAGTTACTTATTTAAGCTTTTTGTGAAAATATTTCTGGCAAGAAGAAAAAGTGTTTGCTGAGACCGAGGTTGTTTCTGAAATGGTTATGAGTGAGAATGAGGCAAATGGATCATCTGAATGGGTTGTTACTGAAGTAGATGAAAGTGGTGATGCTGGGGAAAGTTCTTATCATGTTAATGCAGGTAAAATAATTTTTCTTTCCTTTATATATATATATTTTTTTATAAATGCTGAAAATTTTAGTATGAAACTAGCAAGTACGTAGCTTGGGTAAAATGATTACAGAAACCTGTTTGAGAATGTAATGTACAACTCAATCGAGTCAATTTTTAGAGAAGTTCCTACACCTATTTGATAATCACGTACAAAACATAAATGCTATTACTTGTCATCATAAATTGTGTCCCTTTTTGAGGCTTCAGCGACCAGTAAGTCAGTGAGTTTTGGTGCTTCTAAATGCACCAAAGACTTGTTCCAATGCTGCTTCCAGGCATTGATTTTGACCACTATTGAGAGACTCGCAATAACGACTTTAAGGATAGAAGGCACACCACAAAATAGGTTATTATCCAAATTCCACCATGTGCACAATTTCAACCATAGACTAGCAGCAATTGAAATGATGGTTGTTCTCAATTAAGGCCATTATAAAAAAAAAAAAAAATAATAAAAATTGGACATCTGAGTCTTAGTTTATAACACGTGAGTCTAGATTAATTTTTGTAAACATTCAATTTTTGATGATGCGCAATGTGTTGATATTTAGTTTGATTGGCACACAATTGCTCCATTTGAATTTAGGACACCAGTTACATGTAAGATAATGTCAAATTTAAGTTCTGACTTCAGCTATTTAGATAGACTATGACCTTTTGTTGTTAATTTGTGACTTGAAGAAAAAATCGCTGCTGATGTCAAGTTGTCTGAGATAGTGACAGCTGATGTCGTGATGTCTAAGAGCATAAGCAATGTGTTTGAGTTAGATATGATTGCTGTTGGCGATGTGAATGCTCAGCCCGTTTCTGAAATGAGGTCAAATGAGAATAAGGGAGATGAGTCATCTGAATCTGCTGATAATCAAAATACTTTTCAGGAGGTTCTGATTGAAGCATCCTCAAATAAAATCGAAAGAATCAAAACATGTGAATCAGATAAAAAGAGGGACATCTTTCATTACTTCCTTTATTATATATTAATGCTAAGGTGGTTGTTGCCAGTTCTTAGGTGATAAATTGTTTCTTTAGTCTTTTGACATCAGAAAGTACCCTGATCAGAATTATTAATCTGCCTAATCAATATTTCAGATGCTGCTTGCAGTTCGTGGTGAAGTTTCGAAAGGGTGTAAAGTTGTGTTTACCCGAGTTTTCCCTACAAAATTCCCGGCGAAACATCACCATTTGTGGATGCTGGCAGAGCGGTTAGGAGCTACATGCTCGACTGAGGTCGACCCATCCGTGACGCATGTCATTTCCACAGATGCTGGAACTGAGAAATCGCGTTGGGCGGGTCAGGAAAAGAAGTTTTTGGTTGAACCACGGTGGTTGGAAGCTGCAAATTTCCTTTGGCAGGGGCAACCTGAAGAGATGTTTCCTGTTGCTGTCAAAGAAGTTAAAGACAAGCATTGATCTCTCTTTATCTCTATTGACTAGATGTTGTTGACCGTATGATTTTGTACCTTACAATGTTTCAACCATTAGGTAGAAAGCTCTAATTTTGGTATACGTGATTTAAGTAGAGGAACAAAGTTTACTTTTACATCCTGACTTTCATGCTGAAATTAAACTTGTCATGTACAGAATCAAGTTTAGATATTAGTATGTTCTTTCTTTAGGTTTATTGAGTAAAAAACGGACCAGATTGAACTGAATATTGTCCTGTTTTCAGTTTTTTCAATCTGGATATCTTTCTGGTCTCCTAGAGTCTTATTTATGGTTCATATGTGTTACAGTATTAATCTCTTTTTTTTTTATACATTTACATGATCTGCAAAAATAGTTGAAAATCAATTGCATTTTGCCGAAATTAAACAAGAAATCTTTGGTTAAAACAATAAATGACTCAAACGTTATAGATTGAAATAAGAAACGACATATTGACGTTATAGATTGATTGCGCAAGTTAACCCTGAGAACATTAATAACTACCCGCGAAATAGATACATATTCATAAGAGCATCTTTAAAGGAAGCTTTTCTAAAGTTTTTTATGATACAAAAAAGTCGTTAAATTTTTTTTTACCATTTGAGTGGAAGGATTTTTTTGCCAATGACTTTATTTGATAAAACAGTGATGCTTCATTTCTATCATAATAAACTATCACTACTCTTATGATTATTACTACATTAAAGGGTAAAAAAAGCGTTTATAATAAGTTTTATCATTTGAGTAAATTTTACTAATATAGCATTTTTCTTGTGCTCTTACACAAAATGTACAAAAAGAGCCTTTAGAAGTTTTTTTTTTTTTTTTTTTTTTTTTTTGGCCGCGCATTGTGGATGCCCTAAAAAAGTGAAATGGGAAACAAAATTGCACCAGGTACATTTAATTGACATGGACCACCATCGCCAAATTAAACCACAACAATCGTTAAACTATTTGTCTTAAAAAACAACACAAACACGAATATCGATAAAAAGGTCAAATTTGTCGATTTTCCAGACTCTGTTTTCTCGCATGGCCAGCTTTATGTGGCATTGTCTAGAGGGATATCCCGTAGAACAACAAAGATATTGGTTAAACCAGTTAAAGAGTTCCGTCAAGCAGGAATCTACACCTCAAATGTCGTTTATCAAGAAGTTTTACGCGAAGAGTAACGTGTGTTGTTAGTTTTTATCTCATAACTAATGTAATGTTTTACTTTCAGTTTCATTAAATGTTTTTATATGTTGTTTGATAGATGTTAAGAATTTTTTCTAGACTTTAGTTATCGTGTAGTACAACCGTTTGCAATTACATGTTCACGTTCTATTTTGAACGCTACACAAAACATTCACCACAATATCACAAATCGTTAATTATTTGCCGCTACGAATTCCGTTGCTATGCACGGGTACTCGCCTAGTAAGGTAAACTTGGTATTGGCTTTCAAATTCTTGTAGTTGGGTTTTACTCCCACACCTACGTGAGCGCGCAGGGGGGGTGCAGATTTGGGATTTCTGGGCCAAAATGGGTTCGAAACTTCTGAACTCATGCATATCACGTTTATAATATAACTGATTCGCAAATCGGGTTATAAATTTAGCAGATATCATGTATTGGTGTTGGTGTCCAAGACAAATATCGGCCGATACGGCCGATTAATCGGCGATTAATCGCTTAAAGGCCTCGGACCTTGGAGAGATTTACAAGGTTATCGGCCGATTAATCGGCCGATTCAAGAAAATCGGCCGATTAATCGGTTAAATATCGCTTAAAGGCCCCCGACCGCCACAGTACCGATTCACGATTTTTGCAACATTGGCAGATATATTGTATTGGTGTCCAAGACAAGTTGAGGCTATAAATACACATTATTCTCGTTCAGTTAAACATACAGAAAAACACAGCTCTACAGCATAGGAGTTCCACCAAATCGATCAGAAACACACGCAAGCTTTTCGATCTTTCAGGCAAGTTTTGTCAGGTCTGGCTGTACAACAGCTTTGTACGTTGTACCCTGGGAAACAAACGACGAATCTGTTTTAAGGGAATCGTGTTTACACGAGCCTCGTGCCACCGTTTACTGCTTTATTTATTTACCATTCATAGTGTCTGTCTTCTGCTTCTACCCTTTTCTGTCTGCTGTTTAATTTTCGGTTATTTACTGTTATTGATATTCGTTGTAATCTGATTTATTAATAAAAAAGTGTACTCCGTTTACTACATATATATGACTCAGTATATGAGTCAAGTGGATTGTTCTTCCCGGTATCAAACAACTAAGATCATGTGCTAGCTCATATTTAAAGTTTGCACATGTTCATTGGCACTTCACTTTTAGTTTTTTCACACGCGGGAAATTATTAACTACAAACATAAAAAAAAAAAAAAAAAAAAAAAAAACCCTTGTCATCACGGGACACATCAACGCCACATCCGCTTTCTCATTTAATTTTTCCACCCTCACTCCCTTCCAAATTCACCCACATCAATGACAACAAAATTATATACACACTTTATACAAATATACCACACAAAATACCTCACACACAGTCACACACTCACAAACCAAATAAATAATAGAGTTTATTTAATAAAGGGTCCCTGTGGTCTGTCAGGTTTAACGGATATAGTCCATTTATTTTTTTTAACGGATCCTCTCCCTGTGGTTGCGACCCATAACGGTTTTGGTCCCTTGACCAAATTTTCTGTTAGTTTGAGCGTTAAGTTGGTCATGTGGCGTGCACATGGAAGAGTAATTGTGTCTTTTCATTTATTCTAGAGTAAATTGCAAAAATCGTCCCTAAAGTTTGGCCAAATTGCAAGTTTCGTCCCAAATGTTTGGAAAGTGCAAGGATCGTCTCTGTGAGAAACCTTTGGGACAAAAATCGTCCCCGACCAACATCAAATGACTAAAATACCCTTGTTTTCTTCTTTTTCTATATTTCTTTTCAGTTTTTTTTTACACAAATGGTCCATGTGTTTCGCAAGGTTTTACAAATTTAGTCATGATTTTGAGTAAATTGCAAAAATCGTCCTTGTGGTTTGGTCAAATTGCACGTTTGGTCCCTGTAATTCATTAAGTGCAAAAATGGTCCGGATTTGGCACTGTTTCATTCACTTTTGGTCCTTCAACATTGAACCACAAGGACGAAACGTGCAATTTGGCCAAACTACAAGGACGATTTTTGCAATTTTGAAGGACCAAAAGTGAATAAAACAATGCCAAATCCGGACCATTTTTGCACTTATTGAATTACAGGGACCAAACGTGCAATTTGACCAAACGACAAGGACGATTTTTGCAATTTACTCCCTGATTTTTTTTAATTACTTATTTAACTATTAATATTGGTATTATTTTTTTATACGGTTTCGCGCATTTTTCTTAAGTTTTTGTCCGTTTTTCTTATGTTTTTTCCATTTTCATACGTTTTCATCCGTTTTTCTTACGTTTTTGTCCGTTTTTCTTACGTTCTTTCCATTTTCATACGTTTTTATCTTTCTCGTTTTCATTACGTTTTGCCGTTTTCTTAGTTATCCGTTTTTTTACGTTTTCTTGTTTGCTCCGTTTTCTCGTTTTGTTTCGTTTTTATCCTTTCGTCCGTTCTTACGTTGTTCCGTTTTATCCTTGTCTTTTCTTTTGTCTTTTACGTTTTTCTTACTTTTCTTTCCGTTTTCTAGTTTTCTTTTCGTTTTTAACGTTTTTCTTCTGTTTTTCTTATCGTTTATCCTTTGTTTCCCTCTTTCTCCCGTTTTCTTACGTTTTTTCTGTTTTTGTCCATTTTTCTTACATTTTTGTCAGCTTTTCTTATGTTTTTTCCGCTTTCATATGTTTTTTTTCGTTTTTATACGTATTTTTTGTTTTCTTACGTTTTAATCCATTTTTTAGGGGTAGCAATCGAGTCATGTTCGTGTTAACCTATTCGGGTTCGCGTGTTGGCGGGTTAGTATAACCTCTACCCAAACACGACCCATTTATTAATCGTGTCAAGAAACTCAACCCTAAACCAGACCTGCATAACACGTGTAACCCGTTTGTGACCCGTTTAAGTAAATAGATCAAGCAGTGAATAAGATTGGTGGTTTCTTGATTTAACTAGTTTAAATGCAAAAAATGCTATAAGGATCTAAAATATGATAAAAACAACATACAAATAACTATACGACAATTTTTGTGACGTCAATCTCAATGATATGTGAGGTATAATCGTAGTTCACTCATATTAAGTATATAACTAAATACATTTAATCCACATCCAGCATAAAAACCATGTTATATATTTTACTTTTAGAATTTATATACTTAAACGGGTTCACGAGTTGACCTGTTTAATATTTACTCAACCCAAACAAAAATGTTCAAACAAAAAGTCAAAAGATAGTTAGATACCACCAAAGGATCATATGTTACTCAGAGCACAAAATTATTTTTCCTTTATACTAGATCTCTTCCCTAATAGTAATAGGACATAATAAATATACATATAAATTAGAGTAATTTGCAAAAATCGTCCTTGTGGTTTGGTCAAATTGCACGTTTGGTCCCTGTAATTCATTAAGTGCAAAAATGGTCCGGATTTGGCACTGTTTCATTCACTTTTGGTCCTTCAACATTGAACCACAAGGACGAAACGTGCAATTTGGCCAAACCACAAGGACGATTTTTGCAATGTTGAAGGACCAAAAGTGAATGAAACAGTGTCAAATCCGGACCATTTTTGCACTTAAGGAATTACAGGGACCAAACGTACAATTTGACCAAACCACAAGGACGATTTTTGCAATTTACTCTATAAATTATAATGAAGTTGTAATTTTAAATTGAATAAAATGAAAATATGAACACAAAATTTTTAACAATTATTATTTATACTGCATATAAAAAGAAAACACATTTCCATAAATCTTAAAAACTTAAAAGAATGAGTAATATTGGTAGATTAAAATGCGCCTACGTACTTATAAAAGGCAATAAAATCTATTAAATATTAAAATGATTAATTTGTACATTTTAAACTACTAAATTTCTACCGTGTCACATACTCCACACACATATATACAATAAAAGAATTGCTTTGCAAAAATTGCATGTATCGTCCCTGGTTTTCAATAAGTGCAGACGGCCTCCCTGTTCTTCATACTTTTAATTCGTTTTGGTCCCTTGCACTAACGACAGTTAGTTGATACATAAATGGTCCATGTCCCTACGCTAAATTGCATCCAATGTCCTTATTTTTTTTCAAATTTTTTTCCAAATTTTTTTTTCGAAATTTTTTTTCCGAAATTTTTTTCGGAATTTTTTTTTCTGAAATTAATTTTTTATAATTTTTTTTCGTGAAATCATATCTTTTTCATAAATTTAATTTCGAAATTAAATTTTTTAGAAAAAATAATTTATTTTTTTAAAATACTTTTTTTAGAAGTGTTTTTTTGAACTTTTTTTTAGATTTTTTTTAGAAAAGAATTTCTAAAATTTTTTTTTCAGAAAAACTTAATGGAAAAAAAATTATTTCGAAAAAAAATATTTTTCTAAAAAAAATTTTCAGGAAAAAAAGTTTCTAAAAAAAATTTCTAAAAAAATTATTTCAGAAAAAATAAATGAAAAAAAAAAATCGAATTGAATATTAATTTTTCTAACAAAATTTTTCGGGAAAAAATTTTTTAAACAAAATTTCTAAAAAAAAAAAATTTTTGAAAAAAGTTTCTTAAAAAATTATTTCAGAAAAAATAAATGGGAAAAAAAATTTCGGAAAAAAAAAATATTTTTTCTAAAAAAATTAATTTCAAAAATAAATTGAAGAAAAAGAAATGATTTCACGAAAAAAAATTTCTAAAAAAATTAATTTCGAAAATAAATTTAAGAAAAAGAAATGATTTCGCGAAAAAAAAATTCTAAAAAAATTAATTTCAGAAAAAAGTAATTCCGAAATAAAATTTCGGAAAAAAAAATAATTCGAAAAAAAAGTTTGGAAAAAAATTTTGAAAAAAATAGGGACGTTGGACACAATTTAGTGTAAGGACAGGGACCATTTATGTATCAACTAACTGAGATGGACTAATGGTCGTTAGTTTCAGGGACCAAAACGAACAAAAAGTATGAAGACCAGGGAGGCCGCCTGCACTTATTGAAAACCAAGGACGATACATGCAATTTTGGCAAACCACGAGTACGATTTCTGCAATTTACTCTTATAATAATTTACGCTAAAATTAATAGCATAAACGATTCCAAAGTTTATAAACTGGGAGTGTAACAAAATTTGAAGTGTAATGATATTTTTTATAGTTAAAGTTTAGAAGTTGCTGGGAGTTCAAACTTTGGAAACCGTATGGACAAAAATTTGTAATTTACCTTTTATATAGATAAACGATTCCAAAGTTTATAATATATAGAGTAAATTGCAAAAATCGTCCTTGTGGTTTGGCCAAATTGCACGTTTCGTCCTTGTGGTTCATTAAGTGCAAAGATCGTCCTTATTTTGCACTGTTACGTGCACTTTTGGTCCTCCATCATTGCAAAAATCGTCCTTATGATTTGCCAAATTTCACTGTTGAAGGACCAAAAGTGCACGTAACAGTGCAAAATAAGGATGATCTTTGCACTTATTGAACCATTAGGACAAAACGTGCAATTTGGCCAAACCACAAGGACGATTTTTGCAATTTACTCTAATATATACTCCCTCCGTCCCACTATAAGTGTCCACAATGGAATATTCAAAGTCTTTGTTTTTCAACTTTGACCGTAAATATTTTTGTTTGTGTTATATAATAGTTGATGAAAGTTATATGAATTGATTTTTCTTTGTTATATAATCTAAACAGTCTAAACACCCCTAAACCCTTCAACCCTATTCGTTCATAATCAAAAGAGATGGAGAATCATCCACATGAGTCAATCCACACCGTGTTTAACTGTGTTATTCCCTACATACAAGACGGTGATGACCGTAACTCTGTTTCTTTAGTTTGTCGTAGATGGTACGAGCTCGATCGTATCACACGTAAGCATGTGACTGTCCACTCGTTTTACTCTCCCAAACCGTCTCGTTTGCATCAACGCTTCCCGTTTCTCGAGTCCCTAACCTTAAAAGGAGTTCCACGTTGGTTTAACTACACATCTTATACGGACTTCTTCACCCCATGGGCTGAAGAAATATCTGTTTCATTTAACTGTTTGAAATCCCTATGTATCCGTCATATGATTCTTCATGATTCGGATCTCGAGCTCCTTGCTAGAACCCGAGGTAAAGATTTAAGGGTTTTAAAGATTATTTATTGTGATTCGCTTTCCACGGATGGATTACTGCATATCGGCAAGTGTTGTAATGATTTGAGAACTCTGTGTTTGAAAGGACTTTGGGTGCATGAGAAAGATGGGAAATGGTTACACGAATTGGCTTTGCAAAACACGGGCATTGAATCATTGGATTTTAGTAGCGTTAAGGAATATGATGTTAAAGATATTATACTTCTTGCAAAAAATTGTAGTCAGTCTCTAATATCTTTGAAATTACATAGTTGTGCTCCAATTGATTTAGTAGATGTCTTTAGATATGTTGTTAGGTTAGAAGATTTTGTTGTCGGTGAATGGGATAAGGATGAGGAGTATGGTGGTTTTAAGTTTCCTTCAACTATGCGTTGTATGCACATATCTAACTCTGACCTGTTGTCACTTGCACTCCCTCTTGCGCATCAGCTAAGGGAATTATATCTTGAAGATTTATATTTGGATGCTGATAGGCGGTGTTTCTTGATTCAGAGGTGTCCCAACTTGGAAATTCTTTACATTGAGGGTGAGTTTGGGGACATGGGATTGAAACTTCTTGGTCAGTTTTGCAAGAAATTGCGCAGTTGTAAGAGTTATGGTTTGGCGTCACACATTGGACTCATCACTCTTGCACAAGGATGTCTTGCTTTGGAATGTTTACATGTCAACCTCACACATATCACGACTGATGCTATGAAATGTATAGGAACTCATTTGAAGAACCTCCATGATTTATGTTTGACTTTGGATTCTGAATATAGTAAAACATCTTTACCACTAGACAATGTGATCCGAGCTATGCTAACTGGTTGTGGGAAACTTGAAAGGCTACGTATATTCCCTCAACCTGGAGGATTAACGGATGTTGGCTTGGGGTATATTGGGAAGTATGGTCATAATCTGAGATATCTCTCTCTTCGTTATGCAGGAGAGTCTGATGCAGGATTCGTGGAGCTATCCAAAGGGTGCCCAAAACTGAGAAAGCTAACAATATATGATTGTCCCTTTAGTAAGCAAGCAATTGACAATTATGTGTTTAATATGCATTCATTAAGGTATATGCGGGTTCTTGGGATAACTGGTATTAGAAAATTTGAAATGATTCGTCCAAGTTATAAGCGAGTTATTTTGAAAAGTCTGGAAGACGGGTTGGTGAATGGTGATGCATAGTTATGGCTATTGTTAGTGAAAAATGCCCAGGTAAGTTCAAAATTGCTGCCAAAGTATAAACAGAGCACGAGGAAAAAGTTGTCACTGAAGTTCGGTAATTGGATGTATGAACATTTGATGCCTATAAATGTAATAGGTTTTTTATGTACGCATCAGGAAATGTATTTAGCTATGATTGAAAGAATCTTAAACTCATTTAGACACTTAAATGGGGTCCAGAATTTTATATATTTGGTTCTAATGTTGTTTGATATAGCTGAGAACTTTTTCTGCCTTTTTAGTCACAATTAGTCTAGCAATGCAATTGGCTCGTATCATATCCTTGACATGAGGAATGCAATTTATTTTTGGTTCTATATTGGCATTCACAGTTCCTTTTATAATATCTGCTGGTGGTTTTGTTTTGAAGTGTTGCTCATTAGCTGATATTTTTATTTGACCCGTTGAAGATGAACACAACACAAATTGACCCATTCATTGGCTCTTATATTTACTCACTTTAGCTTATCATAAGCCTCATATTACTGGTTCATTTAGCATATTTTTTGATAACTTATTCCATTATACCTAAAAGCGTATGTATCATGATCTTGGCAATGAAGTTCAAGTTGATTTTTTTATATGATTCAAGGAAATTACAATAACATTGAGCTTTACTCAGAGCACAAAACAATAACACAAACATTAGTATATACAGTAACTTTTTTATTCATCAACGCAAGTCTATAACATACATGGTACACATTATGCAGATTTGGAATATTCAGATAACCAAATGCTGATTTTTAACTAACCAGAATCAAATGGTATCCCAACTCTTCGTCTGAACACACATATCTAAAAACGCAATAATCAGATAATCACCTTGCTAACGCAATACCAAAAACCAACATTATTACGCTTCTTTCTCCAAACTAGCAATAGCAGTAGCAAGATCTTCATCCAACTCGATATCCCAACCACCATCCCACCTTATAAAAATCTCGGTATCCTCCAAATACTTGACTCTATGAACATCACCACCGGGCGTAAATAAGTAATCTCCAACACCCAAATCGAACCTTCCACCTTTACTCAAATTCCAAACAATCTTCTTCCCTTTAATCACCGCCACATCATGACCAAAAGTATGGTGATGAGCCGGTTCAACGCTCCCACCCGCAAACCTAACTATCGCAGAAGTCGGGTTTTCCCTAACAATCTTCATTACCCCACCAGGCATTATCCCCACTGGCGTAAACACACGCCCCTCAGCCAGGTCACATATTGCACAAGAACTATTATTACTATTACCATTCTCATCAGAGAAAGATTGTTTGTTTCTTATTTTCGGCATTTCGGATAGCGAATCCTCAAAAAACGACTGGATATTCTCAGGCCAAGCTTCGGAATTCAAAGCAGGGCAAGGCGCCTTAAAGGGTGTATTCAAATACTTCTCCAGTATCTCCACCACGGTTTCCGGGCCAGTAGACATTCCGGAAACTGCGATAACATTACAGTTATTAATAGACCTGGCGTTAACTGCGTCGCCAGGTGTTAAACACGTGGCGGTGTAAACGCCAGGAAACTTATTAGCAAAAATAGCTACCCCGACACCAGTACCACACGCGACTAAGCCGTGTGTGTTGGTGTCGGGTTTATTAACATTGGAACTAACTACTTTGCCTATTTTTAATTTTCACCTATGGTATAGTAGTTGTCTGTGTCTATGTCCTCTACTGACATAGATAAGCTATCCCACACATGAAACACCCCAAATTTGTGTCAGGAATATGTGATTGGTTTACATGTAGGATTTTTTGAACTACTTACAAATGGCTTTTGTTAAAAGGCTCTAATGTTCTTTCTTAATGATTAAGTATAGTATAAGGGTATATAAATTAACAACTTTTTTTTTCCTCAAAACAACATTCAAAACATGTTACAATCATCATCAAGACCTTCGTGGCAAACAAGACCTTAGTGGCAATCAAGACCTTCGTGGCAAACAAGACCTTCGTGGCAAACAAGACCTTAGTGGCATAGAAAGAAAGAAAAGGAAAGAACCATGGCTGCGGTTTTGTTACAAAGATCCAAGTAAGAGAAACCGTTGTGTTTCAAAGCAAGTAAGAACCGATCATACGATCACAAGTAAGCAAGTAAGAAAGCAAGAAGGATGACAACTCTGCAACAAAACCAAAAGTCATGGAGAAATCAAGATCTGAAGAAAGTATGAACAAGAAGGCATCAAGGAACAAGAAAGATTGAAGAGAACAAAGATTAATAGATTAGGGGGGAATATGTTGGAAAATTATAATCCCATTAATCTTTGTTAAGGTTAGTATGAAGAATAAATCCATAGTTTCTGTGTTTGGGCTGCAAGTCGACACAGCAACATGGCTGTTTAGAGCAGTTAATAGCAGTTACATTAGTTAGAATTAGTTAATATTGGCAGTTATCAATGAAAGGACACAACTGTTGGTTCAAGTGAACCATCACAACCTTTCACATATGCCTTTTCATTGTATATAAATAGGTTAGATTCTGTAAACATATTTGTAACCCATTCCAGTTTAATAATATCAGTATTATGGGTTCAACCCAATCTCTTGTTTCATTTTTGTTAATTCTTGTTTGATGTTAGCATGTTGTTGTTATGATCAATTCGATCCTGGAAAACCCCCTCAGAACCTGTCAACAAATTATACTTTTTTTTTTAATAATAGGACAGTACTTACTTTCTGTTTGAGTACACCTTAGTGATGTTGGCGACACTTTTAGCTAATTCTTTGTTTGCCTATAATTTTTTGGATTGAACCATTTATTTCATGGACTTTCTTATGCAGATCACTCATAGTATAAAAGGAGCATTTTCTTTAAAAAAAAATGCATACACCTTAAGCGTTATTTGCGAAGAAACTGCATCATGTATAAGTTCTAACCGAGACGCGAAGAAACTAAACCTTAAAGTTATTGTATATGACCATTATATGGTTACTTTTGCGATTCAAGGTTCTTTGGTATTGAGTATATGATTATTACGGGTTGTTTGTAGCAGCAGTTACTTAATTAGTTTGTGCTTTGTAGTGGTTAAAATGTTGAAAAAGATGTAAAGAGCTTGTATCCTTTGATCCTATAATGTCGAAAATCGGCCGATTTGGGAGTTTTTTCATTCATTCTGTTCAAATGGGAACCCATAAAATTTAGCAAAAACTGCGAAAAAATTATCAGCCTTTGGATCGTTCTAACTTTTAATCCTGGCCGTAATAACGCCCTAAATTAGGTGACGTTAGATAAAAAGCACAATGGGTGGGAACAGTAGGATGTGTCCTTCAATGTAAGTATTCTTCTGTGGGTGAGAATAAGCTTTTAAGTTTTAACCATCACATTCTCAATTGTGTATTTGAGTATCTTGGACCTAAAATCTGAAATTAGAATTGGATCACTGCAAATTGAAATTTAAATAGCAAGTGTTTTTAGCTTATCAAATTTAATTGTATTTGTATGATAAAACAAGTGCTTTAAGCCATTTACAGTATGCAAACCATACTAATACTATTTCCTTTAACAGTGACAATTAACTTCTAATGGATTTACGGCAAGATGTTTTTGCTTCAGTTGTGTTCTCTACATGGGTTTACATTAACTTGCATAGATTCTATAATCCGCTGATTATATAAATACATATATTAGTAGTAGTTAGATCCTACTAACTGGTCATGATGTATTTCTGCGCAGGCAAGTTGATCCAAACAGTTTCTCGAGGTTTTGTGCAAAGTTTTGAGGCGAGGTTAACTATTTATGTGGATAATTTGAATTACTTGAAGCTTATGAAGGTAGCAGTTGAACATAGTTTACCCGAATTTAATGCTTCATGCACTCCTCAACAGTCTCCAGGTACTTTTTATGTGAATTGATCATGCAGCTAAAAAAATAGAATTCACGTACCGTTAAGGCAATTGAAAAGGACGAAGGCCTGCCTTCTGCGCTGCTGGGTAGCTGTAATGATCATGCAAAGCGACTTCATGCTTCTTTGGTCAAATGGGAAAGAAAAGAACCTGTGTTTGTTGCTTTCAGTGCTTCATATATATGAACAATTCCCTCAAATTATATTTGTATGTAGTTCGATGTTGTATAAGAAATTAAAGTGAAAACCGTATTTGGTTTCTGTTGATTGTGTAATGCTATTGGACTGTAATGAATGAGCTTATACCATACTTTTTAATGTCATCAGCTTGCAAGTGCGCATCAACAACAATGCCTCCGCGGCAACGCGCGGGCTTAACGGCTCATTTTTACCAAATTAAGCATATCACATTTCTTAGAAGTATCAAACCATTCATTTTCATTATGGTATAAAACTTTTTCCATTGTGACTTAAAACCGTATGTATCATGATCTGCGATTTATGGAGCAGAATTTGTTGCTAGTTTATCATTTGCTGCCTTAAATGTATCATTTTCAGTTACGTGAATCAGGTTGCAAGTGTTGTGAACATCAAAGCCCCAAATACATAGTCAACGAATCAATCACCAATTCAAAGTCAACTAGTGAAACCAATGAAAGTTTTAAACTGTATGAGCATGATTCTTGTATTTTATTGCCAAAAGTATTTGTAAACCAAACAAAACTAACAACAAATAATCACTTGTGGCTACCTAAACTTAAATGGCTCAACTCGACTATGACACATCAAAATCTCTATGTAATAGAAGAATCAACCTAACTACTCAAGGGTGGCCTAGTGGCAAAAGAGCTTGTGACTATCACTTTAAAATGCATGAGGTCTCAAGTTCAATTGTTGCTAGGTGCAAACAACTTTAAAGTGGCCACGCCAACCTTCTGAAAAAGAAGAGTTTTACCTGATTTGAGTTTGTGTGGCGGTGGGTTCAAAACCCGTGGATTAGTCGGCCAAAATGTCGGAAGAGAATCATGGTTACCCAAAAAAATGATTCAAACAAGAATGTTCAAACAAAACGTCAAAAGATAGTTAGATACCACTAAAGGATCATATGTTACTCAGAGCACAAAATAATCACACAAACATTTCACTAGTATATAACATCCTAGTTGGTCATTTCGCAAAAAGGTGTATATCGGTAGGAACACCCGATCGCATGCATCCTTTGATGCCAACCAGACTCTTCCCCAAGGACCTAGCTCATGTCCAGTGACCTAATTAGCCATGAGTTGGGTTCACCCTTTCGCAAAGACCCTCATTGACTGGTCAACTAAATATTTACGGAGGGGGAATGATACCACTGGGGCAATGCCCGGTTGATATCCTAGTTGGCCATTTAAAGTTATTTCAACTAATATTATGATAAACAACATTATTATTATTATTATTATTTTCTTTTTTAAAGAAGAAGAATTGATACCATAAAAAAAAGATTTTTTTGAACGAAGATACCTTAAATTGATAAATCAAAATTACCCTAATATATAGTATCACATCCGAGATATGGTAGAAAATTACATATGGTAATCAATTATTTTTTTTAACAAGATGCAGTTTTCACATGTGATTTTTAATGTTATGCGGTAGACATAGATATAGTTGTAGACCATAATTAAAATTAAAATAAGTAGAAACACAAATACATATTTTAGATCCATCTATAAAAATAAATGTATCATTTTCTTATTTCTTATCTTTTATTCTTTTTATTTAAAATGTGTGTTAGCCTTTCTAGAAAACTAATAATACAAAAATATTAAAATGTTCTACTTAGCCTTCTCAATTTATTTTTCCTTTATACTAGATCTCTTCCCTAATAGTAATAGGACATAATAAATATACGTATAAAGTATAATGAAACTGTTATTTTAAATTGAATAAAATGAAAATATGAACACAAAATTTTTAACAATTATTATTTATACTGCATATAAAGAGAAAACACATTTGCATAAATCTTAAAAACTTAAAAAATGAGTAATATTGGTATATTAAAATGCGCCTACGTACTTATAAAAGGAAATAAAATCTATTAAATATTAAAATGATTAATTGTTACACTACTAAATTACCGTGTCACTTACTCCACACCCATGTATACATTGAAAGAATTGCACACAAATTTAACGCTACTTTAGACAGTTACCGCTATACGTGGATAATCGTCTATTATTTTGTAGTAGAGTAATAATTAAATCAGGACATGAAAGTTATTTTTTGGAGCATATATATTATAATAATTTACGCTAAAATTAATAGCATAAACGATTCCAAAGTTTATAAACTGGGAGTGTAACAAAATTTGAAGTGTAATAATATTTTTTTATAGTTAAAGTTTAGAAGTGGCTGGAAGTTCAAACTTTGGAAACCATATGGATAAAATTTGTAATTTACCTTTTATAAAAGCATAAACGATTCCAAAGTTTATTTATAGTAATATTATACGAGTATACTAGATATAATGCCCGCGCACGCGCGGGTTTTTTTCTAATCTTTTAAATAAAATATTATTTTTAATTTCGGGTTTTAATTATTATAACAGAACATTCAAAACAACTATACTTTGATTGAGGTATTGAATTAGGGTTATTTACGAATGTAGTGGGTTTTAATATTAATTAGATTTGGAGGATATGTTCTTGTGTCAATGATTATGCGTGGATGAATGATAAGAGATCGAGTTTGATTGATGGAGGAGGAATTTGGGAATGTTGGGACTTCAGGATTTTTAGTGGGAATGATACTGAATTTTAAGTTTCAGCCCAAATCTTTGAAAAACTTGCTCCACCGTTTTTAAGTTTTACTTTTTTTAGTTTTTGACACATATATTTTTGTAAGTTTTTTTGAATGATTACAAATCACATTCGTTTTTTTTATAAAATATGGATAAATTTAGAAGTATTTAAGCTTTTCTTATTTAATATTTAAGAAAATAATAATAATAATAATTTGATTATTACTTAATATAGTATGATTTGATTTTTTTGAAATGAAAAAGTCCCCACTAGGGGTTTTGTTTTATTATATAAAAGATATAATCTGAACAGTCAAAACACCCCCTAAACCCTTAAACCCTATTCGTTCATAATCAAAAGATATGGAGAATCATCCACATGAGTCAATCCACACTGTGTTTAACTGTGTTATTCCCTTGATACACGACGGTGATGACTGCAACTATGTTTCTTTAGTTTGTCGTAGATGGTACGAGCTCGATTGTATCACACGTAAGCATGTGACTGTCCATTCGTTTTACTCTCCCAAACCGTCTCGTTTACATCAACGGTTCCCATTTCTCGAGTCCCTAACCTTAAAAGGAATTCCACGTTGTTTTAACTATTCATCTTATATGGACTTCTTCACCCCATGGGCTGAAGAAATATCTGTTTCGTTTAAGTGCTTGAAATGTTGGTTGTTTTGAGTTGTAGTGTTCCCAGAACAAGGTTAAGATAATCAATGATACGGATTCAAGCCCAATAGAAGAACCCCCGGGAAGCTCGTCAAGCCCTGAAGGGCTGGTTGAAAGTGGCTAGGTCGACACCAATGTTACAAGACCCAATCCAACCTATTTTGATTAAGTTATTTCCTGTTTCTTGAAGATTATTTGTTTCCTTCTTTTGTGGGATATTTTCCTATTTGGTCGTTTCTTTCTTTACAAGTTGTTTGCTTATTTAAACTTATTGTAATCAATGGTTGGGTTGTTAATTAAGAAATAAAAGAAATCTCTTTTCATCGTTAAACCAGGTTTTGTGTTTAACAGAATATTCCGGTTGGCCGGAGTTCGACCGTCGATTGACGACTTGGTTGGCCAAGTGTTATCGCCGCTAGGTTTAGCCTAGGACATCTTGTCCGCTTTATACGAATCCGTATCAAGTGGTATTCAGAGCTCAGGAAATCTCAAGATGTCGGGGTACGGAGATCATCATCGCCAAGATCGTAGATTCGCCGCCGGAGGCAACGAGCATGACGAACGTGATCCTCGCGATATCGAGATTGAAATACTTTGTCAACGGGTTCGTGAACTCGAAATCAATCCTTTTAATAGGTAAGAGAGACAGTTTGAAGACACATCAAGCGATTCAGCCGTGGAAGAAGGTGAAAACAAAGGTGCTGAATTTGAATTTTTTTTTCACCAGCGTCAACAACGCCGACCGACCCCTCGTGCACGACATCGTCGGCCTTCACCAACAACACCATCACAACGCCGTCATCATACACCAGCCCCACCAACTGCAGATCCTATCCGCTCATTGGGTATTCGAACCGAGATCCCAGAGTTTGAAGGACGTTTGTGCCTGGATGATTTTCTTGATTGGTTACGTACGGTGGACCGTATATTTGATCTTCGTGAGACGCCCGAGCATATCAAGGTAAAACTAGTTGCTATTCGATTAAAAAAGTCTGCTTCCTTGTGGTGGGATCATTTGCAGACTAAGCGGTACCGGGAGGGTAAACATCGGGTTGAATCATGGGCTAAGATGAAGCGCCTAATGGAAAAAAAGTTTTTACCAGTTACTCACAATCAAGATTCCTTTTTAGAATTTCATAATCTCCGACAGCAAACCTTAACAGTTGAAGAGTTTATTGCTGAGTTTGAACGTCTTCGCGTGCGTTGCGGGGTTGAAGAAGACGAAGAACAAACTATAGCACATTTTTTGGGTTGTCTTCGATCTGATATTTCTGATATAGTGTATTTGCAACAGTATTATTCTTTCTCTGATGTTTGCAGACTAGCACTACGAGTAGAAAAACAATTATTGGCAAAGCAAAAACCAACTACACGTTTTGGCTCTTCTAGCCGTATGTCACAGCCAACTTCCACTCCCACAAGGACCGGCCCAATCAAAGCCGAGTCCCCGACTCCAACAACAGTTCCATCCGGACCCAGCTCGAGTTCGTTACGGTGCTTTAAGTGTCAAGGAATTGGTCACCTAAAACGTGATTGCCCAAATAAACAAATGGTGGCCATTGTTGAAGAGACCGATGCTATGTATGATGTAGACGACGGAGATGAAGAGACTGAAATTCTTTATCCGGATAAGGGAGAGCTTCTTGTTACACGACGTGTTCTCAACACGTCTATGACCGATGCAGATGATGACACGAAGTGGCTCCGAAATAATATTTTTCGCACACAATGTACATCGAAGGGGAAAGTTTGTACCATCATTATTGACGGTGGTAGTTGCGAGAATATGGTTGCTACATCAATGGTTGAAAAGTTAGGTCTTCCGTTACATGATCATCCGGAGCCGTATCAGCTTACATGGTTAAAAAAAGGTAATTTAGTCAAAGTGAATCACAAATGTCTCGTTCAGTTTTCTATTGGGAACAAGTATTCAGACGAATTATGGTGTGAGGTTATTCCCATGGACGCGTGTCACGTGCTATTAGGACGACCTTGGTTGTACGATAGGCGCGTTAAGCATGATTGATATCGCAACACTTATACTTTCAAGAAAGATGGGCTGAACATTACACTAGCACCACTCAGCCCCAAAACGAGCCACAGGCCTCGTTACTTGTCTCCCGGGCTGAATTTTTGGGCTTCACCCGAACGATCCCAAGTTCAATCATCTTTGGGCTGTTTGTGGCTGACGAAAATCCCCCAGTTCATTCCACACCAGTTTCGTTGCAGCCCCTACTGTCCGAGTTTGCGGACGTGTTCCCGGAAGACATCCCAGCTGGTTTACCTATGATACATGACATACAACATTGCATAGACTTTGTACCTGGAGCTAGTATACCGAATAAACCCGCCTACCATATGAATCCAAAGGCGTTTTCCGAGCTTCACAAACAGGTCACTGAGCTTTTGGACAAAGGGTTGATTCGAGAAAGTATGAGCCCGTGTGCAGTTCCCGCTCTTCTTGTACCAAAACCCAACGGTACTTTTCGTATGTGCATTGACAGCCAAGCTGTTAATAAAATTACAATCAAGTACCGCTTTCCTATTCCAAGGTTTGATGACCTACTTGATCATTTGCATGGTGCGCTGATTTTTTCTAAAATTGACTTACGGAGCGGGTACCACCAAATTCGCCTAAGACCGGGTGACGAATGGAAAACTGCTTTTAAGACAAGGGATGGACTTTATGAATGGATGGTCATGCCGTTTGGTTTATCTAATGCACCGAGTACGTTTATGCGGCTTATGAATCACATCTTCAAACCGTTTATTGGCAAGTGTGTCGTCGTTTATTTCGACGATATATTGGTTTTTAGCCAAACAAAAGAACAACACCTCACTCATCTTCGCGATATTTTTACTGTGTTACGTGATCAAAAGTTGTTCGCTAATGAAAAGAAGTGTCATTTTCTCACAACTGAGGTCATTTTTTTGGGGTATCTCATCTCTGGGGAGGGTATTCAGATGGACACTAACAAAATATCGGCCATCACCTCTTGGCCAACGCCCAAATCACTACACGATGTTCGGAGTTTTCATGGCTTGGCCTCCTTTTATCGCAGGTTCATTCGCAATTTTAGTACCATCGTTGCACCTTTAACAGAATGTTTGAAAAGTAGTAAGTTTATTTGGTCCGAAACAGCTCAGCTTTTGTTTGAACAACTTAAGGTCGCTGTCACCGAGGCACCTGTACTTGCTCTTCCCAACTTTGAGCATGTATTCCAGTTTGAATGTGATGCCTCTGGGTTCGGTGTAGGTGGCGTATTGAGTCAACTGGACCTATCGCCTATTTTAGTGAGAAACTCAATGAAACTCGCAGGCGGTACAGTACGTATGACAAGGAGTTCTATGCAATTATACGGAGTCTCGAATACTGGAGGCACTATCTTTTACCCGCGGAGTTTATTTTATACTCCGATCATCAGGCGTTGAAGTTTATACAGGGGCAAGCGAAGTTAAATCCAAGGCATGCAAAGTGGGTCAAAACTCTACAAGACTTTACATTCGTAATCAGGCATAAAGCAGGTACAGCAAATTCCGCCGCTGATGCACTGAGCAGGCGTCCAGCTTTGGTGACGTCGTCCTTTTTCAAGGTTGATACTTTCAGCTCGTTTACTCGTTTATATGAAGACGATCCAGATTTTCGTGTTTTCTGGCAAGCGACTAAGCAGGGGACGGTGAAAGATTATTTCCAGCGTGATGGGTTTCTTTATAAGGGACAACGTTTATGTGTTCCTCTCTCGTCTTTCCGTGAGGCAATTATTTTGGAAAGTCATCAGGGGGCTCTTGCGGGTCATTTCGGGCGTGAAAAAACAGCGGCCTTGGTACGCGAAAAATTTTATTGGCCTCACTTGGTGAAGGATGTGGTCAAAGTATTACAACGTTGTCGGGTGTGTCATGTGGCCAAAACACATAATACAAATCAGGGGCTCTATACTCCCTTACCAGCGCCTCATAGTCCTTGGGAAGACGTTAGTCTTGATTTTATTTTGGGCTTACCTATGACACAATGCAAGAAAGATTCGATTATGGTCGTGGTCGATAGATTCTCCAAAATGGCTCATTTTCTTGCGTGTGCGAAAACTTTTGATGCGTCTCAGGTTGCTCGATTGTATTTTGCGGAGATCGTTCGTTTACATGGTGTGCCTAAGTCTATTACTTCTGACAGAGATGTCAAATTTGTGAGTCATTTTTGGCGTACGTTGTGGTCTCGGTTGGGGGCTAAGTTACAGTTTAGCAGTTCACATCACCCTCAAACCGATGGTCAGACTGAAGTGACGAATCGTAGTCTGGGAAATCTACTTCGGAGTCTTGTTGGTGATCACCCAAAACAGTGGGATTTAGCTTTACCGCAGGCCGAATTTGCTTATAACCGGTCTAATCATTCTTCTACAGGGCGGAGTCCGTTCTTTGTTGTATATGGGAGAAACCCATTTACACCCCTGGATCTTGCTCCACTCTTGGGGACTGATGGTTTTAGTGCAGAAGGAGATGCCCGGGCTGATCAAATAAAGAAACTACATGCTGAGGTACGTGACCAGATTATTAAACATAACTTGCAATATCAATCCAGGGTAAACAAGTACAGGCGTCGTGTCGTTTTTAACGAGGGTGATCTCGTTTGGGTTTATTTGCGGCGTGACCGATTTCCTCCTGGTCGGTTTGGCAAGCTGCGTCCCCGTGCTGATGGACCATTTCGTGTTTTGAAAAAGATAAATGACAACGCGTACAAGCTAGATTTGTCGGGCCGTTATAATGTTTCTGCCACTTTTAATGTCGCTGACCTCACTCCTTACTTTGAAGATGAAGACTTTGGGTATGACTCGGAGGCGAGTCGTTTTTTAGAGGGGGAGGATGATACAGATTCAAGCCCAATAGAAGAACCCCCGGGAAGCTCGTCAAGCCCTGAAGGGCTGGTTGAAAGTAGCTAGGTCGACACCAATGTTACAAGACCCAATCCAACCTATTTTGATTAAGTTATTTCCTGTTTCTTGAAGATTATTTGTTTCCTTCTTTTGTGGGATATTTTCCTATTTGGTCGTTTCTTTCTTTACAAGTTGTTTGCTTATTTAAACTTATTGTAATCAATGGTTGGGTTGTTAATTAAGAAATAAAAGAAATCTCTTTTCATCGTTAAACCAGGTTTTGTGTTTAACAGAATATTCCGGTTGGCCGGAGTTCGACCGTCGATTGACGACTTGGTTGGCCAAGTGTTATCGCCGCTAGGTTTAGCCTAGGACATCTTGTCCGCTTTATACGAATCCGTATCAATCAATCAAGGTACCGGATATTCACTTGAAATCGTGTAATCACTTTTCAAAAGAAACTATTCGACCCTATGCCTGGGTTACACGAATATCTCTATGGGATAAGACCAAGTGATGTTCTTGTTTTAGGCACAAATCAAGAACCGAATGCTTTCAAGTGTTTAGGTTTTCTGTGTGTTTTTCATGCCGTCATAATTATCTCTATATATAAGAAAGAGATATACTCAAACCCTAGTCCAAGGAAATCCAGAAAATATCGGCCAAATATTCTCCATATACTTTCCTTAATTCTATCCAAAGTGGTTACTACCAGTAGGAACAAGCTTACCAGCAGGAACAAGCTTACCAGCAGCAGAATCGTTTGCCTAGCAGCACAATGAATTGTACTAGCAGCAGAATCTATTGCCTAGCTACTCAGCAGCAGTATTATTGTACTAGCAGCAGTATCAATAACACTAGCAGCAGAGTGTTCTGCATCAGCAGCACAATGATAATACTAGCAGCAGAATCACTGCATCAGCAGTATTATCATTTATACTAACAGCAGAAACACAAACCACTTAATATGAGTCAGGGTAAACATTGACCTGATGGGTGTACACTCCGTACCTCCAAGCCCATTACCAGGTGTGAATTAATCCCTTAAGTGTACTAAATTTTCCAACAATCCTCCCCAAATTTAGTTCACTACTTTTGCATGAAAAATAAACATAAAACAAACATGTGCATAAATGAAAATATCTTGAAAATTGAATTCTCATCTTAGTACATTACACGTTCAAATATTCGAGAATCAGGGTGTTCTAAGAATTGAACCCTTCAACCCATTTGAATACCTGAAGATAAAATACACTGAAGTTTCAAACACTTAAAAGCTCCTGACACTATACAAGCCATGTGTCCATATCCAATTCATAAATGTTGTAAAAGCTAAAAGTCCAAAAGCTTCTTGAAGCGGCAAAACTTCAACATTTACATAGGTGGTTCCTCTTTATTCATGCTCCTGCTAAGCACTTTTTCAAAGAAAATTAACCATTGAGAAGTAAAGACTTCATCCTCCTTTCCAGCAGGTTCTGAGCACAACCTTGGGATGAAAATAAACATGTGCTCCAGTCTACTAAATGTTCAGCTTGCCACATTAAACTCAGCTCCAAAGTTTCCTTAGGAGGGAGTTGGGTGTCTTAGCATTCAGTGACTAAGTTGGACTTCAAACCCATCCCTTTCACAGACTTCAAAACCAAGTCTCTAGCCAAACCCTTTGTCAAGTGATCAGCTAAGTTTTGTTGAGATCTAACAAACTCTATAGATACCACCCCATTCATGATAAGCTCACGAATCATGCTATGCCTGACACCTAAGTGTCTAGACTTCCCATTGTACATTTGGCTATAAGCCTTTGCCAATGTAGCAGCACTATCACAACGGATAGAAATAGGTGCTATAGGTTTAGGCCACAATGGAATCTCAAGAAGCAAGTTTTTCAACCATTCAGCTTCTTTACCAGCAGCAGCTAAGGCCACAAATTCAGATTACATGGTTGAACTGGTAATGCAAGTTTGCTTCTTGGATGCCCAAGAAATTGCACCTCCACCAAGTAGGAATACCCAGCCACTAGTAGACGAATTGTCTTCCGTGTTACTGATCCAACTTGCATCAGTGTACCCTTCTAATACAGAAGGATAACTAGTATATGAGAGACTATAATCCATAGTTCTCTTCAAATACTTCAGTACCCTCTGAATTGCTTGCCAATGATGAGCACTAGGATTACTAGTATACCTGCTCAATTTACCCACAGCAAATGCAATATCAGGCCTTGTACAAGTCATGGCATACATTAAGCAGCCAATCACCCTAGAATACTCAAGTTGAGATACAACCTTACCAGTATTAGGCATGAGCTTCTCACTTGTATCCATAGGTGTACTCACTGGAGTACAATCAAAGTAATTAAATTTCCTCAACACCTTCTCAATGTAATGAGACTAAGAGATTGAAATTTTGTTACTGTCATGTTTAATCCTTATACCAAGGATAACATCAGCCTCCCCCATATCCTTCATGGAGAACCTTGATGACAAAAATTTCTTTGTTAGGTCAACTTGATTTTGGTCAGTGCCAAAGATCAACATGTCATCAACATATAGACAAATGATGACTCCTTTACCAGATTCATCAAATTTGCTATATACACATTTGTCAGACTGGTTAAGTGAATAACCACTAGACAAAATCACTTCATCAAATTTTTGATGCCATTGCTTAGGTGCCTGTTTTAGTCCATACAAGGACTTAATCAGTTTGCACACCTTGTTCTCATTGCCAGGCATGATGAAGCCTTGAGGTTGGTTCATGTAAACCTCCTCATCCAATTCACCATTCAAGAAAGTTGTCTTCACATCTATCTGATGAATAATCAGATTGTGAATTGATGCCAAAGCAATTAGCAATCTTATGGTACTGATACGAGCCACAGGGGCATAAGTATCAAAATAGTCAATCCCTGACTTTTGTTTAAAGCCCTGAATGACTAGTCTAGCCTTGAACTTTTCAACAGTTCCATCTACCTTCATTTTCCTTTTGAAAATCCATTTGCAGCCCAAAGGTTTGCAACCAGGTGGTAGATCAGCCAACACCCAAGTGTTGTTGCCCATGATGGAGTCCATCTCATCATTTATTGCCTCCTTCCAGAAAGCAACATCCTGGGACTTCATTGCTTCATCAAATGTTTTGGGATCATCCTCAACATTAAAGCAACAGGAGTGTTGGTCAGAGACCTCATCCTTTGTTCCTTCAATCAAATATAATTGAAACTCAGGTCCAAATGATTTTGGAGTCCTGACCCTTTTGCTCCTTCTGAGCTCAGGTTCAGGTTGTTGTTCCACAACCTCATCAGGAACCTCATGAGAGATTTCTGATACACCAACATCATTAGTTCCATTAGGAATCCTCTGACTTGGTCTAGGGACTGATGAGAATCTATTCTCATCAAAGATAGCATCCCTTGATTCAATTATTGAGTTAATTGAAACAGATTCATTAGGTTTAATAACATAGAACCTATAAGCCTTGGAATGCTCAGCATATCCAACAAAGATGCATTCAATGCCTCTTTCACCTAAAGTTTTTAATTTTGGATCAGGGAGTTTCACAACAGCCCTACAACCCCAAACCCTGAGATAATTCAGGTTGGGTTTCTTTTTAGTCCAGAGTTCATAAGGGGTTGTCTTGTTCCTTTTGTTGGGAACCCTATTTAATAAATAGCAAGCTGTTAACATAGCTTCTCCCCAGAACCCTTGACTAAGCCCAGAATAGGACAACATGGAATTAACCATCTCCTTTAGCACTCGGTTTTTCCTTTCAGAAATACCATTTTGCTAAGGAGTATAGGGGGCAGTCGTTTCATGGATTATACCAACAGACTGGAAATACAGAGTATCCATGTACTCACCTCCCCTATCAGTCCTTAATCTCTTGATCAGGGACTCTTGTTGCAATTCAACCTCAGTTTTAAATATTTTAAATTTATCTAATGCTTCATCCTTAGTATGCAATAAATAAACATAACAATACCTAGAAGCATCATCAATAAAAGTCACAAAGTATTTCTTATTCCCCAAAGAGGGAGTAGCATGTAAATCACATAAATCACTATGAACCAGTTCCAATATCTTAGTTTCACGTTTTACACTTTGAAATGGTTTCTTAGTTATCTTGTTCATCATACAGGTTTTACACTTTTTAGTGTCCAGGTCAGATGCTGGGATTAACCCATCCTTAGACATATATTGCATTCTTTTAAAGTGTACATGGCCAAGTCTAGCATGCCAAAGGGTTGAATCATACAATTTAGATGTCGACATAAAGGTAGAATCAACCAAATCATGAACAATATTAAGTCTGAACATTTGATTACATAAATAACCAAAACCAATAAACACACCATGTTTAGATAAAACATACTTATCAGATTCAATAACTTGTTTGTAACCACAATTATTCAAAACACTACTAGAAACCAAATTCTTCCTAATAACAGGAACATGTAAAACATTAAACAAAGAAACAATCTTTCCAGAACTAAACTTCAAATCAACACATCCTCTTCCATGCACCAGGGCTGTTGACTCATTTCCCATATGAAGAATAGAACCATCATTCATTGACTCGTAGGTCTTGAACCAGCTTCTATCTTTACACACATGGATTGTTGCTCCAGAGTCAACCCACCACGCAACATCATCATCCTGCACAAAGTACACATCAGATATATATGTAACATAATAAATCTCAAATGACTTATTAAATATATTCTGACCTTTTAGGGAATTGGTATTACCATTCCCAGAACCACTTGTGCCTGATCCATTGGTTTTATTGCCAATCTTAACACTTTTGCAATCCTTCCTGAAGTGTCCAGTTTTACCACACTTCCAATAAGTAGCTTTTGACTTCTTGTTTGGATCAGTCTTGGTGTTATCCGGATGCTTACGCTTGCCCTTGTTGTCATTGAACCTGGTGGAGTTGTTATGCTCCACCATATTGACAACTGATGGACCAGCAGCATTGCTGCTCTTTGGCTTGTCACTTTCATGAGCTTTGAGTGATTCCTCAATGCGCAAATGACTGCCCAACTCAACAAGAGTTAATTCCTCCTTCTTATGCTTAAGCATATGCTTGAAATCTTTCCAAGAAGGAGGTAATTTATCGATGATACAAGAGACTGAAATAGCCTCATCCATGTTCATCTTGTGTTGTGTGAAACGACCAATTATACTAAGAAGTTCATTGTATTGTTCCATGACAGGTCTACAAACGACCATTTTGTAATTGTCAAAATTACTTACAGGGAACTTCTTACTTGATGCATCCTCAGCCATATATTTGGCTTCCAAGGAATCCCACAGTTCTTTAGAAGATTCAACATTCTGATAAATGTCAAAGAGAGAATCAGGCATGCCATTTAGGATTAATCCTCTGCAGACATAATCATCATTCTCCCATTTGCTCCTATTCCTCATCTGCTCCATAGTTGCATCATCCCCATAATCTGGAGAAATGGTTGTGGTTAGAACATATACCACATTCATGCTTGACAACAAGAATTGCATCTTCTTTTGCCATCTTCTGAAATCGACACCTTCAAACTTTTCCAGTTTGGAAAAGTTAGCAGCCATATGCCTCATAGCAGCAGCCATTGATTATCACTAAAATAGTTTTTATTGATTGTTGGTTGTTTTGAGTTGTGGTGTTCCCAGAACAGGGTTAAGATAATCAATCAAGGTACCGGATATTCACTTGAAATCGTGTAATCACTTTTCAATAGAAACTATTCGACCCTATGCCTGGGTTACACGAATATCTCTATGGGATAAGACCAAGTGATGTTCTTGTTTTAGGCACAAATCAAGAACCGAATGCTTTCAAGTGTTTAGGTTTTCTGTGTGTTTTTCATGCCGTCATAATTATCTCTATATATAAGAAAGAGATGTACTCAAACCCTAGTCCAAGGAAATCCAGAAAATATCGGCCAAATATTCTCCATATACTTTCCTTAATTCTAGCCAAAGTGGTTACTCGAACAAGCTTACCAGCAGGAACAAGCTTACCAGCAGCAGAATCGTTTGCCTAGCAGCACAATGAATTGTACTAGCAGCAGAATCTATTGCCTAGCTACTCAGCAGCAATATTATTGTACTAGCAGCAGTATCAATAACACTAGCAGCAAAGTGTTCTGCATCAGCAGCACAATGATAATACTAGCATCAGAATCACCTGCATCAGCAGTATTATCATTTATACTAACAGCAGAAACACAAACCACTTAATATGAGTCAGGGTAAACATTGACCTGATGGGTGTACACACCGTACCTCCAAGCCCATTACCAACAATCCCTATGTATCCGTGATATGAGTGTTGGTGATCCAAATCTCGAGCTCCTTGCTAGAACCCGAGGTAAAGATTTAAGGGTTTTGAAGATTATTTATTGCATAGGCTTGTCTACGGATGGATCACTGCATATCGGCAAGTGTTGTAATGATTTGAGAACTCTGTGTTTGAAAGGACCTTGGGTGCGTGAGAAAGATGGGAAATGGTTACACGAATTGGCTTTGCAAAACACGGGCATTGAATCACTGGATTTTAGTAGTGTTAAGGAATATGATGTTAAAGATCTTATACTTCTTGCAAAAAATTTTAGTCAGTCTCTAATATCTTTGAAATTACGTAGTTGTGCTCCAATTGATTTAGTAGATGTCTTTAGATATGTTGTTAGGTTAGAAGATTTTGTTATCGGTGAATGGGATGAGGAATATGGTGGTTTTAAGTTTCCTTCAACTTTGCGTTGTATGGGCATATATGACTCTGACTTGAACAAAACTTCGTTGCCACTTGTTCTCCCTCTTGCGCATCAGCTAAGGGAATTATATCTTGAAGATTCATATTTGGATGCTGATAGCCGGTGTTTCTTGATTCAGAGGTGTCCCAACTTGGAAATTCTTTACATCGAGGGTGAGTTTGGGGACATGGGATTGAAACTTCTTGGTCAGTTTTGCAAGAAATTGCTTAGTTATAAGACTGATGGTTTGGCGTCACACATTGGACTCATCACTCTTGCACAAGGATGTCTTGCTTTGGAATGTTTACATGTCAACCTCACACATATTACGATTGAAGCTATGAAATGTATAGGAACTCATTTGAAGAACCTCCATGATTTCTGTTTGACTTTGAATTATAAATATAGTAGCACATCTTTACTGCTAGACAATGGGATCCGAGCTATGCTAATTGGTTGCGGGAAACTTGAAAGGCTAGGTATCTGCCTTGGCCCCGGAGTAGTAACAGATGTTGGTTTGGGGTATATTGGGAAGTATGGTCAAAATCTGAGATATCTCTATCTTAATCATGCAGGAGAGTCTGATGCAGGATTCGTGGAGTTATCAAAAGTGTGCCCAAAATTGAGAAAGCTAGAAGTAACTAATTGTCCCTTTAGTAGGCAAGCAATTGACACTTATGTGTTTAATATGCATTCATTAAGGTATATGCGGGTTTTTGGGATAAGCCGAAATTTTGAAATGACTCGTCCAAAGCAAGTTATTTTGAAAAGTCTGGAAGATGGGTTGGTGAATGGTGATGCATAGTTATGGCTATTGTTAGTGAAAAATGCCCAGGTATGTTCAAAATTGCTGCCAAAGTATAAACAGAGCACGAGGAAAAAGTTGTCACTGAAGTTCGGTAATTGGATGTATGAACATTTGATGCCTATAAATGTAATAGGTTTTTTATATACGCATCAGGAAATGTATTTAGCTATGATTGAAAGAATCTTAAACTCATTTAGACTCTTAAATGGGGTCCAGAATTTTATATATTTGGTTCTAATGTTGTTTGATATAGCTGAGAACTTTTTCGGCATTTTTAGTCATAATTAGTTTAACAATGCAATTGGCTCGTGTCTTTGACATTCACAGTTACTTTAATAGTATCTGCTGGTGGTTTTATTTTGAAGTGTTGCTCATTAGCTGATATTTTTATTTGACCCATTGGAGATGAACACAACGCAAATTGACCCATTCGTTTGCTCTTATATTTACTCACTTTAGCTTATCATAAGCCTCATATTACTAGTTCATTTAGAATATTTTTTGATAATTTATTCCATTATGACCTAAAACTGTATGTATCATTCATAGGAATTACTATAATTCAAAGCTTTACTGCCCTTTAACTTTTTTTTTGAACAATACTGCCCTTTAACTTACCATTTGCTGTTAGATAAATCATGTTGCAAGTGTTGTGAACCTTAAAACCCCCAAATACATAAAGTCAATGAATCAATCACCCATTCATAGTCAACTTATGAAACCAATAAAAGTTGAAAACTGCATGAGCATTACTCTTATTGCCAGAAGTAATTGTAAACCAAACAAAACTAACAGCAAATAGTCACTTGGCAAAAGATAGATAGATACACCAAAGGATCATATTTTACTCAGAGAACAAAACAATAACACAAACATTAGTATATAACGATTTTATTCATCAACACAAGTCTATAACATGTTGGTCCCAATTTTGTGTGAGTCGAAATGTAAATTGCAAACAAAACGTAAATACTAGATAACTTGTTTATTTCGTCTAACCATTGTATCAATACATGTTTACAAATATATATAGTGTGCGAATGGGTATGACCCAATGGTCATGACTGTTCGAATGGTTTTATACCAAACGACATACCCTTTTCTAACAATGCAGAAAATAACTAACTTTCTAACCTAACTAACTTAACTAACTTTGGCGGTTATTAAGTTTCCATTGAACACGTTTAGTCCTTTAAGTTTCCTTAAAGCAATATCGAGATTATCTTTGGTTCACATTCTCCTCCTTAATCTTGATCGTTGCATTGTCCTAAGTCTTGAACTCCGGGCATTTGTCGTATAGTCACGAACTTGAGTCTTGGTAAAGCTTTTGTTAAGATGTCTGCTCTTTGTAGTTCTCCTTTAACGTGTTCCACATTGATATGACCATTCTCTACACATTCGCGAATGAAATGATAGCGAATGTCGATGTGCTTGCTCCTTCCATGAAAAACTGGGTTCTTTACGAGTGCTATTGCTGATATGTTGTCAACTCTAAGCGTTATCCTTTTTTCTTGCCATCCAGTTAATTCACTAAGTAGTCGTTTTAACCATAAAGCTTGACATGTTGCTCCAGTAGCCACCATGAATTCTGATTCACATGATGAGAGTGCCACTGTTGGTTATTTCTGAGTGCACCAAGTAATAGGTGACTCTCCAAAGTAAAATACTATTCCAGTAGTTCCTTTTCCTTGATCGGTGTTGATTCCATAACTACTGTCACTGTAACCTGTAATCTTGCAGCCGCCTTCTTTCTTGTATATTATTCCATGCTCCTTTGTTCCTTTGATATATCGGATTACTTGTTTTACTGCCTTTAGGTGATGATCCTTTGGGTCTTGCATAAATCTGCTGAGTAGTCCGACTGAGTAACTAAGATCCGGTCTTGTATGTAATAAGTATCTGAGACTTCCTATTAAACTTCGGTAGTAAGTTGCGTCAACTGGGTTTCCATCTTCCGCCTTGACCAACTTAGTACCGGGATCCAATGGTATCTTCGTATCATTGCTCGCCGTCATACTAGTTTCTTTTAAGATCTTGTTAATATATCCTGTTTGCTTGATTGTAATCTCTCCTCCTGTCTGTGTAACTTCTATCCCAAGGTAATAAGCTAGTAACCCTAAGTCACTCATTTCAAATTTTTCTTCCATCTGGGATTTGAACAAGTCTATTTCCCTTTTTGGAGTGCCCGTGATTATCAAATCATCTACATATACTCCAACTATAAGTGTAGAAGTCTTGCTTCTCTTTGTGTAAACTGCTTGTTCGAGATTACATTTCTTAAAGTCTAATGACTTCAAGGTTTGATCAAGTTTCACATTCCAAGCTCTTGGTGCTTGTCTTAAGCCGTACAAAGCTTTAGTTAGCTTGTAGACTTTTTCTGATTTTCCTTGTTGAACAAATCCTTCAGGTTGTGTAACATAGACTTCTTCCTTCAAGTCTCCATGTAAAAATGCTGATTTTACATCTAAGTGGTGTACTTGCCATCCATGATAGGCTGCTAGTGCTATTGCCTTCTGACTTCTGACTTTCAGGCAAATCTGTAAGAGTCCATTTGAGTCTTAAAGACCCATTTGAGTCCTATTGCCTTCTGACTTTCAGGCAAATCAGTAAGAGTCCATGTATTGTTCTTGTTGATTGAATCCAGTTCAATCTCCATGGCCTCAATCCATTTCTTATCTATTGATGCCTCCTTGTAATTACGTGGTTCTTCTTCCGTAAATAACAACCTTTCAGTTTCTATTTCACGTGTGTTCCCATATAACTCTGTTATATCTTTAAAACCTCGTACTGGTCTATGATCATATCTTTGGTTTGAGTTTCCAGATGAGCTAAAAGTAGCTTCTTCTTCATCTTCTGAGTTAGGGTTGTAATTGTATGTTGGTGGTGTGATTGGTGAATCTGGATCTGGTGTTTGATCCGGTTCCTGATGTGTATTATCAATATTTTCTATGTTGACTGGTATAGGTTTTTCATTGTCAACTCCTTCTTCCACAAAGATTCCCCAAAATGAGTCTTGTGTACCTTTTTCTTCTTCATCCTTATCCCAATCCCACGGTTTTGTTTCCATAAACTTTACATCCCTGCTAACATGTTTCTTCTTTCCTATAGGATCATATAACCTACATGCTTTTGATCCTTCCTCTACTCCTAAGTAAATCATTGGTATGCTTCTATCATCTAACTTCTTCAAGTGAGGTGTTGTTATCTTAGTATAAGCTGTGCATCCGAATATTCTTAGGTTTTCCAAATTCGGTTTTCTGTTGTAGAGTGCTTCATATGGTGTTTTATCTTCCAGGGCTCTTGTAGGTACCCTGTTGAGTATGTAAATGGCGTGCTTGATTGCTTCCGCCCAAAAAATTAAGGGTAACTTCATTGCTTTCATCATACTCCTAGTAGTTGATAACACCGTCCTATTCTTTCTTTCAACTACTCCATTTTGTTGTGGTGAGTATGGTGCTGTTAACTGTCTTGCTATTCCATTCTCCTTACAGTATTTAGTGAATTCATTTGATGTAAATTCACCTCCTCTATCCGTTCTTAGCATTCTTAACTTCAATCTTAACTCCATTTCAATCTTCTGTCTAAATTCCTTAAATGTGTTGAATGCCTGATCTTTCGATGTTAGAAAGTAGGCCCACATAAAACATGTACAGTCATCTACTAATAAAAAGATGAGTTTCTTTCCAGAATGTGTGGCTGGACTTATGGGACCATAGAGATCTCCATATACTAAGTCCAATGGGTTCTTTGATCTGAATTTAGCTTGATTTGGAAATGGGATTCTACTGTGTTTTCCTAATAAACATGCATCACAGATTTGTCCTGCATGGTTTATCCTTGGTATTCCTTCCACTAGACCCTTTCTTGTCATTTTGTTGATGTCGTCAAAGTTCAAATGACCTAATCTAGCGTGCCATAACCATGCTTGGTTATCTATGTTTGCTAAGAGACATATAGGTGCTTCTATTTGTAATCTAATACTGTAAAGTCGATTCTTAGATCTTTCTACCTTCATCAACAACTTCTTATTCTTATCATACAAAGTTAGTTTGTTTCCATCCATGATGATCTTACAACCTATCTCCGTAAGTTGTCCTAGACTAAGTATGTTACTCTTGAGGTTTGGAATGTAGTAAGCATCCGAAACTATCTTTTGTTCCTTGTTTCTACATCCTAATAATATAGAACCTCCACCCTTTATCTCTACGTATGATCCATCTCCAAAACGAACGCATCCAGTGATGCTTTCGTCAATATCCTTAAAATGACTCTTAGTTCCCGTCATATGGTTACTTGCACCATTATCTAAATACCATATGCTAGCATCTGTTGTAGCATATTTCCTGGGTTGTACTTGTCCTTCATTTAACAAAACTTCTTCGTGTGTAGTTTCGTGTGTTGTCATTAATAGTGATGGTTCATCGTATTCTAAGATAAGGTTTGATTGCTCCTGAGTTGTCGATGGTTTTCTACACTCTTTCTTAATATGTCCGAGTTTCCCACAATTGAAACATTTTATCTTCCTTTTATTCCACTCACGTTTATTCCTATTTGACTTTTCATTGTGAGTTGAGCTTCCTTCATTCGAGTTATCTCTATTTCTATTATTTTGCCAGTTTCCACGTGAGTAGTTTGATTTACCTCTATATTTGGTAAATCGTTTTCCATTTCTAGAGTGTTCACCTTGTGCGAATTGTAAATTATCCTGGCCTTCTACTTGTTCTCCCTTTCTTAGTTTTATCCTTTCCTCGAATGCCTTAAGTTTTCTAGCGATCTCATCTAAAGTAATATCATCGAGATCATTTGTCTATTCTATGGATGCTACTATTTGAATAAACCTATCTGGTGTGGAATCTAGTAGTTTTCGTACTAAAAGTGATTCATCCAAAGTTTTCCCTAATTCTTTAGCCTTCATGGCATAGCCGTTTAGTTTGGCTGTAAATGCATCCACCGTGTCATCTTCCTTCATCTAAAGTGTCTGAAATCCAATCATCAATGATTGTAACCGTGCCTGTTGCAATCTTTCTTCTCCAACGTGTCTCCTTTTCAATGATTCCCATAATTCCTTTGACGTTTTACAACTTGCTACTTGTAAAATTACGTCTTCGGTCAATGCTTGATATAGGAAGGCCGTTGTTGCCTTATCCTTCTTATCGTCTACTTGCGTGTTTTCCTTAGGTTCTATCGCTTCCCATAAATCATGTGCTTCTAGTATGACCTTAATTTGTATAGCCCAAACAGTGTAATTTGTGGTTTTTAATTTTGGGCATTGGTATTGTGCAATTGGTGTTGTAGGGGGTTTTGGTGGCATAGTACCATTTGCATCGTCACCCGACATCCTAAAGGTGTTTATAATTTTCACCTTTTAATCGTATGGGAATTTCTAACTAGTGGTATCACTTAATACTACGGGAACAGAAAGTAATTATCCGGGAATCCTAGTAATACGGGATCAATATAGTTTTTGGGATTTCCTAATAATAAATAATAAGTATCTATTCTATATGAATGAGTTGAAATCCAAAGTTTTGAATTCATGACCTCGTTGTTGTGTCAAAACACAAGCGTATTCCCTTTTGTGTTTGGTATTTGAGTATTGTACCAAACTACGTTCTTCCTTATAATACCACACTCCCACGTTGTCCTCTTCTTTTCAAAACACCCAACGTGTTTTCTGCCACAACCAAATTTGTTGTTTGTTGTTGTTTTTCGTTCCAAGTTCGTCACAAGTTTTCCCACAAATACCTCTCGGTATTTTTACCAAAGCAATTCGTTTTGCTTCCCTTTTCTGTCACTAATACCCTCGGTATTAACTTCCACGACCAAACAAATGAGGATTTGTTAGTCGTTCCTGCTGTTGCTTGTTCCTTTTTCTACGTTGTACCACAATACTTCTTCTTTCTTTCTTAATTCCACACCGTGTTCTTCAACAATCCTTCAATACCCGTCGGTATTCTTTTATAAACGAGTGATCAGCCCGTTCTTTTCGTTATTTGTTATTGTTCTTGTATTGCTAAACGTCTCCAAACAATCCTTGATTGTTTTTTTCTCGGTATACCTTATCAAATTTGTCCAAGCAACGCCTTTTTCTTCTTTGTGTATCTCGTTATATACACAGGTTTCTTCTTGACGTCTTTCTTCTTCTTGTTGTTGCGTTATATAGCGAACAAGGTTTCTTCTTCTTCTTTGTTGTCGTGTGTATGTCACCAACAAAGGCTTTCTAACAATTGTTTTCCTTTTTGAGTTTTGTTGTCATGTACAAAGATCACAACAAACCAGGCCACCACTTCATTTGGTGTCCCTTTCGTTTGCAATTCCAACACAAGATAAGTTGTATATGACTTTCTTGCGTCCCTTGGTTATCTAGGCAACGTATCTGTGTTTATACGCCGCGTGTTTTTGTGTTTCTGAAACAAGGATTCAGCGTATTGTTCTTGGTTTTGGTTTCCTTTTGCCTCGTTAAAATTTCTGGGTTTTGATGGTTTGTAACGAGCAAGGGTAACAAGGCTCTTGATGCCAAATGTTGGTCCCAATTTTGTGTGAGTCGAAATGTAAATTGCAAACAAAACCTAAATACTAGATAACTTGTTTATTTCGTCTAACCATTGTATCAATACATGTTTACAAATATATATAGTGTGCGAATGGGTATGACCCAATGGTCATGACTGTTCGAATGGTTTTATACCAAACGACATACCCTTTTCTAACAATGCAGAAAATAACTAACTTTCTAACCTAACTAACTTAACTAACTTTGGCGGTTATTAAGTTTCCATTGAACACGTTTAGTCCTTTAAGTTTCCTTAAAGCAATATTTGTTGAATATGTGAACTATATATAACCATAAACACATATAATCATCAAGAACACGCAGCGGAAAGATCTACATGAACAAGTAATTAATTAAACTTAAATAGACACGTACCTTATGCGATCACCAAGAACAAGTATAAACCCTAACAAAGGTTTATGAATGTCGAACCAAACAAGAGGAAAAACACTAGCTAAAACAAGCTAGTCACTCGTTCTTGTACACACGTAATCTAGCGTTCCAATGGGATAAGCTAGGTTCAAGATCACTAACAACCAAACACTTGAATAGCTTTAATAGTCACGACCAAGTTCTAGTGAACTTAAAAGAGGGTCGTACGTTTGAGCTAAGAAGGAGAAGAGAGGAGAAGTTTGGCCTTAGTTAGGAATTCTTGATTAAGGAAAAACCAAATACAAGTGAATTGTATTTATAGGCTAACCCTAAACCTCCGAACTTGCTCCCTACTCTACTAGAACCGGCCACCCTAGCCCAAGGCTAGTTTTCAGCCGACCCAACCCACAACAATGGGTTCTAGATCCTTCTTTCCACATTTAGTCCTTTAACGGTCGTTATCTTTAACACCGTTAAGTACTAACTGTCGTTAAGTATTTTGTTTGTGAAATGAATAAATAAAATACATAAACATATTTAATTTATTCATCCATTGGAACTCTCACGTTATTGTGTGCAATCCCGAGTCTCGGGTTCGAAACCGGACATACGTATATTAAAAGTTAACCATTAACTCTAACGGCTCCCACTTGGATAACTATTAATATAGTAATGACATGGGCTAGTCTAGCTTAACAGATCCCAATGCCCCCAGCTCGATCCGAGTATGGTTTTCCTGGAAAAACCACGTGATGAATTAAATCATCATACTTATCCTTTTGTTACTAATACCGCGTTAATTTGGATATGGATCTTTGTCATTCCATAATTAACAGTAGTTTCTCGTTTATACATAATTGAACAAGATTACCAAAACATCTGAACGTCTTTCAGATAGACTTTGGGCGTGCGCACGCAAACATCTTGTTAATCATACGAGTGGCCAAGCAGTATTAAACTTCAACACAAAGTTGAAGGAACAAATCCCTTATTGACTGCGAGCATAACCCTCGAACTTCGCATCATTTCTGAAAATAGCCCTTATAACTACCTTTTACGGATAGCGTTAGACTATCTCACAGAAAATGAGCTACATCCTCGGCAATTATCTGGCATCTCAAGTCAGAGGATAAATATTCATGATATACTTGATGACTATGATACATAAAGTATAATCATGTGGTTGGGATAAGTCCTATATTCAATTTATCCAATATTGAATATCATGTGACATTGGTGTCTTAACCTTACAGTACATTCTACCAATCCTCACATTTGTCTTAGTTCAATAATATTCCCATATTATTAATTGACAACGGACTATTTAGAATAAATAAATTATTCACGGATTTAAACATGCAAATATAGGACACAAATATTAATAATGATAATAAACGTTATCCGCACATTATTTCATTAAAATAATAATTGTTTACACGTCCCTATCGAAATACTAATCCAACAGATTTACATGAAACTATCTGCTAAACGAAGACCAATACCCTGAGCATGACGATTAAACGTCTCCTTAGGTAATGCCTTCGTGAAAGGATCAGCCAGATTGTCATCTGTGTGAACTTTGAGTACTTTTATTTCACCATCATCGACTTGTTCTCGAACATAGTGATACTTTCTTTTAAAGTGTCTGGCGCCTTTCATAACTCCAGGTTCATTGGCGAATGTGATTGCAGCAGAGTTGTCGCAATACACATTTATAGGTAATTCTATTGAAGGCATCACTCCAAGATCCTTAATGAATTTCCTTATCCAAACAGCTTCTTGTGCTGCTTCTGATGCAGCAATGTACTCAGATTCTGTAGCAAACATGGCCGTTGTGCTCTGCTTCTTACTCTTCCAGTCCACAGCTCCTCCATTTATGACAAAAACGTAACCCGTCTGAGACTTCGTATCATCTTTATCAGTCTGAAAGGACGCATCGCAGAAACCTGTAACATTCAGTTCTGCGTCTGGATTTCCCCCGAAAACAAGAAACATATCTTTAGTATTCCTTAAATACTTAAGAATGTTCTTTACAGCATGCCAGTGATCTTTTCCTGGATTCTGCTGATAACGACTGGTCAAATTTTGAGCGAATGCCACATCTGGCCTTGTACATCTAACTGCATACATGATAGATCCTACTGCCGAAGTATACGGAACTTTCTTCATGTATGCCACCTCTTCAGGTGTAGAAGCACACATTTCGCTGCATAAGCCGTGTTCTACTTGCATGGGCAAATATCCTTTCTTGAAATTTTGCATATTGAATCTTTTCAATATTTTATCCATGTAAGCACTTTGGCTTAATCCGATTAACCGTTTAGATCTGTCACGATAGATCTTGATTCCAAGGATATACGCTGCTTCTCCTAAATCCTTCATGGCAAAGCAATTACCAAGATAATCCTTAACTTCATTAAGGCTTGGTATATCACTTCCCATGATTAATATGTCATCGACATATAGGACAAGAAAAGTAGTGTTACTCCCACTAACTTTGTGGTATACACATGGCTCATCGAAATTTTGAGTAAATCCAAACTTCTTGATTTCCTCATCAAATTTCTTATTCCATTGCCTGGATGCTTGCTTCAATCCATAAATGGATCTTTGAAGTTTGCATACACGCTCAGGAAATTGTGGATTCACAAACCCCTCAGGTTGTGCCATATAGATATCTTCATCTAGGCGACCATTCAGAAAGGCGGTTTTGACATCCATTTGCCAAATCTCATAGTCATAGTAGGCAGCTATGGCTATAAGAATCCTAATAGCTCTAATGTCGGCCACAGGAGAAAATGTCTCCTCATAGTCAACACCATATGTTTGGGTAAAGCCTTTAGCCACCAAACGAGCCTTGTAGGTGTGTACATTGCCATCCATGTCAGTCTTTTTCTTGAAGAGCCACTTACACCCAACTACCTTAGCATTGGGTGGAAGGTCTACTTCAATCCAGACTTTATTGTCTTTCATGGATTGCATTTCCCCATCCATGGCTACTTGCCATTTGTCCTTTTCAGGACTATTAATGGCAGCCTTATAACTAGTTGGCTCGTCAATGTGATCCAATAGTGTAGATTCCTCATCCTCTATGTTTAAACATAGACGGTCAGGAGCCTTTGCAGATCTTGAAGATCTACGGATGGGTACCACTTCTACTTCAGGTGGAGGACCTAAACTTTCAGGTTCCACAGGAAGTGTGTTAGTGCCTTCAGAAGGTGACGTATCTTCATGATCATTTTCAAGATCATATACTCTCCCACTGATTTCTTGAGATATTAGATTATCCTCAAAAAATTCACCGTACCTAGTCACGATGACCTTATTTTCAGGTGGGAAGTAAAAGTAGTAACCCTTCATTTCCTTAGGGTATCCTACGAAGATACACTTAACAGATCTTTGTTGGAGTTTATCAGGTGAGTCACGTTTAATAAACGCCTCACAACCCCAGACCTTTAAGTAAGAAAAGTTGGGAGCTTTTCCAGTCCATACTTCATATGGAGTCTTATCAACCTTCTTAGTTGGAATCCTATTCAACACGTGAACAGCCGTTTCAAGAGCATAATCCCAAAAGGATAAGGGAAGAGTTGTAAGATTAAACATGGATCGTACCATATCTAACAAGGTACGATTTCTCCTTTCAGATACACCATTTTGCTGTGGCGTATAAGGAGAAGTGAGTTGTTGCACAATGCCACACTCACCCAGATAATCCTTAAATCTTGGCTTAAGTACTCACCACCACGATCGGATCGAAGTGCCTTAATCTTCTTTCCGAGTTGTAATTCTACTTCATTTTTAAATACCTTGAATGTCTCAAAGACTTCATGCTTATGTTTAAGTAAATAAACATAACCATAACGACTATAGTCATCCGTGAAGGTCAAGAAGTAAACAGCACCGCGTTTAGACACATGTCTAAGTGGACCACACACATCCGTGTGTATCAATCCAAGTAGATCCGAAGCCTTCTCCATATTGCTATGGAAAGGTTTCTTTGTCATCTTCCCAGATATGCAAGATTCGCATTTATCAACTGAATCATAATTGATATTTTCCAAAAGCCCATCGTGTTGCAGCTTTTCCATCCGACTCTTGCCTATGTGAGCAAGACGGCAGTGCCATAAATAAGACGAGTCCAAGTTAGACTTGACTCTCTTATTTCCGATGCTATACATTGAATTATTTCTATTGGACACATGGTTCTCCATGTCAATTTCAAACACACCATTTAATGGAATAACATTAAAGTAAAAAACAGAATTTAGAGAAACAGAAATTCCATTATCATTAAAAGTATGCTTAAAACCCAAATCCAATAACAAAGAAACTGAAACGACACCTCTAACAATAGAAGGTGCGTAATGACAATTGTTCAAAACTAATATTAAACCAGAAGGTAAAACTAGCTCAAAAGTCCCTATGGCTTCTACTGATGCACGTATTCCATTTCCTACGTACAAGTAGCATTCCCCATAGTTCAGCTTCTTCGCTCCTCTAAGCCCCTGTGATGTATTACAAATGTGAGTACCACATCCTGTATCATATATCCAGGCATTTTGCTTACGAGAAAAAGAAAACAATTCAACCATAAAAATACCTGAAGTGCTGGCGCCCTGCCCAGCCTTGGCATTCTTATTCTTGCGACACTCCTCAAGTAGCAGTAGACAGTCCCTCTTCCAATATCCAGGAGTATTGCAGTGGTGACAAGCAGCCGTATCCTTTTTAGGATGATCCTTCTTGGGAGGAGGATTCTGCTTCTTTGGCTTTTGCTGATAGGTCACAATCTGCTTGCCCTTGTCAGCGTTGACCTTTCCTTTCTTGTTCACATGCTTCGGTTTACCGGGCTTAGCTACTCTACCACCTCTTATTGCCATAACAGCAGGTGTAGGAGCTTTCTTATTGAGTCCCTTCTCATGCTCAATGAGCATTGCATGCAATTCAGAAAAAGTTTTCCCCTTGCAATGCATGTTAAAGTTGCGCACGAAGTCACCATATAATTCCTCATTGAGGGATTTGTTGATGAGGCCAACTTTAACGTCTTCCACATACCCGCAATCAAGTGCATCTAGTTGGTCAAGATAACCTTTCATTTCAAGCACATGAGTACTTACGGGAGTTGTTGCGTCCTGCTTGCACTTGCCTAAGCTGTCAAGTACATCATACAATTCAGCCATGGGAGGTTTCTGAAACATGTGTGTCAGTTCCTCAATCATGTTTTTCGGGCCATATTTCTCAAACTGTTTTACCAGTTGAGTGTCCATTCCCGATAACATGAGACAAGCCGCATCATTGTGCTTGTCATAAGCTTCATTGAACTCCCTAAGTATTTCATTAGGCGAGTTAGCAGGAGGAGCAACCGGAAGGTCCTCAGTAAGACATTCATAACGTTTGGCAATCCTAAGAACAAGCCTTAGATTGCGATACCAATCGTTAAAATTCTTAGTCCCAGTCAATTTCTCTTTTTCAAGCATCATCTTGAAACAAGAGGTTAAGTTTGACGAGTTTCCGGGTTGGGCCATTTCTACAGAAAAAAGTTCAAAAGTTAGTACTTTCGATAATTAAACATTTCATGAAAATTAAACACCCATTGGTTAAAGAACCATTTAATTTTCACTGAAAACTAGGATCCTAATTGACGCCGTTTCATTACATCAGCTTTGGCTGCTAGCAATGAAAGTGCTCAATAAGGTACGGGATCACCCAATTGCCAATGTCAAATTGCAATTCCTAGAAATCTTGGGACTTACATTATATTGCCAACATCAGTTGCAAAATGTAAGCATGTTTCATCCCCAAATCTTTATGCCTTGGCGCCGTTCCATTACATCAGCTTTGGCTGCTAGTAATGAAAGTGCCCAATTAAGTTAACCAACTTAAGAAACAGTAAATTGACGTCGGTTTATTGCATTCAGCTTTGGCTGCTAGCAATAAAGTACTCAATTTACCCTTAGATGACCACCCTTTGAACATCAACATTCAGCTTTGGCTGCTAGTGATGTAGGATGAAACCTTAGGTGTTTCTTTTTGTAGTTGGGTGGCATATAACTTATATTTAAAGGGTAATAAATTTTGATGTGTAAAATCAAAAAATATGTACAAAGATGTCATGCATTCATCTTTGTATCATATATGTTTGCAAAAACAAAACCGTTTACTTATTCGTAGCTCAAATCATCAAATTTTTTAATTGAGGCGTTGAGCAAATTACAACATTGCCTTAAGATGCTTCGTACTTTTTCATGGTGTACTTGGTAAGTCTATTATTGACGCACAGGCGAGCGGAGGGACGACAGCCGCCGAAGCTGGTTAAAACCGTGCCCCTCTAAGGTCACAATTTAATGTGAACTAACCTTAAACCCACTTTATAGTTTGTCAATAATAGGTCCGCCGCTTCGACCACTTTTGTACAGTTGCAATCAATCAACTAAAAAAAATATGATTTTCTTGCTAAAACAATTTTATGTAGTAATTTATTAATTGCTAGTCTCGCCTGGGAGCAAATTACCGTGCGAAGCGAACCACTATCGGCACATAAGACTTGGTAATAAATAAAATTACTACAAAGGTTTCATAGTTATTAGTCTTATTTATTTTTATTATGAAAATTACCCTCTTGTGTGTTGCAATCCATCATAATATATAAACACAAAAGATCAAGTAATTACAAAAAATAAATAAACACATAATAACAAATATATGATCATCCACGATATCATATAGCCACATGCAAACCTTTTTCAATAAATCCTAATATTAATTCTATGTGAAATTTTAAATGTATGTAACTAACAAAACTCCCATTGGTTTTCGAGCTCATTGTGCCCAATGGTCCACAGACGCCAAATAACTTGGCCGCGTAAGTTTTGGTTAGTTAGATACCACATTGCACATAACTTTTTAATTAATATATATTGAGGTGTTCCCCAATTTAAGATTTATTTAAATCATGTAGCAAATAATTCAATACAAAACATACAAATCATACCACGACAAATATGCAAGATTTGTCAAGGATACCATATTGATCACATAATCATGCATTCCATATTATCATGTCAATATCTCATGTACGTATCTAATTAATTAGTAACATCACATACGGTACTTACTAATTAATCCCTAAAAAATTTTTATGCAATCCTATGGTTTCTCAAGTTTTAATTAAAAAACTAAAACCCTAATTTTTAATATATAGGGATCGACCCATATTAGGGTTTTTAAAAAAAAAATAAACAAACCCTAAAAATATAATTGCATGTAATCTCTACAAGATCCAATTTTTAGGTTTAAGTAATTAATTACAAGTTCTTAAACGAGGCTCATGATGCCACTGTTGAATATGTGAACTATATATAACCATAAACACATATAATCATCAAGAACACGCAGCGGAAAGATCTACATGAACAAGTAATTAATTAAACTTAAATAGACACGTACCTTATGCGATCACCAAGAACAAGTATAAACCCTAACAAAGTTTTATGAATGTCAAACCAAACAAGAGGAAAAACAGTAGCTAAAACAAGCTAGTCACTCGTTCTTGTACACACGTAATCTAGCGTTCCAATGGGATAAGCTAGGTTCAAGATCACTAACAACCAAACACTTGAATAGCTTTAATAGTCACGACCAAGTTCTAGTGAACTTAAAAGAGGGTCGTACGTTTGAGCTAAGAAGGAGAAGAGAGGAGAAGTTTGGCCTTAGTTAGGAATTCTTGATTAAGGAAAAACCAAATACAAGTGAATTGTATTTATAGGCTAACCCTAAACCTCCAAACTTGCTCCCTACTCTACTAGAACCGGCCACCCTAGCCCAAGGCTAGTTTTCAGCCGACCCAACCCACAACAATGGGTTCTAGATCCTTCTTTCCACATTTAGTCCTTTAACGGTCGTTATCTTTAACACCGTTAAGTACTAACTGTCGTTAAGTATTTTGTTTGTGAAATGAATAAATAAAATACATAAACATATTTAATTTATTCATCCATTGGAACTCTCACGTTATTGTGTGCAATCCCGAGTCTCGGGTTCGAAACCGGACATACGTATATTAAAAGTTAACCATTAACTCTAACAATATCGAGATTATCTTTGGTTCACATAACATACATGGTACACATTATGCAGATTTGGAATATTCAGATAACCAAATGCAGATAAATTACTCTCGAAACAGATTCTGATTTTTAACTAACCAGAATCAAATGGTATCCAACTCTTCGTCTGAACACACATATCTAAAAACGCAATAATCAGATAATCACCTTTCTAACGCAATACCAAAACCCAACATTACGCTTCTTTCTCCAAACTAGCAATAGTAGTAGCAAGATCTTCATCCAACTCGATATCCCAACCACCATCCCACCTTATAAAAATCTCGGTATCCTCCAAATACTTCACTCTATGAACATCACCACCAGGCGTAAATAAATAATCTCCCACACCCAACTCAAACCTTCCACCTTTGCTCAAATTCCAAACAATCTTCTTTCCTTTAATCACCACCACAACATGACCAAAAGTATGGTGATGAGCCGGTTCAATGCTCCAACCCGCAAATCTAACTATCGCAGAAGTCGGGTTTTCCCTAACAATCTTCATTACCCCACCCAGGGGCGAAGCTATTAAGGGGCAGGGGGGCGCCCGACCCCCCGAAATTTTTTTTTGCGATGTAGGGGGTATATAGTTTTCGTGTAGAAAAATTTCGGTATATTCGGTTTCGACCCCCCAAAAAAATAGCGTTAGGAAAAAAATATCCTTAGGAAAAAAAAATTTAGATCCCGACCCCCACTGAAATCCTCCAAGCTTCGCCACTGACCCCACCTGGCATTATCCCCACTGGCGTAAGCTCACGCCCCTCTGAGCCAGTTCACATATTGCAAGAACTATTATTGCTATTACCATTATCACCATTCTCATCAGAAAAAGATTGTTTGTTTCCTATTTTTGACATTTCAGCTACCGAATCATCGAGAAAAGACTGGGCATTATCAGGCCAAGCTTCGGAATTCGAGGCATGACAAGGCGACTTAAAGGGTGTATTCAAAAACTTATCTAACATCTCCACCTATAAGCAGTATCAATTGATATAATTATAAGCCAGAATAGCCATTGATCCATTGATAATATTTGTTTTGAAAACTTGTTCTGTATGTGTCAAGGTTTGTGCTGCGAAGTAGTAATGAGCAGGTTTTATTTTATTACTGTACTAGATATAATGCCCGCGCACGCGCGGGGTTTTTTCTAATCATTTAAATAAATTATTATTTTTAATTTCGGGTTTTAATTATTATAACAGGACCTTCAAAACCATTGTACTTTGATTGAGGTATTGAATTAGGGTTATTTACGAATGTAGTGGGTTTTAATATTAATTAGATTTGGAGAAGATGTTCTTGCGTCAATGATTGTGTGTGAATGAATGATAAGAGATCGAGTTTGATTGATGGAGGAGGAATTTGGGAATATTGGGACTTCAAATATTTAGTGGGAATGATACTGAATTTTAAGTTTCAGCCAAAATCTTTGAAAAACTTGCTCCACCGTTTTCAAGTTTTAATTTTTTATATTTTGACACATATATTTTTGTAAGTTTTTATTGAATGATTACAAATCACATTCTTTTTTTTTGTAGAATATGGATAAATTTAGAAGTATTTAGGCTTTTCTTATTTAATATTTAAGAAAATAATAATAATAATAATTTGATTATTACTTAATAAGGTATGATTTGATTTTTTTGAAATGTAAAAGTCAACACTAGGGGTTTTGTTTTATTATATAAAAGATGTCATTAGTTAATGAGGATTACAATACTTTAGAGCTTTCCTAGCTGCCTTTAACTTACCATTTGCTGTTACATATATCATTTGATTCATTACACATAAAGTACTAGTATGTTGTTATTCAATTTAACAAATTTGTGAATGCTATTTTATAAAGGGACGTTTTAACGTTCTACTATGGAATTAGTAAGGAACTCGTTTTAGTAACACATAACCTGATATAAATAGACTCGGGTATATACAAATTCATATAACAAAAAAGGAACCTCGACAGTTGTAATCTAAGCTGTGATATCCGTTGTATTTTGCAGACTTATTGTCCTCAAATTTGATCACTGGATACGAGTTTCATGTATGCATAGATATGTTGAGGTAAAATCTTGTTCATGAACCCATAAACAGTTACGTCTTTTACGGTATTCAATATACTACTATAAGATAGGCATAAGATAAACAGAACTACTTAGGTGTCGGTTGTGACACCGACCACAATCGATTTTAGGTTACGAACTGCAATTATTTTTCGAAAAGTGTTGTTTTTTCGTGCAAGTCCCGATCATATTTTTGTGCTGACGATTTTTTTTTATGATGCAACCTAATTAAGTTTAGTCCAAAAATTTGTGTAACAACTTCTCCGAACTAACCAATAGCTAGCCCTATCAATATCTTCATCCATCTCAATATCCCCCACGGTACCAGGGATAAATATATAATCTCCAACACCCAACTCAAACCGTTGACATTTACTTTTAGTTTGCACATGTTCAATGGTACTTTACTTTTAGTTTTTTTCTCGCGCGGTAAATTATTAACTACATAAAGTATCAAATGTTACCATGGGTGTGAGAGTAGGGGTGTAAACTAGCGAAGTCAGCTGAGTATTGCCAAGCTCGAGCTCGACTAGCTAGACTACTAAAACTCAAGCTCGAAACTTGACTCGAGCTTGGTCTAGCGCTAGATTTCAAGCTCGAGCTCTACACGTCATATAAAACTCGGGCTCAAAACTCAACTTGAGCTCGAATAATTCCGCATTTCAGGCTCGAATCGACTTGCATGATAAAAAGCATGATCTTCTTATAATTTTGTGCGCCAAGCATGACTTATTGAGTAATGTGACTAGTAATAAAAATAAGTTGATAGTTTTATCACAGTAAAAATCTAATTTGATTTCTTTAATCTTTAGTCCCAAACATGAAAAGTTATTGGTATATTCGGTGTTGTTTCTGATTAATTATTATTCTAGGTCAAATTAATTTATCTAAATTTATTTTCTCTAACCACTTCATTTAACCCAATTTCTCTCTATAAAAAAGGCCCTGAAATATGTGGGAAAAAATGGGTTTATATTGTAAGATCTAGTGCACCATTTGGTTCATGAAGGGGGCAAAGTGTCATATTCCAAACTATAAGGTTCAAGATTGTCACTCATCCCGACAGAACAAACAAAACAATAGTACTATTAAAATGTTTATCAAATAATATATGGTTCTTTATGCAAATGATAATTAATTTTGGACACCGTGTTTGACTGTGTGATTCCGTACATACATGACGGTGATGACCGCAACTCTGTTTCTTTGGTTTGCTTTAAATGGTATGAGCTTGATTGTATTACACGTAAGCACATAACTGTCCACCTGTTTTACTCACCCACACCGTGTTTAACTGTGTGATTCCGTACATAATGAAGATAGTACAACAACTTTACCACTAGACAATGGGATCCGAGCAATGCTAATTGGTTGCAGAAAACTTGAAAGGCGAGTTATCTACTTTCGTCTAAGAGGATTAATGGATATTGGTTTGGGGTATATTGGGAAGTATGGTCATAATCTGAGATATCTCTATCTTGGGGGTTGTATAATAGAATCTGATGCAGGACTTGTAGAGTTATCAAAGGGGTGCCCAAAATTGAGAGAGCTAATGATTGATGGCTGTTCCTTTAGCGAGCAAGAACTTGTCACCATTGTGTTTAATATACATTCGCTAAGGTATATGCGGGTTTGCCTGGAATCTGGTGATAATCCTTTGTCAATGACCCGTCCTAATTTTGAACAAGGTTATTTTGTAACCTCGGGAAGAGAGGTTGGTGATGCAATTTAGGCAAGAAGTTTATGGCTATTGTTAACGCAGTGAGAAATGCCAAAAAGAAGCTTACATGCACAGTTAAGTACAAAAACTAGTAGAGAAAAAACTGTCACTGAAGCAAGTATTTATATATTTGATTCCAATGTTGTTTCGGTTTGACCCGTTGAAAGGATTTCAAGACACATCTAGACACTTGAAAGGGTCCACTATTTTATATATTTTATTGCAACGTTCTTCTACCTGATATTATCAGTTAGTATGGCAATGCAATGGGTTGGTATTATTTAGATGAGGAACACAATGTATGTGGGGTTTTATTTTGGTATGCAAATTGGTGGTATTTACTGTTAGTTTAACAGTACTTTCCCTCCTACTGGTTTATTTTTGATATGACCCATTGGATATGTTCCTCATTATGGTATAAAACTTTTTCCATTGTGACCTGAACCATTTTTTTCATGTGGCTGTACTCTTGTATTTTTACTAAATTAAGCATTTCACATTTCTTAGAAGTATCAAACCATTCATTTTCATTATGGTATAAAACTTTTTCCATTGTGACTTGAAACCGTATGTATCATGATCTGCGATTTATGGAGCAGAATTTGTTACTAGTTTATCATTTGCTGCCTTAAAATGTATCATTTTCAGTTACGTGAATCAGGTTGCAAGTGTTGTGAACATCAAAGCCCCAAATACATAGTCAATGAATCAATCACCAATTCAGAGTCAACTAGTGAAACCAATGAAAGTTTTAAACTGTATGAGCATGATTCTTGTATTTTATTGCCAAAAGTATTTGTAAACCAAACAAAACTAACAACAAATAATCACTTGTGGCTACCTAAACTTAAATGGCTCAACTCGACTATGACACATCAAAATCTCTATGTAATAGAAGAATCAACCAAACTACTCAAGGGTGGCCTAGTGGCAAAAGGGCTTGTGACTATCACTTTAAAATGCGTGAGGTCTCAAGTTCAATTGCTGCTAGGTGCAAACAACTTTAAAGTGGTCACGCCAACCTCCTGAAAAAGGAGAGTTTTACCTGATTTGAGTCTGTGTGGCGGTGGGTTCAAAACCCGTGGATTAGTCGGTCAAAATGTCGGAAGGGAATCATGGTTACCCAAAAAAAAGAATCAAACAAAAATGTTCAAACAAAAAGTCAAAAGATAGTTAGATACCACCATAGGATCATATGTTACTCATAGCACAAAATAATCACACAAACATTACAGTAGTATATCACATCCTAGTTGGCCATTTCGCAAAAAGGTGTATATCGGTGGGAACACCTCGATCTCATGCATCCTTTGATGCCAACCAGACCCTTCCCTAAGGACCCAACTCCATGCGATGAGCTCCTGCCCAGTGACCTAATTAGCCATGAGTTGGGTTCACCCTTTCGCAAAGGCCCTCATTGACCGGTTGGTATCCTAGTTGGCCATTTAAAGTTATTTCGACTAATATTATGATAAACAACTTCTTTTCGAAAGCCTGAATATCTTAAATTATTTTTTTTTTCTTTTTAAAAGAAGAAGAATTGATACCTTAAAAAAAAATAAAAAATAAAATAAATAAATAAATAAAATTTGAACGAAGATACCTTAAATTGATAAATCAAAATTACCCTAATATATAGTATCACATAGGGGTGTAAACGATTCGAGCCGAGTCGAGTTTTGGCCTAAACGAGCTAGGCTCGTTTATTAACTACTCGGCTCGAGCTCGAATAAAATTTTATAAATTGGCTCGAGCTCGAGCTCGAATATCTTTTTGTTGTTCGAGCTCGAGCTTGAAGCTCGTTTAAAATTTTTAACTTTTTTTTTGTAATCCTACAATAAACTAACTTTCTAGCTTAAGATACTCGTATAAAAGACCGAACTTGATAGGCTCATTTATTAACACAATCTCAAGCTCGATAGCTTGTTTACAATTAAAAAAAAGTGGTCTGATGCTCAAACTTAAGTTTATGTAACTTATAATAAACACTTCCCTTGCATTTGAAGCACAAGAGTGTATAATACTCATACTTATATTTTTTATAATTTTGAGTAAATGTGGTTCCTTATGAAAATTAAAGTGGACATTTGTTTTATAGTGCCCATATCTATTCGCTTTTCTTATTATTTTCAATGTGGGATAATTTTTCATCTTTTTTCTTTGAGTAGGCAATATACAACTACTACACAAAATTTTTAAAACATAAATATTATATCATTACATTTTCTATTATAATTATAATTCTTAATTAAAAATTATTTAATGAGCTTAATTAAATTAAGAAGAGAGATATAAAAGCAAAGCCCAAAAAGTAAGATTGACATAACTTTGAAAGAGTATCTGATCAGAAGCTAACAAAGTTTAATATTTTCATATTTATTGTTTTGAATTAAAATTAAATTATCAATACTTATTAAAACGTAAAAATAATGTTAGAGAAAAAGTTAGATGTTTGGCTCGATTAGCTCGTTCGACTCGTTAAGCTCGACAAGTTCGATCGGCTCGTTCAACTCGAGTAATTAAACGAGCTTTCGAACGAGCCGAGCCGAATATTTCCTTATAAAAGCTCGGCTCGTTTAACTAAACGAGCACAATCTTTTGTTCAAGCTCGACTCGAGCATGACAATATGTAGGCTCGAGCTCGAGTAGCTCGTTAAAAGCTCGACTCGTTTACACCCCTAGTATCACATTCGAGATATGGTAGAAAATTACACATGGTAATCAATTATTTTTTTTAACAAGATGCAGTTTTCACATGTGATTTTTAATGTTATGCGGTAGACATAGATATAGTTGTAGACCATAATTAAAATTAAAATAAGAAGAAAACACAAACACATATTTTAGATCCATCTATAAAAATAAATGCATCCTTTTCTTATTTTTTATTTTTTATTTTTTTATCTAAAATGTGTGTTAGCCTTTCTAAAAAACTAATAATACAAGTAATAAATATAAAAATATTAAAATGTTCTACTTAGCCTTCTCATTTTATTTTTCCTATATACTAGATCTCTTCCCTAATAGTAATAGGGCAGAATAAATTGTTGGAATATTTGAATCATACAAATACTATAAACACATAAACATTACAAGTATGCGCAGCGGATAGATCTACATAACATATAATTAATTAACATAAAATTAAATAGACACGTACCTTATTTGATTCCTAGCAAGAACAAGGAATCGGATCTCACAAGAACAAGTTATATAAACCCTAATAGGATTTATATGGATCGACCACTATGTAGTCGAATAGGGCAAATAACAACAAGCTAAAGCAAGTTTGTACTCCGTTCTTGTACACACGTATTAGTAGCGTTTCAATGTGAAAAGCTAGGTTCATGTATCACAAATAAACCATCAAAACACCTAAAGTTTGATGTTATAATACATGATCGAATCGGACACATCACTGTTCCTTTAAACAAGAATATAAAGAAGTAATCTTATTTCCAATACCCATGCATACACGTATCAAATAATATATGCACATGCATGCATAGTATATGTCATTATTCTTGTTACTGTGTTGTGATTGTATGTCAGTGGGTAGGAACATAGAATCGATTGTAAAGTCAATTTTACAATCGGTTAGGGATTTTTCTTGTCGATTTAAGAGACAATCGGTTTGGGATTAATTGTGTCAACCGATTATATGAAGCTATGAGGTGTTTATATACACTCCAAACTTGCTCTTCAAGTTTGAGTCTAACACCTTCTCAAGTTTCAAAATTCGACATTCAACCCCCTCCACTTTCCTTTGTTCGATCATATAAATATTTGTGATTTAATAATTAATCATAAATCATTATATTAATTATTAATACATTGAGACTCATACGTAATGTGTGCAATCCCGAAGTCTCGTGTTCGAAACCGGACATACAAATATTAATTTATATCCACAAACTCTAACAGCTCCCACTTGGATATTCATTAATATCGTAATGACATGGGCTAGTCTAGCTTAACAGATCCCAATGCCCCCAGATCGAATCGAGTATGGTTTTCCTGGAAAAAACCACGTGATGAATTTAATCATCATACTTATCTTTTTGTTGCTAATACCGCGTTAATATGGATATGGATCAAGGTCATTCCATAATTAACTATTCTGTTTCTCGTTGTTTATGATTGATCAAGATTACCAAATCATCTGAACGTCTTCCAGATAGACTTTGGGTGTGGCCACACAAACATCTTGTCAACCCTACGAGGGGCCCAGCAGTATTATACTTCAAAACAAATTTGAAGGAACAAATCCTTTATTGACTACGAGCGTGACCCTTGAACTTTGCATCACCTCCGAAAATAGCCCTTATAACTACCTGTTACGGATAGCGTTAGACTATCTCACAGAAAATGAGCTACATCCTCGGCAGTCACCTGGTATCTCAAGTCTGAGGATAAATATTCATGATTTACTTAATGACGACGATCCATAAAGTATAATCATGTAGTTGGGATAAGTCCTATATTCAATTTATCCAATATTGAATATCATGTGACATTGGTGTCTCAACCTTATAGTACATTCTACCAATCCTCACATTTGTCTTAGTTCAATAATATTCCCATATTATTGATCGACAACGGACTATTTAGAATAACATTAGTTATTCATGGATTTAAACATGCAAATATAGGACACAAATATTAATAATGAGAATAAACGTTATCCGCACTTTATTTCATTAAAATAATAATTGTTTACACGTCCCTTATCTAAATACTAACTAGATCAATGCATGATATTTCTCATTAGTGAATTATGCCATAAGTCATGTTCCACATACTTGTTGACAAGGCATAAATCAACTAATGTTGATCTATCGGAATTTTGAGAATACTTATTTCAATAATGAAATTCTTGTATGTGTGCATTCATCTATCTAGATATTGCCACATACTTCATAAAATACGTGACATCCTCATGCACGAATTTATTACAATTAAACTACCTAACCTTGTAGTTAAAGTATTCTAATTCTTTATGTATAATGCAACCATGCTCACATTGAGCATAACTAGTATTCATGGTCTCCTAATAAGGATGAGCTCCCACCATGACTAGTATTGAGTGTTATCTCAATCTTACTAGCATCATTGTATGTAAACAACAATATGCTCTTTTAAAGTTCCCGTAAACTTTACTATTCATCGTGTAATGTTTGACATCTACAAATCTCACAAGATTTGTCATCTATATATTAACATCTTGCCATATGGTTCATATTTAGAATTTTGGAGCAAATCCAGGCTGAGGATGTAAATTCTAAACCATATCCATTACACTTAACTATCTAATAATTTATAATTAGATATTAATGTTGTCAATCATCTTTCATTCAAGCATGATACAACAAGCAACATGATGTACATGAAAAATCCTTGTGTCAAACTTAGATTTTATTCATGTCATATCTTTCCAAAGATATGTTTCTATCTAGATCTTCTAATAGAATATCATGTTCTTTTAGAATCAATTATTTCACCGCTTATGTTTATAATCAATAAACATATTGTTCAAGGTTTTATTTCCTAAATTTCCATCTGAAGTTTCATTCCAAACTTAACATACAAATGTTAATGTTAATAGAATGTTACTTCCCATATGTTATACAACATATATGAAATAAGAAAATAAATACATCACTCCCACTAGCTTTCAGGAATATTAAGAAATATCTTATTTTAATTATAAATCAAAACTAGATTTAATAACTAAAATAAGTATATCTTTTAGATGCATGCATTAATCCATTTACAAATGATTTGCACTTTTTGTATACTATTAAAGATTATTTGAATTCAAATACTCCTTCCAATTACTTTTCGTCCTCGCACAAGTAATTATCCAAGAAAGAGATTTGATATTCCATTATTAATTCATATAAATGAAACTAATAATGACAATCATAATCTTTATATATTTAATGTGCTTAGAAAGAATTTCAATCACATTTAATTGTTTAATTGTGATTGATAATCTTTTCACATATTAAATATGTATACAAATTTTGTCCATTTTGATTTCTACACAAGAATTTAAATCTCTAGGATTTCCATTTCCTTTGTAGAAATTCATTTTCATTCTATAATGTTACTATAGAGTTTAAGATTAACTACGTTTCCAAACTAGTTATCTTTTTGGACTGCATCTTATTATTCATAGTATGAGTAATTTGCCAAAAAATATATTAACAGGCATACCATGATCATGTAACTCATAACCCTCAACATATTCTACAAATATTTGAGATACCCTTGCGGATCTATAAATAAGAATTCCATCATCTTGAGATTTAACACTAACATGTTAAATCCTCATTATGATTTTGCTAGCGTATTTTGAAGATTATGTATCTTGTAATTTTTATCTTTTGAAGATAAAACTCCCACTCGCCTTTTGCAATTTATAGATTACCTATAAATGCTTAGCAATTAGAGCAACACAAAACTTGTTCTCTTTTGGGACTTTGCAGATACAAATTGACAGTTCATAACCTTAATTTGTTAATAACCTACCAAACAAGTAGTCTAACAAATTCTGAACTTCAATTTTAAGACTTAATGTGATTCGTCATATTCCATATTAAATGGTGTCTTATTAATCTTCTAGGTTGGAGTCTTAATTGAGTATATCCAATTCATACCCAATTTTCTAACCTTGATATCTTTAGGAAGATTAGAAGATATAGTTATCTTTAATCAAACAATATAACAAGAGTTTGATTCTCTTAACTGAACATACCATAAACACTATGTATTTCATTAGGATTAATATTGTAAGTCATTCTTACAATATATAAGATAAATATATATCGTTTTGGCTTACCTATTTACCAACTAAATCAACTTAATGGTAAAATAGATTTTCCAAGCCAATTGCATACTTTATAACATAAGTGCCTTTTAGCCCAAGCCACTTAATTTCTATTCCTTACCAAAAAGACATAAACTGTTATAATCCCAATGTACGTTATAGATTATTGATCAACTCAATGACTTCTTGTATATGTCTTAATTAAAAAACATAACAAGTTAACGTTTTACTTTATTATAAGTCTTACAACAAAAGACTTCATATTTATATTTTTACAATAAATCTAAATATGCATAACTAAAGTAATTATGAACACCACAACTTGGTTTCAATAGTTATTTCAAGTTAATTTATTTACTTCATATGTTTATGTCATTCCAAGAATACATAAACATTTAAATTTGAAGTAGTATAAGATTACTTCATTTATTTATGTCATTACAACAATACATAAATATTTACATTTGAAGTAGTCTTATTATCATATCGACACTTGTTCTAATAATTATCTAATTTTTAGAAACTTGTAAATTAACATAGTTTCATCACATCAGCTGAGGCTGCAATGATGAAAGTATGTAATTTACCTTGTCATTAATATCTAGTAATGAAAGTAGATATTAACTCCAAGTGTTCTATAAATTAGAATGTGTATAAAACACATTAGAACATCAATCTCTGACCTTGCAGTCAAGAGATCCCTTTAAATCATATTCCTTTATGTTGTTGCTTGCACACAATAAGATTTCTCCCACTTGTGCATGGAACAACATTATGTATCAGATAAACAACACGTCAATAGTTTGCTTATTTGATCAATATGATTTGTGTCATAGATATAAGTAGATATAGAATCACCTCGTCTAGTAAGGAAACGTACACGACTATCCTTAATACCACAAGTGTCTATAATTGGAAAGTAATCATCTCAAGAGATTCTAGAGATGATCTTGGTTGCTATCAAGACTTGTAGCTCCCACTGAATTTAAGATCACTGCATGAACTCATTATTCAGTAATTACAACACAATTCTCCCACTGGGTTTGACAACATTGTAAGTGTTGCATCACCAGTAAAAGCAAATAGCGTGCTGTTTACTTTCCTACACCTTTGATGAATCCCTTACGTATCATTACTAAGGTACTTCAAAGAATGTATTCTACTTTTGTCAATGATGGAATATCCATCAATGCAATCAACTTGAAAGAATTTGGTATGCAATTTCTTCCTTAGTTAGGTCTACCATCCCCATCATGGTATGTAGCACCTTTAAATGGTTAAAGCATAACAACTAGATCAAACACTTTAGTTTGCCTTTTACCAATTATGCGGTTATAAGTCTAGCTTCTAATTTAATAACTCATAATCATGCAATTTCTTCAGAAATTCGCCATGAGTTATTTCTTAGAATTTAGACAATTCTAATTAACCTTTTATACCTTTCTCATTCATGAAAAGGAATAGGATTAAGTCTTACTCTTCGCACGGAAAGTAGACTTGGTTTATTCTTTTCAGTAAAAATTGACTCTATCCAAAGCCCCTGCAGGTGTAGATCAATTTACTACTCAAAGAATATCCCATATTTACGGTTTTAACGTTGCATTAAATACATTAAAAGAATTTTCAAAATTCAATTTAGTATTTTTGATAATAACTTTTCAAGAAAATTAAACACCCAAGGTAAATAAAATTTAACCATTTAATTTTCATTGAAAATTAGGATCCAAATTGACGTCGTTTCATCACATCAGCTGAGGCTGCTAGCAATGAAAGTACTCAATAAGGTAGAGCTACACTCAATTGCCAATATACAATTGCAATTCCTAGAATCATGGGACTTACATTATTTTGCCAACATCAGTTGCAAATGTAAGCATGTTTCATCCCCAAATCTTTATGCCTTGACGCCGTTTCATCACATCAGCTGAGGCTGCTAGTAATGAAAGTGCTCAATTAAGTTAACCAATTTAGAAACGTGTAAATTAACGCCGTTTCATCACATCAGCTGAGGCTGCTAGCAATGAAAGTGCTCAATTTACCCTTTGGTTCCCATTCTTTGAATCATTACATCAGCTGAGGCTGCTAGCAACGATAGAATGTCACCTCAGGTGTTTCCGTATTAATTGGATGGCATATTACTTAAATTTTAAGGGTATAAATTTTTGATGTATGAAATCAAAAAATATGTACAAAGATGTCATGCATTCATCTTTGTATCATATGTTTTCTACAAAAACCATTTACCAATTCGCAGCTTAAAATCAATAAAATTTTAATTGATGGCGTTGAGAAACTTACAACATTACCTTAAGATGCTTCGTACTTTATCATGGTGTACTTGGTAAGTCTAATATTGACGCATAGGCGAGCGGAGGGGCAAACGTCCGCCGAAGCTAATTAAAAACGCGCCCCTTTCGGATGACAATTTAATGTCAAGCCTCCTTATACCCACTTTATAGTTTGTCAATAATAGGTCCGCCGCTTCGACCACTTTTGTACAGTCGCATCAATCAATTAAAACTTTAAGATTTTCTTGCTTAAAACTATTTATGTAGTAAATTATTAATTGCTAGTCTCACCTGGGAGCAAATTACCGTGCGAAGCGAACCACTGTCGGCACATAAGACTTGGCAATTAAATGGTTTACTACAAAGGTTTCATAGTTATTAGATCCATTTATTTTTATTTGAAAAATTACCCTCTTTGTTGTTACAATCCATCATAATTAAACACGCAAAGAACAAGTAATTTAAAAAATAAATAAACACATAATAACACATATATGATCATCAACGATATCATATAGCCACATGCAAACCTTTTTGATAAATCCTATTAATTATCTATGTGAATTTTCATGTATCTAATCAATAAAACTCTCATTGGTTTTCGAGCTCATTGTACCCAATAGACCACAGACACCAAATAAATTTGGCCGCGTAAGTTTTGATCAATTAGATACCACATTGCACATAACCAATTTTAATTAATATATTAGGGTCTTCCCTAATTTAAGATCTATCTTAAAAATCATGTGGCAAATAAATCAACAAACATTCCATGACAAAATATGCAAGATTTTGTCATGGATCCCATATAGCACTTAAAATCATGTAACACATATTTACAAGCCTATATAGTACGCAATCTAATAATTAATGACATCACATAAGGTATTCATTAATTATTCCTTAAAAATTGCATGCAAACCTAGGGTTTTCTACAAGTTTTAATCAAAAACTAAAACCATAAAAAATAAATAATGGGTGTCGACCCAATTTTTACAAATTAGGGTTTATAAAAATAAAAACCCTAGCTAAACATTGCATGTATCTATAAAGATTCAATTTTTAAGGTTTTTTAGTAATTAATTACATGTTAAAAACGCGGCTCATGATGCCACTGTTGGAATATGTGAATCATACAAATATTATAAACACATAAACATCACAAGTATGCGCAGCGGATAGATCTACATAACATATAATTAATTAACATAAAATTAAATAGACACGTACCTTATTTGATTTCTAGCAAGAACAAGGAATCGGATCGCACAAGAACAAGTTATATAAACCCTAATAGGATTTATATGGATCGACCACTATGTAGTCAAATAGGGCAAATAACAACAAGCTAAAGCAAGCTTGTACTCCGTTCTTGTACACACGTATTAGTAGCGTTTCAATGTGAAAAGCTAGGTTCATGTATCACAAATAAACCATCAAAACACCTAAAGTTTGATGTTATAATACATGATCGAATCGGACACATCACTGTTCCTTTAAACAAGAATATAAAGAAGTAATCTTATTTCCAATACCCATGCATACACGTATCAAATAATATATGCACATGCATGCATAGTATATGTCATTATTCTTGTTACTGTGTTGTGATTGTATGTCAGTGGGTAGGAACATAGAATCGATTGTAAAGTCAATTTTACAATCGGTTAGGGATTTTTCTTGTCGATTTAAGAGACAATCGGTTTGGGATTAATTGTGTCAACCGATTATATGAAGCTATGAGGTGTTTATATACACTCCAAACTTGCTCTCCAAGTTTGAGTCTAACACCTCCTCAAGTTCCAAAATTCGACATTCAATCCCCTCCACTTTCCTTTGTTCGATCATATAAATATTTGTGATTTAATAATTAATCATAAATCATTATATTAATTATTAATACATTGAGACTCATACGTAATGTGTGTAATCCCGAAGTCTCGTGTTCGAAACCGGACATACAAATATTAATTTATATCCACAAACTCTAACATAAATATACGTAAATTGTAATTTTAAATTGAATAAAATGAAAATATGAACACAAAATTTTTAGCAATTATTATTTATACAGCATATAAAGAGAAAAACACATTTGCATAAATCTTAAAAACTTAAAAAATGAGTAATATTGGTAGATTAAAATGCGCCTACATATTTATAAAAGGCAATAAAATCTATTAAATATTAAAATGATTAATTTGTACATTTTAAACTACTAAATTTCAACCGTGTCACATACTCCACACCCATATACATTAAAAGAATTGCACACAAATTTAACGCTATTTTACACCGTTACCGTTATACCAGGATAATCGTCTATTATTTTGTAGTAGAGTAATAATTAAATCAGGACATGAAAGTTATTTTTTGGAGCATATACATTATAATAATTTACGCTAAAATTAATAGCATAAACGATTCCAAAGTTTATAAACTGGGAGTGTAACAAAATTTGAAGTGTAATGATATTTTTTATAGTTAAAGTTTAGAAGTGGCTGGGAGTTCAAACTTTGGAAACCGTATGGACAAAAATTTGTAATTTACCTTTTATAATAGATAAACGATTCCAAAGTTTATAATATATAGAGTAAATTGCAAAAATCGTCCTTGTGGTTTGGCCAAATTGCACGTTTCGTCCTTATGGTTCATTAAGTGCAAAGATCGTCTTTATTTTGCATTGTTACGTGCACTTTTGGTCCTCCATCATTGCAAAAATCGTCTTTATGATTTGCCAAATTTCACTTTTTAAGGACCAAAAGTGTACGTAACAGTGCAAGGATGATCTTTGCACTTATTGAACCATTAGGACAAAACGTGCAATTTGGCCAAACCACAAGGACGATTTTTGCAATTTACTCTAATATATATAATCTAAACAGTCAAAACACCCCTAAACCCTTAAACCCTATTCGTTCATAATCAAAAGAGATGGAGAATCATCCACATGAGTCAATCCACACCGTGTTTAACTGTGTTATTCCCTACATACACGACGGTGATGACCGTAACTCTGTTTCTTTAGTTTGTCGTAGATGGTACGAGCTCGATTCTATCACACGTAAGCGTGTGACTGTCCACTCGTTTTACTCTCCCAAACCGTCTCGTTTGCATCAACGGTTCCCGTTTCTCGAGTCCCTAACCTTAAAAGGATTGCCACGTTGGTTTAGCTATTCATCTTATATGCAATTCTTCACCCCATGGGCTGAAGAAATATCTGTTTCGTTTAAGTGCTTGAAATCCCTATGTCTCCGTCATATGAATGTTCATGATTCGGATCTCGAGCTCCTTGCTAGAACCCGAGGTAAAGATTTAAGGGTTTTGAAGATTATTTATTGCGGCTTTTCTACGGATGGATTACTGCATATTGGCAAGTGTTGTAATGATTTGAGAACTCTGTGTTTGAAAGGACTTCGGGTGAAAGATGGGAAATGGTTACACAAATTGGCTTTGCAAAACACGGGCATTGAATCACTGGATTTTAGTAGTGTTAAGGAATATGATGTTAAAGATCTTATACTTCTTGCAAAAAATTGTAGTCAGTCTCTAGTATCTTTGAAATTACGTACTTGTGCTCCAATTGATTTAGTTAATGTCTTTAGATATGTTGTTAGGTTAGAAGATTTTGCTGTCGGTGAATGGGTTATGAATGAGGGGTATGGTTGTTTTAAGTTTCCTCCAACTATTCGTTGTATGGGCATATCTTACCTGAACAAAATTTTGTTGCCACTTGTACTCCCTCTTGCGCATCAGCTAAGGGAATTATATCTTAAAGATTTATATTTGGATGCTGATAGCCGGTGTTTCTTGATTCAGAGGTGTCCCAACTTGGAAATTCTCGACATCGAGGGTAAGTTGGGGGACATGGGATTGAAACTTCTTGGTCAGTTTTGCAAGAAATTGCGCAGTTATAAGACTTGTAGTTCGGCGTCACACATTGGACTCATCGCACTTGCACAAGGATGTCTTGCTTTGGAATGTTTACATGTCAACCTCACACATATTACGATTGAAGCTATAAAATGTATAGGAACTCATTTGAAGAACCTCCATGATTTCCGTTTGACTTTGAATTATAAATATAGTAACACATCTTTACCGCTAGACAATGGGATCCGAGCTATGCTAATTGGTTGTAGGAAACTTGAAAGGCTAGGTATCCGCCTTGGCTCCGGAGTAGTAACGGATGTTGGTTTGGGGTATATTGGGAAGTATGGTCAAAATCTGAGATATCTCTCTCTTAATCATGCAGGAGAGTCTGATGCAGGACTCGTGGAGTTATCAAAAGGGTGCCCAAAATTGAGAAAGCTAGAAATAGATAATTGTCCCTTTAGTAGGCAAGCAATTGAGACTTATGTGTTTAATATGCATTCATTAAGGTATATGCGGGTTTTTGGGATAACTGGTATTAGAAATTTTGAAATGACTCGTCCAAGTTATAATCGAGTTTGGACGAGTCATTTTGAAAAGTCTGGAAGATGGGTTGGTGAATGGTGATGCATAGTTATGGCTATTGTTAGTGAAAAATGCCCAGGTAAGTTCAAAATTGCTGCCAAAGTATAAACAGAGCACGAGGAAAAAGTTGTCGCTGAAGTTCGTAATTGGATGTATGAACATTTGATGCCTATAAATGTAATAGGTTTTTTTATATACGCATCAGGAAATGTATTTAGCTATGATTGAAAGAATCTTAAACTCATTTAGACACTTAAATGGGGTCCAGAATTTTATATATTTGGTTCTAATGTTGTTTGATATAGCTGAGAACTTTTTCTGCATTTTTAGTCATAATTAGTCTAACAATGCAATTGGCTCGTGTCTTTGACATTCACAGTTACTTTAATAGTATCTGCTGATGGTTTTATTTTGAAGTGTTGCTCATTAGCTGATATTTTTATTTGACCCATTGGAGATGAACACAACGCAAATTGACCCATTCGTTTGCTCTTATAATTTACTCACTTTAGCATATCATAAGCATCATACCATTAGTTCATTAAAAATATTTTATAACTTGTTCCATTATGACCTAAAACTGTATGTATCATTCATAGGAATTACTATAATTCAAAGCTTTACTGCCCTTTAACTTACCATTTGCTGTTACATAAATAATGTAGCAAGTGTTGTGAACCTTAAAACCCCCAAATACATAAAGTCAATGAATCAATCACCCATTCATAGTCAACTTATGAAACCAATAAAAGTTGAAAACTGTATGAGCGTTACTCTTCGGGAAAATGATGACTACATTCAAATGTAGGCAATTGCCTACATCCTCTTTGTAAAAAGTTTAAAAAATGTACAGTTTAGTTCCTTCAGTATGTTCCTGTTACATGTTTTCCCCTGTCCCGGGAATGTAGGCAATTGCCTGCATGTGGATGTAGGCATGATATCCCCCTTACTCTTATTGCCAGAAGTAATTGTAAACCAAACAAAACTAACAGCAAATAGTCACTTGTCAAAAGATAGTTAGATACACCAAAGGATCATATGTTACTCGGAGAACAAAACAATAACACAAACATTAGTATATAACGATTTTATTCATCAACACAAGTCTATAACATACATGGTACACATTATGCAGATTTGGAATATTCAGATAACCAAACGCGGATAAACTACTCTCGAAACAGATTCTGACTTTTAACTAACCAGAATCAAATGGTATCCAACTCTTCGTCTGAACACACATATCTAAGAACGCAATAATCAGATAATCACCTTGCTAACGCAATACCAAAAACCAACATTACGCTTCTTTCTCCAAACTAGCAATAGCAGTAGCAAGATCTTCATCCAACTCGATATCCCAACCACCATCCCACCTTATAAAAATCTCGGTATCCTCCAAATACTTGACTCTATGAACATCACCACCGGGCGTAAATAAGTAATCTCCAACACCCAACTCAAACCTTCCACCTTTACTCAAATTCCAAACAATCTTCTTCCCTTTAATCACCACCACATCATGTCCATGAGTATGGTGATGAGCCGGTTCAACGCTCCCACCCGCAAACCTAACTATCGCAGAAGTCGGGTTTTCCCTAACAATCTTCATTACCCCACCCGGCATTATCCCCACTGGCGTAAACTCACGCCCCTCAGCCAGGTCACATATTGCACAAGAACTATTATTACTATTACCATTCTCATCAAAGGAAGATTGTTTGTTTCCTATTTTCGGCATTTCAGCTAGCGAATCATCGAGAAACGACTGGATATTCTCAGGCCAAGCTTCGGAATTCGAAGCAGGGCAAGGCGACTTAAAGGGTGTATTCAAAAACTTATCCAGTATCTCCACCGCGGTTTCCGGGCCAGTAGACATTCCGGAAACTGCGATAACATTACAGTTATTAATAGACCTGGCGTTAACTGCGTCGCCAGGTGTTAAACACGTGGCGGCGTAAACGCCAGGAAACTTATTAGCAAAAATAGCTACCCCGACACCAGTACCACACGCGACTAAGCCGCGTGTGTCGGTGTCGGGTTTATTAACATTGGAACTAACTACTTTGCCTATTTTTTCACCTATGGTATAGTAGTTGTCTGTGCCTATGTCCTCTACTTCTATATTGAGGGACCTTAGGTGGGTGACTAAAGTGTCTTTTATGGCGGCGCCGAACGGGTCGGCGCCAACGATAAATTTGAGGCGGTGGTGGGTGGTGGTTTGTGACATTTTGAGGCGGTGGAGTAGTGGTGATGAAAAGGAGCTGACTTTTATGTGTCTGAAAGTTGGTGTTAGATCGGATAATGTAAAATAACAATATTTTATTATTATTATTATTATTTGAGTAAATTACATAAATGGTTGATTTGTATTTTTTCACATTTAGTCACTGAACTTTTTTTTGACATAAATGGTCACTAAAGTTTCAAATCATTACATAAATGGTCACTAAGGTTTCAATTCGTTACATAAATGGTCACTGTGTTTTGTCCAAAAATTACATAAATGGTCACTGAGGTTGACTGAATTTGTAACGATTTGAAACTTCGGTGACCATTTATGTCAAAAAAAAAGTTCAATGACTAAATGTGAAAAAATAGACAAATCATAGTGACCATTTATATAATTTACTCTTATTATTACTCCTTCCGTCCCATTTTAGTTGTCCATTTTTGCACTTTTTGTTGTCCCAAATTAGTTGTCAATTTTTAAGCAATTTTCAGTTTTGCCCATAAAAGACAAAACACAATCAAAGATTTAAAATAATAACTTGAGGATATTATTGTCATTTTACAACATACAAACAAAGATTTCTTAATATGTGTGTTTTGTGGGCCCATGACATCTAAATTGGGACGGGGGGAGTATTATTATTATTATTATTATTATTATTATTATTATTATTATTTTACCTTCATTATCTTGTATAAGTTTTGTGTTTTGTTATGGTTTTAAGTATTGCTTTAAACGTTTTGAGTATTTTTTTTTTTGAAAAGTAATTTTTTTATAGTTTATTTATTTCTTTTTTGTGTCAAGTTTGGTATGTGGCATATTTTGTTTTTTCACATTTGTTAAAATAAAAAAAGGTTTGGTCAATACAAAAGTGAATGAGGTGTTGAAAAGGTATATGATACAATTGGGTAAAAAAAATCACTAATACTGTCGTTTTTCCTCTTTATCAAAACTTGATAATAGAACATCATAGACCATTCGTTTGGCTGGGAGATTTAATTCGATCCATTAATGTTTTTGTCCCAAGGCCCGTTCGCCAAATCTTGTTCAGTTCCATTCAACCTCTGTTTTGTGTGAATCTTCGTGGAAGAAGAAGAAGCGGTTCAGCTATTGATGTTTTAAAAGGTCAATTCGTACATAAATCCAAAGCATATGTGGGTATTGAAAGAAATCAGGAAATTCAAATGAGGGTATTCTAATTTTTTTCATTTCTTTTGTGTTTAAGATTCTTTTAATTATTGTTTCATATTTCAAGTAACTATGATTCAAACAATTTTGCTGATATCGTTTGGGGTTTTTTTTAGTCAATAATGGGATTGAAGGTACTTATGTGTTATTTGATATAAGAATTTGCAGAATGATTCTAGCTATGGTGTCAATTCAATATTGGTATTTCATATATTTGTTTTTAGTGTGGTAACAAATGCAACTACAAAAATAATTGTTGCACCAAATATAGGTTTGACTACCATTGAACAGGAATGTTATGATTACATGGATGTTAGTAGTAGTTATACAAAACATAGACCGAACCATATGTTCAATGCACAAACCTACTTTAACATAATTGATGCTAGTACTTGTAGATATTTACATACGTCATTGGCCATGAGTAGTTCTAGTAGTGATACTTACTTACATAGGTAACCATTGTTAGGCTGCATTTTAGACGTGTGCAGTTAAGTAGCAAAAGGGTACAAAAGTCATTGGCCATTGGCCATGACTGGCAGGCCAAAGTTTAGAAGGTTTCAGTTAAGGAGCAAAACAGTGTGTGTGCACCTTTCATATTATGCCTTTTTTTTTTTTTTTTTACTTTTCGTTGGTTCTTCTATGAAGAGTGGTCGTTTGGCTGTTTTTTTACCAGCACTTGAGCTTGTGTCTATTTTGGATCTAGTTTGCATTGAGTATGCTGGTGGTGGTGTCGCCATTTCTGTAAAAGTAAAAAAAAATAAAAAAATGAACTGTAATGATGTTTTTTATAGTTAAAGTTTAGAAGTGGTTGGGAATTCAAACTTTGGAAACCATATGGACAAAAATTTGTAATTTAACTTTTATAAAAGATAAACGATTCCAAAGTTTATAATAGAGTAAACTAAACCATTCGTCCTTGTGGTATGCGTTGACCGACACGTTTCGTCCTTTGACCAAAAAAATTGCACCGTCCGTCCTTAATTGCGAAACGTTATGCACCGTTGGTCCTTCACTCTAACTGGGTTCATTAACGATCGTTATCTGAGGTCCAATGGAGGGTATTTTGGACTTTTCACCCCCACACCATCAATTAAATCCTTTAGCTACCCCCTTCATTTCATTCACCATCCCCCATACACCTAAACACACACACTCACAGTATATCTTCAAATCATCTTTACTGTTTATCTTCTTCAAATCATCAAATCGTAAAAACTGATTAACAAGAAAAGTTACATGAAATGGTGCTACAGTTGGCGTATGTAATACGAAAACCAGATGTTGACTTCGATCCAAATGTAGCTTATGGCAAGTGTTTTTTCATTTTTCTGCTAATGATCTATTTCATCCATAATTGATTAACCCTAATTAACACTAACCCTATTTTGTTTTTTTCTTTTTTTAGCTGGCATACGGACTGCGTTTTCAATAAGGGTGCATTATGGTGGTTCTTTCACTCAATCACCTGGAAGGAGGTACATAAATGGTTATTCAAAGATTGTGGATGAGTTAGACTCTGATGAGTTTTCGTTGCATGAGCTAGATGCTATTGTAGAAGAGTTAGGCAATGATGGGCATAAAATAATGTTTTACCATTTTATGAAACCTGATGGTGATTTAGATAGTGGCCTACAACCTTTAGGCAGTGACCAAGATGTTCTTTTCTTGTCAAAATATGTTGAAGATGGTCATAAACTCATTGATATATATGTTGAGCATGAAAAAACCAATCCTGACCTTTATTTCACCTCACCAGTAAAAAACAAAAGGGTAGTGATAGAAGAGTTAGATGAACCAAGACAGTCCAATGCAGGTATAACACCACTTGCTAAGAAAGATGTAGAACCACAACCATATGTTGTAAGTTTAGATGAAGGTCAAGGTAGTGGTGCTGCTAAGGATGTACCTAGTCAGGGAGATAGTGCTTTTGTAAATGAGTTTTACTCTTCCTATGACCCTTATGTAGCTTCACAAGACCCAAACTTTGATCCCTTTGCTGATTTAGATGATATATTACCAAAACATGGACCTGAAAATGTGGATAATGAGGAACAGAGTGAGGAACAGAGTGTGGATAATGTGGATAATGAGGAACAGAGTGAAGGGTTTAAAGGTAGTGATTCTAGTAAGCATACTGATTCTAGTGACCATACTGATTCTAGTGATGATGATAGTCAGGATAGTGAGTATATTATGGATGAAGAAAACTATGTGTCAGAGGTTGATGTTGACATGGAAGACTTCCATTACAACATTGATGAAACTGTTGAGTTCATGGGTTGTAAGAACAGAGCTGAAATATCTGATAATGAAGAAGAACAAGATGATATAGAAGTTATGGATAATGACTACTTTGAGAGTACTTCAGAGGAGGAAAATGAACTTGATAGGTTGAGAAAAAGAAAATTGAAACAAATTAGGAAACAGGCACATGCTTCTACCCAAGTGTACAAGACATACTTTTATGTGGGTAAAAAATTTGGAAATAGGGAAATAGTAAAGGAAAGAGTTAGGGAGCATTCAATTGAAACAAGGAGGGAACTTAGGATGGAAAAAAATGACAAGGAAAGAGTCAGAGTTGTGTGCAGGGGTATTATACCAACTTTACCCACTTGTGAAGGTAATCAGCCTGTTAATGGGCATGATGCAAGTGGGTCAAAAGTCAAGTGGACCAAGGGTAAGGTATGTGAAGCTGCTGGGGTTGAATACCATAGTCCATCAAAAAAGAATCATACCAGAGAGAGAATAGTAAATGGGGGAAAACCTAAAAGTAAAAAGGCAGATAATGACAATAAATGTCCATGGGTGTTGTTATATACCAAACTCAAAAACCTAGACACATGGGAGGTTAAAACTCATAGATCTGTTCACAAATGCTTGCAATCCAGAAATAACTTGTATGCTACATCAAAATGGTTTGCTAAAGAACTTGTTGAACAACTCCAGTCAAACCCTCAAATACCAATTAGAGCTGTGCAAGAGCAATTACAGAGGAAGCATGAATTAGCTGTTTCAGAAAGTAAAGCATTTAGAGCAAAAGCAGAGGCTGAAAAAAAAGTTAGAGGTGACTATACTCATCAATATAAGATGCTCAGAAGTTATGCATTAGAGTTGCAAGAAGCCAATCCAAACATAACTGTCAAAATCCATGTTCAATCAGAAGCAGATCATACAGTTCCAACAAGGGTCTTTAAAAGAATATATGTCTGCTTAGGGCCATTGAAAGAAGGATTCAAGGCTGGAATGAGAGAAATACTTGGATTGGATGGCACATTCATGAAAGGTCCATTCCCTGGTCAACTACTTACTGTTGTAAGTGTTGACTCAAATAATGGGATATACCCTTTGGCATATGGGATAGTGGAGAGTGAAAACAAAGATTCTTGGATATGGTTTCTAACACAACTGGGAGATGATTTGGATCTTTATATAAATTCAAATTTCACTTTTATAAGTGACAGGCAGAAGGTATGATTCTCTTTTAACTTTTATGATTTTTAATTTGCTTATTCTAGCTGTTTGTAACATATGTTTGTTTAATTGTTGTAGGGTCTTATTCCAGCCCTTGCAAAGTTGTTTCCCTGTGCTGAGCACAGATTTTGTGTGAAACATATTCATGAAAATATGAAGCTGCAATGGAGTGGTGCAGCTTATAAAGAGTTACTATGGAAATGTGCCACAGCAACAACAGTCCCAGAGTTCCAGCTTGCAATGGAAGAGTTTAAAGCATTTAGCAAGCCTGCTTATGAATGGTTGTTGAAGATTCCACCTCAGCACTGGGCAAGAAGCCATTTCTCAGGTACAAATTTACATATACAGTCTTTGTACAAGAAGACCAATTACATATATAGTCTTTAACTTATATTTTAATTCTAAATAGGGAGAGCTAAGACAGATGTATTGGTGAACAATATGTGTAAAGTTTTTAATGGAAAGCTTGTTGGTGGTAGAGATAAGGCTATCATTTCAACACTAGAATTTGCAAGGGCTTATCTCATGAAAAGGATAGTGAATGTGAATAAGTTGATTGAAAGATGTGATGGTCCACTGACTCCAACTGCTACAAAGCTTTTGAAGTTGAACTGTGATGAAGCAACTAAGTATACAGTTACTTGGGGTGGAGGTATTTATTATGAGGTAAGTGGTCCATGGAATGATCGGTGTGTGGTGAATGTGCAGCAGAGGACATGTACCTGTAGAAAGTGGGAGTTAACAGGGATCCCCTGTAAACATGCTATAGCAACAAACTGGAATATGGCACTTAACCAACAATCAGCAGGATTACCAGAGGAATGGGTACATCCATGTTATAGGTAATTATACCTTCATAATGCAGACATACTTAACCAACATTCACATTATTAATGCATTTCCATTTTATAGGTTGGAAACATGGAAGAAAGCTTACTCAAACCACATAAAACCTATCAGAGGTCCACTTCATTGGCCTAAGTGTAATGTACCAACTACTCTGCTACCACCAACTCATCAACCACAAATTGGAAGACCAAGAAAGGAAAGAAGGAAGTCTAGGGCAGAGGTTGATGTGGTACATATGTCCAAGAATGGCAAGCTGACAAGGAGACTCAAAACTGTCACATGTGACAAATGTGGAACCAGAGGTCACAACTCAAGGAGTTGCACTGGACCAAGAAAATCACAGTCAAAGGGAGTTGGTAAGAAGAGGAAAGAAAGAAGTTCTGCTGGTGAAGCTGATAACTCTGCAAGAAGACCAACGGATGCTGATAAAGGTAAGGGAGTTGCAGTTGATGATGGAAAGAAGAAGAAAGGTCCACCAAGGAATAAAGTTGTTGTTCTTGGTTGATACTAGTTTATGTTTGATGTTTATGGTTAATGTGTTTGGATTATGACTTGTTATTTGTAGTTTGTATCCATGATCATGGCTGGTATTTGCACATGACAGTTAGGTGATTTTGGATTATGACTAGTTAATGGTATTTTGTATCCATGATCATGGGTTGTATTTGGATTATGACTAGTTAATGGTATTTGCAGTTTAGTAAGTGGGAATTTGGGTCAAAACAGTTGGTTCTTATGTCTGTTATGTTTACTATGGGTCAAAACAGTTATGTTTAGTATGCAGATTATCAATTAAGTTGTTTAATGCTTGACTATTGAGTATTGACTATAATGGTCAAAATAGATGGTATTTGGTTTTCTTTGTTTAATGCTTCACATTTACTCCACATCCTGCACATTACCAAACCATCATTGAATGGCATTAAGACTATCCTTGACTTTTGTGCTGGAATGGTCTTTAAATTGCACTTTACAACCTGTATTCACCCAAAAAAAACCTGTACTCACCCAAAACTTTACCAAACAAGTCAACCATGACTTCAAATCCATCCCCAATTGAAATTTCATCAGATTCTACTGCATCTGAGGATCTCAAGTCACAGAAAGCCCAAACATACTGACCTAACCATCTAACTAATGTTGTACATTACAGTCACAAAATACAACTTCAAACTTCTTTTTTACATTAAACTTCTTCTTTTTTTTCATTAACCAAAAACCCAAAATACAACTTCAAACTTCTTTTTTACATTAAACCCCAAACATACTGACCTAACCATCTAACTAATGTTGTACATTACAGTCACAAAAAGCAAAACCCATGACACAATCAGATATTTCTTCATTCTTGATCTTTCTTGCTCCAACACTTGGATTTGTCCTCGATGGGTGTTCAGTGATCTCAATAGTCCGGGTATGATGTTAACAGATCGAGGACACATGGGGGGATCCACCCAATCAACGAAAGGACAATCTGATGGCTGCTAACAAGTTTAAACAAAACTTGTTAATAACATCATCAGAGAGATCAAAACCATTTTCAAAAAAAAATTACAAAAAACACTTCCGTACCATTTGAGGGCAACCATAAAACCTTCTTCCTGGGTTGATGTTAGTCCATGATGTTTTCACCACTGCACGTTTTCCACAATGACAATTAACCATTTTGATGAGATACTTTACCAGTGAAGTGATTTGAGAGTTTAATGAAAGAAAGAAAGAAAGAATAGAAAAGCTTAGGTGGGGTTGGATTATTATTTATAGTAAGAGGATAATGACAAAATAAAGAAGCGGGAAAAAATTGTGTAGGGGAAAAGAGGTGTGGGAGGGAAAAGTGTGTGGGGTGAAAAGTCCAAAATACCCTCCATTGGACCTCAGATAACGATCGTTAATGAACCCAGTTAGAGTGAAGGACCAACGGTGCATAACGTTTCGCAATTAAGGACGGACGGTGCAATTTTTTTGGTCAAAGGATGAAACGTGTCGGTCAACGCATACCACAAGGACGAATGGTGTAGTTTACTCTTTATAATATACTAGTATATAATCTAAACAGTCAAAACACCCCTAAACCCTATTCGTTCATAATCAAAAGAGATGAAGAATCATCCACGTGAGTCAATCCACACTGTGTTTAACTGTGTTATTCCCTACATACACGACGGTGATGACCGCAACTCTGTTTCTTTAGTTTGTCGTAGATGGTACGAGCTCGATTGTATCACACGTAAGCATGTGACTGTCCACTCGTTTTACTCTCCCAAACCGTCTCGTTTACATCAAAGGTTCCCGTTTCTCGAGTCCATAACCTTAAAAGGATTGCCACGTTGGTTTAGCTGTTCATCTTATATGGGCTTCTTCACCCCATGGGCTGAATAAATTACCTCCGTCCCAAAATAAGTGTCCAGTTTTACTTTTTTAGTCTTTTTTGTTCAACTTTGACAATAAATACCTTTACTTGTGTTGTATAATAGTTGGTGCAAAATATATGAATGAATTGGGTTTTAAATGTATTTTCATTGGTATAATTTTCATCAAGTATTATATAACACAAATAAAAATATTTAAGGTCAAAGTTGAACAAAAAAGACTCCAAAAAGTCAAACTGGACACTTATTTTGGGACGGAGGGAGTATCTGTTTCGTTTAAGTGCTTGAAATCCCTATGTATCCGTGATATGAGTGTTGGTGATTCGAATCTCGAGCTCCTTGTTAGAACCCGAGGTAAAGATTTAAGGGTTTTAAAGATTATTTATTGCGAATGGCTTTCCACGGATGGATTACTGCATATCGGCAAGTGTTGTAATGATTTGAGAACTCTGTGTTTGAAAGGACCTTCGGTGCTTGAGAAAGATGGGAAATGGTTACACGAATTGGCTTTGCAAAACACAGGCATTGAATCACTGGAATTTAGTAGTGTTAAGGAATATGATGTTAAAGATCTTATACTTCTTGCAAAAAATTGTAGTCAGTCTCTAGTATCTTTGAAATTACGTAGTTGTGCTCCAACTGATTTGGTAGATGTCTTTAGATATGTTGTTAGGTTAGAAGATTTTGTTGTCGGTGAATGGGATAAGGATGAGGAGTATGGTGGTTTTAAGTTTCCTCCAACTATGCGTTGTATGGGCATATATGACTCTGACCGGAACAAAACTTCGTTGCCACTTGTACTCCCTCTTGCGCATCAGCTAAGGGAATTATATCTTGAAGACTTATATTTGGATGCTGATAGCCGGTGTTTCTTGATTCAGAGGTGTCCCAACTTGGAAATTCTTTACATCGAGGGTGTGTTTGGGGACACGGGATTGAAACTTCTTGGTCAGTTTTAGAAGAAATTGCGTAGTTATAAGACTTATGGTTTGGCGTCACACATTGGACTCATCACTCTTGCACAAGGATGTCTTGCTTTGGAATGTTTACATGTCAACCTCACGCATATTACGATTGAAGCTATGAAATGTATAGGAACTCATTTGAAGAACCTCCATGATTTCCATTTGACTTTGAATTATAAATATAGTAACACATCTTTACCGCTAGACAATGGGATCCGAGCTATGCTAATTGGCTGCGGGAAACTTGAAAGGCTAGGTATCTGCCTTGGCCCCGGAGTAGTAACGGATGTTGGTTTGGGGTATATTGGGAAGTATGGTCAAAATCTGAGATATCTCTCTCTTAATCATGCAGGAGAGTCTGATGCAGGACTCGTGGAGTTATCAAAAGGGTGCCCAAAATTGAGAAAGCTAGAAATAGCTAATTGTCCCTTTAGTAGGCAAGCAATTGACACTTATGTGTTTAATATGCATTCATTAAGGTATATGCGGGTTTTTGGGATAACTGGTATTTTTGAAATGATTCGTCCAAGTTATAAGCGAGTTATTTTGAAAAGTCTGGAAGACGGGTTGGTGAATGGTGATGCATAGTTATGGCTATTGTTAGTGAAAAATGCCCAGGTAAGTTCAAAATTGCTGCCAAAGTATAAACAGAGCACGAGGAAAAAGTTGTCACTGAAGTTCGGTAATTGGATGTATGAACATTTGATGCCTATAAATGTAATAGGTTTTTTATATACTCATCAGGAAATGTATTTAGCTATGATTGAAAGAATCTTAAACTCGTTTAGACATTTAAATGGGGTCCAGAATTTTATATATTTGGTTCTAGTGTTGTTTGATATAGCTGAGAACTTTTTCTGCCTTTTTAGTCACAATTAGTCTAGCTATGCAATTGGCTCGTATCGTATCTTTGACATAAGGAATGCAATTTATTTTTGGTTCTACATTGGCATTCACAATTCCTTTTATAGTATCTGGCTATCTGCTGGTGGTTTTGTTTTGAAGTGTTGCTCATTAGCTGATATTTTTATTTGACCCGTTGAAGATGAACATAACACAAATTGACCCATTCATTGGCTCTTATATTTACTCACTTTAGCTTATCATAAGCCTCATATTACTAGTTCGTTTAGAATATTTTTTGATAACTTATTCCATTATACCTAAAAGCGTATGTATCATGATCTGGGCAATGAAGTTCAAGTCGTTTTTTTTTATATGATTCAAGGAAATTACAATAACATTGAGCTTTAATCAGAGCACAAAACAATAACACAAACATTAGTATATACAGTAACTTTTTTATTCATCAACGCAAGTCTATAACATACATGGTACACATTATGCAGATTTGGAATATTCAGATAACCAAATGCGGATAAACTACTCTCGAAAACAGATTCTGATTTTTAACTAACCAGAATCAAATGGTATCCAACTCTTTGTCTGAACACACATATCTAAAAGTGCAATAATCACATAATCACCTTGCTAATGCAATACCAAAAACCAACATTACGCTTCTTTCTCCAAACTAGCAATTGCAGTAGCAAGATCTTCATCCAACTTGATATCCCAACCACCATCCCACCTTATAAAAATCTCGGTATCCTCCAAATACTTAACTCTATGAACATCACCACCGGGCGTAAATAAGTAATCTCCCACACCCAACTCAAACCTTCCACCTTTACTCAAATTCCAAACAATCCTCTTTCCTTTAATCACCACCACAACATGACCAAAAGTATGGTGATGAGCCGGTTCAACGCTCCAACCCGAAAACCTAACTATCGCAGAAGTCGGGTTTTCCCTAACAATCTTCATTACCCCACCTGGCATTATCCCCACCGGCGTAAGCACACGCCCCTCTGAGCCAGTTCACATATTGCACAAGAACTATTATTGCTATTGTTAGAGTTAATGGATATAAATTAATATTTGTATGACCAGTTTTGAACACGAGACTTCGGGATTGCACACATTACGTATGAGTCTCAATGTTTGAATAATTAATTTAATGATTTATGATTTAATTATTCATTTCACAAATAAACACTTATCGTTCGTTAGTATTTAACGGAGTTTGGTTAACGGACGTTAAATATTAACTTGAAGGACTATGTATGAAAATACAAGTCAAGAAGGATCTAGAATCCCTCTTGACATGCAAAGTTCGGCCGAATGGGTTTAGGAGGGGGATTAGGAAACTTTTTTCCTAACCTAACTTGGAAAGGAAGATTTTTGAGTCTATAAATACAAACCGTTGTATTCATAGATCACTAATCATAATTCTCTAGCAAGTCTAAACTTCTTCTTCTCCTCCCTCTTGTGTTTCTTGGCCGATCCATAACTCCCAAACACCTTGGGATTTTCGGTTCATCATAAACACATAAGTGTTTGATTTGCTTGTGAATTAGAACCTAGTTTTTCACATTGAGACGCTAGTAATACGTGTGTACAAGAACGAAGGACAAGCTTGCTTTAGCTTGTGTGTTATTCCCCTTCGACTAACACCTTAGTCGATCCACTTTAAACCCTAATCTAGGGTTTATATCTTGTTCTTGATACGTGGTTTCTTGTTTTGCTAGAAACCAAAAGGTACGCATTACTTTTAATTTATTTAATCAATTACATGTATTGTAGATCTTGTTTTTCCGTTGCGTACTTGATGTTATATGTTTATTTGTTTATGGCTGTGATTCAAATATTCCAACAGTGGCATCAAGAGCCCATTTAATACGTGTAATTAATTACTAAAAACGCATAAAATTGAATCTTGATGATTAGATACATGCAATAGGTGTTCTAGGGTTTTTAATTTTGCAAATCCTTTTTATTTTTTTTTAATTATGGGTCGTATACCCTTTAATTATTTTTAGGGTTTTAGTTTTTGATAAAAACTTGTAGAAACCCTAGGATTGCATGTAAAATTTTATGTGTTAAATTAATGAATACAAGGTGATGTCATTAATTAAATGCGTATATATATTGACTTGATTATATGTGTTACATGATAATAAGTGCAATATGGGAAATCCATGACAAAAACATGCATGTTTTGTCATGGAAAATTGATGTTTAAATGTTACATGTTCTACGTGCTATTTTATGTGATTGTTAATTAACTACGGTTTTAGTAAAAAAAATTGTTGAACATGTAAATATTACTAAAAGTTAATTAATTAGGTTTTTAGGGAAGACCTAAAATTGGGGAAGACCCCATATTAATCGCATATTTAATCAATTATGTGTGTTGTGTATATGTTAATCATAAGACTTACGCGGCCAAGAAATTGGCGTCTGTGGTCCATTGGGTACAATGAGCTCAAAAACCAATGGGAGTCTTAAGACCAATATATACATATTAATTGATTTATTTTAGCATGTTTGATGCGTGCGATGTGTCGTTGCGGTTTAGCAGTATTAATGCCTACTCAAGTTTTAAATTTATATTTAGCCGACTTATCAATAACACACACACTTAACGAGCAGTGTACCCGGTCAGTATGAATATAATGGTAAGTAGAGTGTCGATCACTAAGAGTGGAACGTATTATTTAGTTATTCTAATCAGTATTTTAATATATTAAGTTAGCTATACAACATAATCTAACGCAAGGGGGTTCAGCCTGAGAGACTGGCACGATTTGGTTGCAATTAAATAATAAACTAAACCAATAGGCACGAATCAGCGAATAGCACACACGTACACAGATAAATACTTGAGACAATAAGAAGATCTGTCCTGATAGATAAGTAGTTTGTCACTTGTTTTATTGCTAGTTTTATATGAAGTGTATAGTTCGATGCAACGCACCGAGATTAAGTCCTTTCTCGTTGGTTCTAATCTTATCGGCGAGTAAACCCTTAATGATTACTTATGACTATCCTATTTATCTTTCTTCCTACTTTTCTACAGACGATAGAATGTATAGGCGATCTAATAAATAGGCGAGGGCAGAGGCATGGCGACCCGATCAACGCTCAGCTAAACACAGAGGTTATCAATGCACTAATAAAAGTCACCAAAGACATCAACATATAAACTTTAATTAATGAGAAAGCAGTTTTAAGGGAGTGCAATCTTTCCGTTGTCACATTACACAAGCCACCAATCTTGATGAATTAAAGTTTACTAACACAATAAAACAAAACTACTTAATGAATTAAACACATGCAGCACCTTCTTACAGCTCTTGTATCTTCGTTTGGGTGTGTCTTGTGCTGCCTATTCGTCTGAATTCGGCCTTAGGTTTCTGTACTTCGGTCTTCTGTCGAACTTCGGAACTCTTAATTCGTCTGGTCTTTGGGGTATTTATAGTTTCTGTCTGAGGGTAGGATGCGGCGCATCTAGTAAGTAGATGCGGCGCATTGACTTAACTTCGCGTGGGGTCCAAGATTAATATATTCAGGAATGTTCGTACACCGCCAGAAGATGCGGCGTAACTCCATAAATAGATGCGGCGCATGTCCTCTTGTATCTTGGATCGTATCTAGTGAAATATTGATAGTGATGCGCCGTATGTAATAAACAAGATGCGGCGCATCTGGAGCAGAATGTCTTGATCTTGTACATTTCGGTAGACTCTTAACTTCTTGCATGTTTTGCTCCATAATTAGTCCAAAATCGCCAAGTTTCACCAAATGCTTGTTTTTACCTGAGAATTACAAAAGTAAACGATTAAGTATCAATCCTAATACATAATATAATAAAACAAGTCAAATTAATAGGATAAATGATAGTAATAAAATGTACTTATTTGAGTTCATCAAATATCCCCCACTTGAACTTTACTTGTCCCCAAGTAAACCTTAGAATTAATCTTATGAAAATGTATCCTAAAAGATGTTAGGATTTATTTTTATATTTAAGCATGTATTCATTTTTGTCATAATCACACAACCAAACACTTAACGAATTAGAAATAAAATAAAATATTCTGATAAAAGCAAATCTAATCGTTTAACTGTCCAGTCGCGACGAATATTCTATCATAAGCTTGGCAAGTATACACATCTCCCCCACTAAAGCCAAGGAATAACAAGTCTAAAGCGGTAAAAAGGGTTTTGAGGTTTAAGGGTTAATCATTCTTAATCTCTATCGATCTCAAATTTCAGAAAAGGCGACAAAATCACAAATACATGATCGAATCCACGAACACGATACTTGCAATTGCTCAAATCCTTAACTCGAATAGGCTAAAGATAGGTCCAAACTTCACCAATAATAATATATCAAAAAGGGCGACAAAATCATAAATACATAGCCGAATCCACGACTACGATACTTAAGATTGCTCAAATCCCTAATCTCAATAAATCAAAGGTTTGGTTGGATAAAGAATAATACAGGGTATGGATAATTTGGGATATAAATTGGTGTAAAATGAAAAATAAACAAAACAAATAAATTAAAATCCTAAGTGTGGTTAATCACTATCCCAACCATCCCATGAATAAGACTCATATCATTGAATAACTCACGCTTTAACACTTGAAACACACGCTTTAGGTAGACACGAATTATACTCAACAAGATCTTTAATCAAAGAATAAACCTTAGTTGGTGTTCCCATAACTGCCAACTCCCATTCAATCCATAGATATAATATACAACAACTAGTGGTGATATCGACCACTTAATACAAAACTTTACATAAGTTGGTTAAAACAAACATCCAACTTTTTCTTTTTCTTTTTCTTTTCTAATTTTTTCGATTTTTTTTTTTTTTTTTTTTTTTTTTTTTTTTTTTTTTTTTTTAACTTGAAACATAAACATAGATGTGTAAAATTTCACCACATCACTATAATGATAATTCTGGATAATTTTTCCATACTTTTCATGACTTCAGAAATAACGGTAATAGTGAAAGTAGTAAACACACGAAAAATAAACTCAAAGATATACAATATTTACTTTCACTCCAATTGCATTGTGCAATTTCCCGACCTAACCATAGATAATGAATTACGCACGCGAACACAGGTAATGTAAGGAAACACACTTTGCCTAAAGCAATTAACCAACCACGGATTTTAATCTACAGGGTAGGCTAAGGTGTAAGGGTGTAACGAAACATTTTAACAAAGGTGTAAGAAACGAAATGGATGGTCTAGTGTTTTCTCTAGGTATTACTAAAAGAGAGTAACAAAAGGGTTTATACGGGTTACTAACCAGTGTAGTTAGTTAATAACACATAACATATAAAGGCTATTTGGGTGTAATCCTAGAATTTTACCAATTTAGACAAGTCATTCCAATTATATAAATAATACTTATTATGGTGGTCTCGAATAGTATACAAGCCAAGTTCTAAAGTTTACAAGTCACCGGCACACTCATAGATTTGTGAATTTTGAAAAATCACAATTTTTGAAAATAACGTCATGTGTGCAGCTATGCAACTTAGACTTTAAACAAAAACATGCTAAAAAAAAAAAAAAAATTATATATTAAGCACATTTTAAGCATATTTTGAAAAGTTTAGGACAAGTAAGTGTTAAGTGTTCTAATTCTCCAATCCCCCCACTTAAGTTAAACAACATCCTCGTTGTTTGTATAAAAGGTTAAAAACTGGAAAATAAAAGAATTAGAGCAGAAAAACTCCCCTGAGATTTGCTCGGTATGATCCTCCATTTGTATAAGAGCAAAAATCTTCTTTCTTGTGGATTAGAACGTTTAAGCTTCATATTTGATGTATCCACAGGAAATGCAGGAATCTATAATACCACTAAGGCTTTAAAACACACCAAAGTTAAGAAAGGTTCAAACTTGCATAATACATTAGTAGTTAGGAAAAATAAAACATAAAAATTAAAATGAAAATCATCAGGTCAGTCAATGCGCCGTATCTTATGGAAGAAGATACGCCGTATCGAGCCTGGAATAATTACGGATCAGAATAGAAGATGCGTCGCATCCTTAACCAGGGATGCGCCGCATTGAAATAAACTGATAAAAAGTTTTAAAGTCGAAAATTAAAAATGCAGAAAAATAAAGTAAGATATGACCATTGCAGGAGATGCGTCGCATCTCAGGATTGAGATGCGCCGTATCCTCTGCGGCCTGACTGACTCGACACAGAACAGAATAATAAAAAGATAAATCCGGGTTGTCTCCCGGTAAGCACTTGTCTTTATTCCAGAGTCTTCAAGTTAGACTCACGTTCAGCTCTTTATTTAGTTCTTGTCACGGTCCATCCTTCTTCCTTCATCCGAAAGATGTTCCCGTATAGCTTTGCGACGTTTTCTTCCGTTCGACTTAGTCTAGTATAGCTCTTGGTCTTCGTCGCCACATATTCCTCATCTGGTCCCAAAGAGTATTTGATGATTTTAAATTTTTCAGAAATAATCATGGGTGGCTCATTATAAGGGATTCCAAGTAGTTGACACTTTCTTTTGGTGAATTCTTCCTCGTCTTTATCAACAAACCTAAAATAAGGATCCTTAATCAAATAGTCATCAAGTTCATCAATTAATGACTTATTGTTATCATCATCTTGAATTGCCTCCCACTCTCTTTCCAATTCCCATTGTAACCGTCGACTAAGTTTCGTGTAATCATCAAATTGTTCATGCACCCATTCCCAGAAAGTAGTATTCGATGTTCCTTTAAGTCCTTTCAAGTATTCAATTCTACCCTTTTCTTGCAAAGCCTCCGCTTTTTGTGGGCAGTCTTCAACATTATCGTACCACTCATAATCTTCAAAGGTTACATCGTTTCCAACCCTTTTCATCCCAATTATACTTCCCCCATTACAGGTTCCGTCACTCTTATAATCACAGGTCGGCCAAACACTACTCCCATCCTTGAAAACGAAAGGTGTACAGGTGTGATTAATGTGCTCAAATTCCCATGGTTTATCCCAAACCCATGGTATTTGTTCATTCCATTCGTAGTACCAGGTGTTTTTGAAATCATCATAAGTCCTAAATCCTGGTAGATCTCCAGTTAGCACATCATAGTCGACTTGAAGAAGGTAGTTAAATTCCTTGAATTGCTTGCACAAGGGTGTCTCATAATCGAACACGTCAATGTCTATTCTGAATAATTCTTCAATGCCCTCATTGATCGTTGAATCATGAATTGACGACCCATAGTCGCTTTCTACTTCTTCGTCTTCACCTCTTATCCAATATACCCATAACGCATCTTTAGTAGCCCGATCCATACTCTTATGGTTATTGAACTTACTAGCCAACCACTCTGAAAAATTAACATCGTTAGGATCGTGGTTAACGTCAAAGCAAGCTTTTCCAATCATATTCCTTCTTATCTCCATGAACTCATTAAATTGCTCCCTAAAACTCCGTGTCAACCATGAAGTCATAATCCGCTTGACTTCATTCGCAGGGGCAAATTTCGGACTACCATATTTAAGTTCAAGCCAATCATTGAGGGAGAGGTCCATCAATCTTACCAACCTGCCATGAAATAGTAACTCCGCCACAGCATAAATTCGTTCATCGTCCAGATAGTTCTCATTTAATCCCTAGTACTGTTCGGAATAAGGCATGTAAGAGATTTGGGTATTGCCTCCACCACAGCTTTTGTTGCTTGAGTCCATGTATGCAAGATAGAATTTCCCATCATCTTTTTCGATAGTAGTCCAAGTCAATCCTTTGGATTCAATGATAGGCCATAAGAGCAACAATTCATCTCCAGTGTACTTCACAAATACATCATAAGAGAATACCCCTTTGTCAATGTTGCATAAACGCATGAATTCCTTAAAAGCAGCTTCAAGAGGGGTCTCCCAAGAGAATAAATCCGTATCAATTTCGAGTACATTGAAGTTGACATTATCATAAACTTCCATGGATGAGTTCGAAAGCAAGAGTTCCATAGCAAGATATCCGTTCTTCGACATATCTTCCATAGCAAAATCTGTCATCACAAGTAAAATCATCAGTAGGATTTGTTCGCTAGAATAAAAATTAATGAATATAGAAACGGATATAAGAATACAAGTAGCTGATATCTGCAGACGATGCGCCGTATCCAAAAAGTTGGATACGCCGTATCTTATAATCGTTAAAATTAAATCAGACTTTATTCAGAAAATAGATACGCCGCTTAGAAATTAGAATGCGCCGTATCACTTTTAATAATCAAAAATCGATATTTATTTAAAATTAAATGCGTCGTATTAACTAAAGTTAATGCGCCGTATTTTCGTTACGTTTCAAAATACGAGATTTTTGATTTAGAAGATACGCCGTATCGATAGAGATCGATGCGTCGTATCTGTTTAATAATTCGAAAACTGTTTTTAATTAAAATAATAGATACGCCGTATCTGCTAAGGCAAATGCGTCGTATGGCGTTAACGTTTAGAAAATTTTTTTTTTATTAAAAACAGATACGCCGTATCTTGGGGAAAAGATGCGTCGTATCGAATTAATTAAACGCGTTGTATTTTATAAAAATTAAACGCAATACGCCGTATCTGAGAGATCAGATGCGCCGTATCGTTCGATTTAGCTCAGTACAACGATAGCAGAATACAAAAAATACGAAAAATAAAAACAAATAAAAACACAAACGAAAATTAAAAAAAATAAAAGCAAACAAATAACACACAAAAACAGAAAATATGCAAAATAATACAATGAATGAAAATTAACCTAATATACAACAGAATTAGCGGTTAGATAAAAAAAAAATTAAAAACCTAATTAAAATACTAATCAAATTAACAGATAATAACAATTCACTCCCCGGCAACGGCGCCAAAAACTTGATGCGTGCGATGTGTCGTTGCGGTTTAGCAGTATTAATGCCTACTCAAGTTTTAAATTTATATTTAGCCGACTTATCAATAACACACACACTTAACGATCAGTGTACCTGGTCAGTATGAATATAATGGTAAGTAGAGTGTCGATCACTAAGAGTGGAACGTATTATCTAGTTATTCTAATCAGTATTTTAATATATTAAGTTAGCTATACAACCTAATCTAACGCAAGGGGGTTCAGCCTGAGAGACTGGCACGATTTGGTTGCAATTAAATAATAAACTAAACCAATAGGCACGAATCAGCGAATAGCACACACGTACACAGATAAATACTTGAGACAATAAGAAGATCTGTCCTGATAGATAAGTAGTTTGTCACTTGTTTTATTGCTAGTTTTATATGAAGTGTATAGTTCGATGCAACGCACCGAGATTAAGTCCTTTCTCGTTGGTTCTAATCTTATCGGCGAGTAAACCCTTAATGATTACTTATGACTATCCTATTTATCTTTCTTCCTACTTTTCTACAGACGATAGAATGTATAGGCGATCTAATAAATAGGCGAGGGCAGAGGCATGGCGACCCGATCAACGCTCAGCTAGACACAGAGGTTATCAATGCACTAATAAAAGTCACCAAAGACATCAACATATAAACTTTAATTAATGAGAAAGCAGTTTTAAGAGAGTGCAATCTTTCCGTTGTCACATTACACAAGCCACCAATCTTGATGAATTAAAGTTTACTAACACAATAAAACAAAACTACTTAATGAATTAAACACATGCAGCACCTTCTTACAGCTCTTGTATCTTCGTTTGGGTGTGTCTTGTGCTGCCTATTCGTCTGAATTCGGCCTTAGGTTTCTGTACTTCGGTCTTCTGTCGAACTTCGGAACTCTTAATTCGTCTGGTCTTTGGGGTATTTATAGTTTCTGTCTGAGGGTAGGATGCGGCGCATCTAGTAAGTAGATGCGGCGCATTGACTTAACTTCGCGTGGGGTCCAAGATTAATATATTCAGGAATATTCGTACACCGCCAGAAGATGCGGCGTAACTCCATAAATAGATGCGGCGCATGTCCTCTTGTATCTTGGATCGTATCTGGTGAAATATTGATAGTGATGCGCCGTATGTAATAAGCAAGATGCGGCGCATCTGGAGCAGAATGTCTTGATCTTGTACATTTCGGTAGACTCTTAACTTGCATGTTTTGCTCCATAATTAGTCCAAAATCGCCAAGTTTCACCAAATGCTTGTTTTTACCTGAGAATTACAAAAGTAAACGATTAAGTATCAATCCTAATACATAATATAATAAAACAAGTCAAATTAATAGGATAAATGATAGTAATAAAATGTACTTATTTGAGTTCATCAATGTTCATTATTTTAGTTGTTTATTTTTATTAAATTGCGCATTTGTTTAAATATGTTGTAGACATGATTGTAAACAAAAGGGTAATTTTTCAAATAAAAAATAAACTTGACTAAATAATGGTGTAACATTGTTTTAAGCAAGAAAATCATAAGTGTTTAGTTGATTGATGCGACTGTACAAAAGTGGTCGAAGCGGCGGACCTAATATTGACAAACTATAAAGTGGGTATAAGGTTTGTTTCGCATTAAATTGTGGCCTTAAAGAGACTCCATTCTGTCTCTCCGCTCGCCTGTGCGTCAATATTAGACTTACCAAGCACACCATGAAAACGTATGAAGCATCTTAAGGCAATGTTGTAAGTTACTCAACGCCATCAATTAAAACTTTGATGATTTGAGCTTATTAATGTAACGAATGAGTAAACAGTTTTTGAAACATATGATACAAAGATGAATGCATGACATCTTTGTACATATTTTGATTACACACATCAAAACCTTAATACCCTTAAATTTAAGTTATATGCCATCCAATTAATACGGAAACACCTGAGATTACATTCTATCATTGCTAGCAGCCTCAGCTGATGTGATGATTCAAAGAATGGTAATCAAATGGCAAATTGAGTACTTTCATTGCTAGCAGCCTCAGCTGATGTGATGAAACAACGTCAATTTGCATGTTTCTAAATTGGTTAACTTAATTGAGTACTTTCATCACTAGCAGCATCAGCTGATGTGATGATACGACGTCAAGGCATAAAGATGGGGATGAAACATGCTTACATTTGCAACTGAAGTTGGCAAAATATGTAAGTCCCCGGTTTCTAGGAATTGCAATTGGATATTGGTAATTGGGTTCGACCCGTACCATATTGAGTACTTTCATTGCCAGCAACCTCAGCTGATGTGATGAAACGACGTCAATTTGGATCCTAGTTTTCAGTAAAAATTAAATGGTTAAATGTTATTTACCATGGGTGTTTAATTTTCTTGAAAAGTTTAATTATCGAAAGTACTAACTTTTGAACTTTTTCTGTAGAAATGGCCCAACCCGACAACAACATGAACAACATGAGTTCTGCTTTCAAGTAAATGATTGAAAGAGAAAAGTTGACTGGGACAAAGAATTTCAATGATTGGTACCGTTCTTTGAGGATTGTTCTTAGAATGGCCAAACGCATTGATTATCTTAGTAAACCTCTTCTTACAGCTCCTGAAAGTACTTCTTCTAATGCTGAATTTGAAGAGTACAACAGTGATTATGACAAGCACAATGATGTGGCTTGTCTCATGTTATCTGGGATGGATACTCAATTGCAAAAGCAATTTGAGAACTATGGTCCCATGGCCATGATCACTGAACTCAAACGTATGTTTGAGAAACCACCAATGGCAGAGTTATATGACTTGATTGATTCTCTGTCAAAGTGTAAGCAGGATGCTGGTACGCCCGTGAGTGCCCATGTATTGGAGATGAAAGGATATCTTGACCAATTTGATGCACTCGGATGCGGGTACGTGCAAGATGTGCAAGTTGGCCTCATCAATCGATCCCTTAATCATGAATTGTTTGGTGATTTTGTGCGCAACTTCAATATGCATTGCACGGGGAAGACAATAAGTGATTTACATGCAATGCTTATTGACTTTGAGAAGGGACTCTCAAATAAGGCACCTACACCTGCTGTAATGGCAATACAAGGTGGTAGGATTACTAAGCCCAACAAACTGCGACACGCGAACAAGAAGGGCAAAGGTAAAGCTGACAAAGGAAAACAGGTTGTGATCCATCAGCAGAAGCCTAAGAAGCAGAATCCTCCTGTGAAGAAGGAATACTCCAAGAAGGATATGGCTGCTTGTCACCACTGCAACACTCCTGGACATTGGAAGAGGGACTGTCCATTGCTGCTTGAGGAGTGTGGCAAGAATAAAAATGCCAAGGCTGCAAATGGCGCGAGCACTTCAGGTATTTTTATGGTTGAATTATTCTCTTTTCCTCGTAAGCAAAATGCCTGGATATATGATACAGGATGTGGTACTCACATTTGTAATACATCGCAGGGGCTTAGAGGAGCAAAGAAGCTGAACTATGGAGAATGTTACTTGTACGTGGGCAATGGCATACGTGCAGCAGTTGAAGCCATAGGGACATTTGATTTAGTTTTACCTTCGGGTTTAATTCTAGTATTGAACAATTGTCATTATGCACCGTCTATTATTAGAGGTGTTGTTTCAGTTTCTTTGTTATTGGATAATGGTTTTGATCACACATTTACTAATAATGGAATTTCGGTTTCTTTAAATAGTGTTTTTTACTTTAATGCAATTCCATTAAATGGTGTGTTTGAAATTGACATGGAGAATCATGTATCCAATGGAAATAATTCTGTGTATAGCATTAGCAATAAGAGAATCAAGTCGAACTTGGATTCGTCTTATCTTTGGCACTGTCGTCTTGCTCATATAGGCAAGAAACGCATGGAAAAGCTGCAACATGATGGGCTTTTGCAAAATATCAATGATGATTCATTTGATAAATGCGAATCTTGCATATCTGGGAAGATGACAAGGAAACCTTTTTCACATCATGTGGAAAGGGCTACAGATCTACTTGGATTGATACACACTGATGTGTGTGGTCCACTTAGACATGTGTCAAAACGCGGTGCTACCTACTTCCTAACCTTCACGGATGACTATAGTCGTTATGGTTGTGTTTATTTACTTAAACATAAACATGAAGTCTTTGAGACATTCATGGTTTTTAAAAGTGAAGTAGAATTATAACTCGGAAAGAAGATTAAGGCTCTTCGATCCGATAGAGGTGGTGACTATTTAAGCCAAGAGTTTAAAGATTATCTAGCTGAGTGTGGAATTGTCCAGCAGCTCACATCTCCTTATACTCCACAGCAAAATGGTGTATCTGAAAGGAGAAATAGTACATTGCTTGATATGGTATGATCTATGTTTAATCTAACAACTCTTCCCTTATCCTTTTGGGACTATGCTCTTGAAAGTGATGTTCGCATATTAAATATGGTTTCAACTAAGAAGGTTGATAAGACTCCATATGAATTATGGACTGGAAAAGCTCCCAATTTGTCTTACTTAAAGGTCTGGGGTTGTGAGGCGTTTGTTAAACGTGACTCACCAGATAAACTCCAACAAAGATCTGTTAAGTGTATCTTCGTAGGATACCCTAAGGAAACAAGGGGTTACTACTTTTACTTCCCACCAGAAAATAAAGTCATTGTGGCTAGGTATGGCGAATTCCTTGAGGAGAGTTTCTTATCTCAAGAATTCAGTGGGAGAGTATATAATCTTGAAAATGATCAAGAAGATACATCACCTTCTGAGAACACTAGCACACTTCCTGTGGAACCTGAAAGTTTAGGTCCTCCACCTGAAGTTGAAGTGGTTCCCATTCGCAGATCCACAAGATCTGTAAAAGCTCCTGAACGTCTATGTTTAAACGTAGAGTGTGAGGAAACTATACTAGGGGATCTTGATGAACCTACTAGTTATAGGGCTGCCATTAATAGTCCTGAAAAGGAAAAATGGCAGGTTGCTATGAATGGGGAGATGCAATCCATGAGAGACAATGAAGTATGGATTGAATTAGACCTTCCTCCCAATGCTAAGGTAGTTGGGAGTAAGTGGCTCTTCAAAAAGAAAACGGACATGGATGGAAATGTACACACCTACAAAGCTCGTTTGGTGGCTAAAGGCTTTACCCAAACATATGGTGTTGACTATGAGGAGACCTTTTCTCTTGTAGCTGACATTAAAGCTATTAGGATTCTTATAGCCATAGCTGCTTACTATGACTATGAGATATGGCAGATGGATGTCAAAACCGCCTTTCTGAATGGTCGCCTAGATGAAGACATCTACATGGCGCAGCCTGAGGGGTTTGTGAATCCAGATTTTCCTGAGCGGGTATGCAAGCTTCAAAGATCCATTTATGGATTGAAGCAGGCATCGAGGCAATGGAATAAGAAATTTGATGAGGAAATCAAGAAGTTTGGATTTATTCAAAATTTCGATGAGCCATGTGTATACCACAAAGCTAGTGGGAGTAATACTACTTTCCTAATCCTATATTTCGATGACATATTAATCATGGGAAATCATATACCAAGTCTTAATGAAGTTAAGTCTTATCTGGGTAAATGTTTTTCTATGAAGGATTTAGGAGAAGCAGCTTACATCCTTGGAATCAAGATCTATAGAGACAGATCTAAGCGGTTGATTGGATTAAGCCAAAGTGCTTACATGGAAAAAATATTGAAGAGATTCAATATGCAAAATTCCAAGAAGGGATATTTGCCCATGCAAGTAAAACATGGCTTAAGTAGCAAACTATGTGCTTCAACACCTCAAGAGGTGGCACACATGAAGAAAGTTCCATATGCTTTGGCAGTAGGATCTATCATGTATGCAGTAAGATGCACAAGGCCAGATGTGGCGTTTGCACAAAATTTGACCAGTCGTTATCAACAGAAACCAGGTGAACTTCACTGGTATGCTGTTAAGAACATTCTTAAGTATTTAAGGAATACTAAAGATATGTTTCTAGTGTACGGGGGAAATCCAGACGCAGAACTTGATGTTACAGGTTACTGCGATGCGTCCTTTCAAACTGATAAAGATGATACAAAGTCTCAGACGGGTTATGTCTTTGTCATCAATGGAGGAGCTGTAGACTGGAAAAGCAAAAAGCAGAGTACAACGGCTATGTCTGCTACAGAAGCTGAGTATATTGCTGCATCGGAAGCTGCGATGGAAGCTGTTTGGATAAGAAAATTCATTTCGGGTCTTGGAGTGATGCCGTCAATTGAATTACCTATTAATGTGTATTGTGATAATTCTGCCGCAATCACATTCGCCAATGAACCTGGAGTTATGAAGGGTGATGTATGTTTTTATTTATTTTTATTTCCAAAGAAATATTCGTGAGAATATTTCCCCGGGTCGTTCTCCCAACGAAGGTTTGACGGCGAATTTGTCGAATCGGTGTCGTGAAAAAGTGAAATGAATAAGTGATGTGAAAGATTATTATTTTAGAATTTGATCACACTACAATAAGAAATATTAAAAGCAATCTACGCTATTAAACTAAATGCATACAAAGAAAATTCAAATAAATGCAAATCCCGGGCTAATCCCGAGATTTATAAATCTATTAATGAAATTATACTTTAAAATAGAAATTAAAATAAAAATAAAATCTAATGGATGCAAATGAATTTTTAAAAAAAACTGATTTTCTAAAAGAAATATAAGAAAATAAAGTTTTATAAAAAACAAGGGACTAAAAATGCAGTTTTGGAAACTATATTTAAACTAAATTTTTTTTTTTGAACAAAGACATGGACTAAATTAAACTTTTTTTTGAAACTTTATTAAAACTAAAAATGATTTTCAAACAAAGACAAGGACTGGAGTTGCAACAACTGAAACTTAAGGACTGATTTGCAATATTTCAAAAATTAAAAACTACTTTACTCTAAAAATGATCCCAGGTTCGAATCTCCTATTTAACAAATCAATCTACTACTATTTTTTTTCTTTTCTAATTTTCTTCTTTTGCAAAAACAACTAACAATTTACTAAAACTAATTACTATCTAATATCAAACATCCTCAGAACAACAAATATCAACAACACTGAAACAAACACACTGATGATCAACTAACAACTAATAATGACTATTTTTTTTATAAGAGAGAAAGATCAAGAACAATCTCAAATAAGCTGGAACAACAGATTGTTAACTCGTCAGCAGACTTTTACAAACTACTTTATCAAACAACCAGCAAAAATGACTAACATTCCCCCTCAATATCAAACTAACACCAAACTAACATCAACTAACCAGCTGCTCTAATCATCAACTAAATTATGACTACCAAATTCTTAAATTCCCAGAACATTATCAATTCAGAACTATACTTAGACAGATTTTAACTGAAACACCAATTAACTATCAGATAAGCAACCATCAATATCAAATAGAAACAGCAGACTAAGCTTATGAACTATGAATAAAATGAAATTAAGCAAAACTCACAAGTTAATTCCCCTCAGCAAGAACAGAGGAGATTTCCCAGTAGCCTATCTTTAAGATAGGCAAAGACTTCCTTTTCCTCTTTGAACTATCAAAATTACCCAGAACTCATGATCTCCTTGGTACAGTTGACTTTCGTTGACCGGTGATATTTTTGAGCTTTTTTTGTAGTTAAACAACTTCACATAAGCTAGACAGCTTAATGAAGGTGTATAATAGAGTAACAAGCTCAATTATGAGCTGAGATCAAAAGTTAAACAACAACATTTTTTTTTTTTTTTTTTTTTTTTTTTTTTTTTTTTTTGTGATAATCAAATATTAAAAAACAAAGTACTAAACTGAAAATTTAAAATCAATGAACTAAATGAAAATCGGATAACAAACTTACTTCAAATTTTAACTTTCATTAAAATGTAAGAATTAAAGAGTAACTAAAAGAAAATTCGGATAACACTAATAACCTCAAATTGAAACTTCATTACAAACTAAACAAATTACAATAATCGACTCTAAAAAAAAAATACAATATCAAACCGAATTAAACTTAAACAAGAAAATACAATTCGAACTTGACTATAATTCTAAAACTATTTCGACAGCATAACGATGCTAAAAAAAAAATTACATTCGAATCGGGGAGCTGAGGTCCTCTTTTTATAGCCATCAGGGGAACCTTCTGGGTCTTGCCACCTTGGCAATCCGTGTACACATGAGCTGCTATCCACCCTTAGATCATCCTTCTCTTCAATCTTTAGTTTCCCACCGTACGATCAAAATAGCTACGTGTTCGGTCCAATCGCCTGCCCCCACGTGTCATTCCTTGTGTCAGTAGCTTCCTCGAAGTCCGTGCAATGACTGAATTACCCTTAATTGTGGTAATTTTTCGGGTTAGGTAATTAGGGTTCTTCGGTTGGGGGATTTGGGGTAATTTTTGGGAGCGGTATGAGATAAGAGATAAGAGAGGGTGTGTGTTGTTTGTTTATTTCTTTATTTGACTTTTGACCGAATCTCTTTTTTAGCTAAAAAGCATTTACCGGGTGTGAGAGTTGTTGGATCGGGTCAAGGTTGGGTTGGTTTTAGGTGGGCCGGCGATGGTGGGCTTTGTATTTAGGATGGTGTTTAATTGTTTTAAGGGTTTAAAGGTTGGGTAAGTTTTGAAGTGGATGTTAATTTTTAAATCCGGTTTTAGGTTATTTAAGATTTGTTAATTTAAAATCATAAGGACCAAATGAAATTATTTTGAAATCTCAGGGACTAATCTTGCTATATTTTCCAAAGTAGATCCAAGGGTGAATTTGACAATCTCTGAAAATATGAGGACCTCGGTTTGACTTTGACTATAATTTCTCCTCGGCATCGGCTACAAATAACACTTCCATATCTCGTGCTCGGTTTCCCGGTTCTTGGCTTGATTTTGTCCTTTTCTTTGATATCCGAGCCTGCATATGTAAAAACACAAAAACACAATATATTTGGCATTTTGGTCGGGTTTTTGGTCATTTTGGGTCCGGTTTTGGTCTAGAAATGGTATGTGTTTAAGCACATACCAAAATTCCCCCAGACTAAGCTATTGCAATGTCCTCATGCAATGTTATAAGAACTCCCCGATTTTCCTTTTTATTCTATTTTTGTATTTTTATATTTTTCTCATTATTCATGTGACGGCTTTTGTTGACAATCATTATCTTTCGATAATTTTTAGGGTCTTCGAGTAGGAAACACGACTCATGAAGAAGTGACCATACGGATAAAATTCGTCGTCCCTGATTTTTCACGAGTCCCCAAACTAAGCTTAAAAACGAAATCATTGTCATTTACAAGTTAGATTGCCAACACTACTCAAAAAACTAATTGTGGACTTCTCGTTCCCAAATTCCTATTTTCCTCTATTTATTTTATTTTTGGTGAGAAATGAATTTCTTCAAACTCTCGTTTCGATAATTTTTAATCCGATAAAGATACCTAGTTTAGACGCTAAGTAGTTTCCAAACCTTCCCTCGAAAACCGTTGCATACAAAAATGAGGTCCACATCAAGGTCTCTGATTTAACACGATTTTGAGAATATCCCTTTTATTTGCGACCGAAACAACTCATCTACGAGTCCAGAGACGGAAGCCTTTATTAGGATACCTCGGAGTCGAAATTTGGCATTTTTAACATTATTAAGCACATATTATTAATCCTTGGCCTTTTATAACAATCACAACATCGGCTGCGAACCGGCAAGATGTGATAGTCTATTATGACCTTGGAATTATTCCTCTGCCTTTATTAGAAGTCTACAACATCGGCTGCGAACCGGCAAGATGCAGAAAACTTTTTATGGCTTTGGATTATTATTATTATTTATTATTCATTATATATTTTGCCAAATCCCGAGTCCTACGGCTTTTATAACAATCCCAACATCGGTTGTGAGCCGGCAAGATGGAATAGTCTATTACACCGTAACACTGGCAGTACCTTGATGTGTACCCAACTCTCATAAGCAAGGATTCTCTTAAGAAGGATTAAAAACTAAATTTCGCCAAAACCAAAATAGCTTTAATTATTTATAGAGTATTATTTTCGGTGAAACAAGCTGATGGGAACAAAAAGAACACAAATAACTTCGATGAGCTCTAAAGAGAACCACTACTCCACGTTTAGCAATCTGACTTATAAACAACTCTATCATTTCTCGTTCTTCGCAAATTTAAAATCTTAAGTAATAAGATCCGCGAATGCTTAGCCTTATAATCAAGCCATGCATATATAAAGTCAAATACAGGAACTTGCAAACTCTTAAAAAGAATTCGCGTTTTCTAGCTCCTTGTGTAAAAGACTAGCACAAGCTTATAGATTATGAACGGTTAAGGAGACAAGCTAGGGCTCAACACGCCCGATCAAGTCAGAATTTTATTCCTACTCTCTCCAGCGGAAAATCAACAAAAATGTCAAAAATTTATTATATTTTTGCAAAAATTTTAAAATTTTCTCATTTTTTTGGATTTTTCAATTTTTGGAGAAAAACGGGGTTGCACGAGACAATAGCAAAAATGCAAGGCAAAAATCAAATCGCAAGATTACCCCCCCAGACTAGAACGAGACATTGTCCTCAATGTCTTAAAGGTAAGGGTTCTCCTACAAAAATCTAAGGCCGTTTATTAATTATGCCAAAAGATAGATGCAAAACGATAAGATTTAGGATATCGATAAGCAGCGGATGATGAAACTCGAGTAGCGTGACGGAAACTACGAGCACGAGAGTCTTCATCATCGGGCATTCTTGGATACATCACAGAAAACACGAAACACAAGATACGGAAGAGGGGATCCCTCCTCATGTTTTATTAGAAATAAGATAAGAAGATAGATAGATAAGCATGGGGTGCCTCCCACGAAGCGCTTGTTTTTGGTAACCGAGTCACATGAGCTTGACTCGACCCCGAATTTATTTGTCCATGGGGAAGCAAGTGGAAGAAATAATCTCAATCGGACTTTCGTTCAAGATGTTTGAATAAACATTGATACATACGAAAGTTCCACTCCGATGAGATACCCACGGCTTAAAAGAAGGAGAGATGCCGGGGTCAAAGATAGTATCTTCACTCCCGAGGGAGTGAAAGAGAGGAGAAGTCACCGAGTAGGTGAAGAAAGGAAGAAAGATCATAATTAGAATGGGAATCCATTCTTCATCATTAGAGCTCTGAAAAACCTCGGGAGGGAGGGTCGGGATGATATCCATGATAATAAAACTCTTAGGAGAGAGTACATCTCCCCCCGGGTCAGGATCTTCTTCAATAGCAAAATAATCATACTCCGGAGGAGGTATGATATGAGTGAGTTCTTCTGAGAACTCCTCATGAAGAGATTCGAGAATACGAGGAGAATCTGTGAGTTCCGGTATGGGCTCATCAAGATTAGAAAGAAGATCCTCCTCGCCCTCAACGTTCTCTAACACCCCATCAAAAAGAGGATTAACTACACTGAAAGTGTACTCTTCATTATATTCAAAAAGAGGGTTAGAGAAAATTCCGGAAGTAATTTCGGAAACGTCAAGGGAATCTCCATAAGATTGAAAATCACTTTCATCGTCGGATATTTCCTCGGACTCACTTGGGATTGGAACGAGGTTCTCAACATTGTCTGATTCCGTTGCCGAAATAGTGTCGAGATGCTCGTCCCCCATTTTTAGAGAGTCCTCGGGTTCTTTGGTAGGGACGACGGGTATGGTTGCAACTGACGAACTCTCATAAACTCCCCACCCAGAATCCTCATCATCGTCATCGTCGTCATAAACGAAAGTTTGACGATAATTAGAACTTATTTTAGCTGCTTGTTCTTCAGCTAGAAGTTCTCCATAAGTTTTCTGATGAGGTTCTTCTGGGGTACGTAAAGCCTTAAGTTCTTTTAGTGTTTCAAGCATAGCAACGAGAAGTTGCTCTTTATTGAGTATTTCTTCAGGAGGTGACTGAGGTTGTGGTTGAATCATATGGTGTTGTGGGGGTTGGAAATTGTCAAAACCGGGAGTACTATAGCAAGGATTAGGTTCATAGTAATTTTGATTCCACGGTTGACATTGATAATCATTATGAGGACCCCCACAATTTTTACAAGAAAAAGTCGGTGAATTTTGAAACGATGTATCATTAGAACTTTGATAGTACGCCTCGTGCTCATATGAATTCTGTGGAGGGTGGTTGAAATTGGAAAAGTTCGAATAGCAATTTAAACAAATTCCATTTATAAGATCATTTCCACACCACTCGCAGGTACATCGTCGACATAGAAAACCATCTAACGGATCTCCACACCCACAGCAATAACGTTGATTGAACGAAGATAAATTGGGCTGTGGAGAATAGTCAGAGGAATTTGACGGTTCATTGAAAGAGTTTGGATTAGATTCATAAGCGAATGAAGTTTCAGCTTTCGAATAAGAACACATACAAAGTCCACGACTAAATCCACATTCGTTGCAAAAACATCGGTTACAAAGTGAATTAGTCTCCAACGGATCTCCACATATAAAGCAGTGATATCCGGGTGACTCCATAAGAATTAAATATAAGAGGGATAAAGAGATAGAATCAAATGGTTAAGAGGATAAGAAGATTATTTTTGGGTTTTGAAATTTAGAAACATGAAAAAAATCACAAAAGAGAAATGGAAAATAAATTTGAAGAGAAAATCTTTTTGGATTTTTAATTAAGGAAAAATTAGAATTATTATCTTTTTGGTGATCGTTGATCAACCGTACTCGTTTCTTTCAAAACTACGCGCAGCGTGGCGGGAGAGAAGAATGGATCTCTCTTCAGTCTGCAATTTAATGTCAAGACTTCCTTAAACCCCGTAATTAGGTTGTAGTAAAGAAATAATCCAAGAAACGATTAATTTTCCGATCTCTTTTGTTGTTTATTCGGAATGGTTTACAACCGCCCTCCTTCAACGGAAGACCGAGGATGTATTATTAATGGTGAAAACACTTTAGGAAAAGTGTTTTTTTTATTATTATATTTTTGTATTTTTTTTATTTTTATGAAAACGAAAACTTCCGAGGAAGGGTCTTCAAAACACGACTCTTATGGCGAAACTCCAACTCTTTTCAAGCCTTCCCCGGCAGCGGCGCCATTTTTTTTGATGTATTTTTTTATTTATATATTTTTATTTCCAAAGAAATATTCGTGAGAATATTTCCCCGGGTCGTTCTCCCAACGAAGGTTTGACGGCGAATTTGTCGAATCGGTGTCGTGAAAAAGTGAAGTGAATAAGTGATGTGAAAGATTATTATTTTAGAATTTGATCACACTACAATAAGAAATATTAAAAGCAATCTACGCTATTAAACTAAATGCATACAAAGAAAATTCAAATAAATGCAAATCCCGGGCTAATCCCGAGATTTATAAATCTATTAATGAAATTATACTTTAAAATAGAAATTAAAATAAAAATAAAATCTAATGGATGCAAATGAATTTTTAAAAAAAACTGATTTTCTAAAAGAAATATAAGAAAATAAAGTTTTATAAAAAACAAGGGACTAAAAATGCAGTTTTGGAAACTATATTTAAACTAAATTTTTTTTTTTGAAAAAAGACATGGACTAAATTAAACTTTTTTTTGAAACTTTATTAAAACTAAAAATGATTTTCAAACAAAGACAAGGACTGGAGTTGCAACAACTGAAACTTAAGGACTGATTTGCAATATTTCAAAAATTAAAAACTACTTTACTCTAAAAATGATCCCAGGTTCGAATCTCCTATTTAACAAATCAATCTACTACTATTTTTTTTTTTTTCTAATTTTCTTCTTTTGCAAAAACAACTAACAATTTACTAAAACTAATTACTATCTAATATCAAACATCCTCAGAACAACAAATATCAACAACACTGAAACAAACACACTGATGATCAACTAACAACTAATAATGACTATTTTTTTTATAAGAGAGAAAGATCAAGAACAATCTCAAATAAGCTGGAACAACAGATTGTTAACTCGTCAGCAGACTTTTACAAACTACTTTATCAAACAACCAGCAAAAATGACTAACATTCCCCCTCAATATCAAACTAACACCAAACTAACATCAACTAACCAGCTGCTCTAATCATCAACTAAATTATGACTACCAAATTCTTAAATTCCCAGAACATTATCAATTCAGAACTATACTTAGACAGATTTTAACTGAAACACCAATTAACTATCAGATAAGCAACCATCAATATCAAATAGAAACAGCAGACTAAGCTTATGAACTATGAATAAAATGAAATTAAGCAAAACTCACAAGTTAATTCCCCTCAGCAAGAACAGAGGAGATTTCCCAGTAGCCTATCTTTAAGATAGGCAAAGACTTCCTTTTCCTCTTTGAACTATCAAAATTACCCAGAACTCATGATCTCCTTGGTACAGTTGACTTTCGTTGACCGGTGATATTTTTGAGCTTTTTTTGTAGTTAAACAACTTCACATAAGCTAGACAGCTTAATGAAGGTGTATAATAGAGTAACAAGCTCAATTATGAGCTGAGATCAAAAGTTAAACAACAACATTTTTTTTTTTTTTTTTTTTTTTTTTTTGTGATAATCAAATATTAAAAAACAAAGTACTAAACTGAAAATTTAAAATCAATGAACTAAATGAAAATCGGATAACAAACTTACTTCAAATTTTAACTTTCATTAAAATGTAAGAATTAAAGAGTAACTAAAAGAAAATTCGGATAACACTAATAACCTCAAATTGAAACTTCATTACAAACTAAACAAATTACAATAATCGACTCTAAAAAAAAAATACAATATCAAACCGAATTAAACTTAAACAAGAAAATACAATTCGAACTCGACTATAATTCTAAAACTATTTCGACAGCATAACGATGCTAAAAAAAAAATTACATTCGAATCGGGGAGCTGAGGTCCTCTTTTTATAGCCATCAGGGGAACCTTCTGGGTCTTGCCACCTTGGCAATCCGTGTACACATGAGCTGCTATCCACCCTTAGATCATCCTTCTCTTCAATCTTTAGTTTCCCACCGTACGATCAAAATAGCTACGTGTTCGGTCCAATCGCCTGCCCCCACGTGTCATTCCTTGTGTCAGTAGCTTCCTCGAAGTCCGTGCAATGACTGAATTACCCTTAATTGTGGTAATTTTTCGGGTTAGGTAATTAGGGTTCTTCGGTTGGGGGATTTGGGGTAATTTTTGGGAGCGGTATGAGATAAGAGATAAGAGAGGGTGTGTGTTGTTTGTTTATTTCTTTATTTGACTTTTGACCGAATCTCTTTTTTAGCTAAAAAGCATTTACCGGGTGTGAGAGTTGTTGGATCGGGTCAAGGTTGGGTTGGTTTTAGGTGGGCCGGCGATGGTGGGCTTTGTATTTAGGATGGTGTTTAATTGTTTTAAGGGTTTAAAGGTTGGGTAAGTTTTGAAGTGGATGTTAATTTTTAAATCCGGTTTTAGGTTATTTAAGATTTGTTAATTTAAAATCATAAGGACCAAATGAAATTATTTTGAAATCTCAGGGACTAATCTTGCTATATTTTCCAAAGTAGATCCAAGGGTGAATTTGACAATCTCTGAAAATATGAGGACCTCGGTTTGACTTTGACTATAATTTCTCCTCGGCATCGGCTACAAATAACACTTCCATATCTCGTGCTCGGTTTCCCGGTTCTTGGCTTGATTTTGTCCTTTTCTTTGATATCCGAGCCTGCATATGTAAAAACACAAAAACACAATATATTTGGCATTTTGGTCGGGTTTTTGGTCATTTTGGGTCCGGTTTTGGTCTAGAAATGGTATGTGTTTAAGCACATACCAAAGGGCACCATACATTTTCCTAGAAGATATCACTATGTTCGAGAACAAGTCAAAATAGGTGAAATCAATTTACTCAAAGTTCACACAGATGACAATCTGGCTGATCCTTTTACGAAGGCTTTACCTAAGGAAAAGTTTACTCAACATGCTGATGGTATTGGTCTTCGTTTAGCTAGTAGTTTCATGTAAATATGTGGATTAGTATTTGGATAAGGGATATGTAAACAATGTTATCTCAATGAAATAAAGTTTGGTTAACGTCTATTCTCATTTATAATATTGTATCCTATATTTGCATGTTTAAATCCGTGAATAATTAATTTACTCTAAATAGTCTGTTGTCGATCAATAATATGGGAATATTATTGAACTAAGGCAAATGTGAAGTGTTGATAGAATATACTTAAGTATATTGATGCGTGGGCATGCCAAATTCACATGATATTCAATATTGGATAAATTGAATATAGGACAGATCCCAACCACATGATTATACTTTATGGATCGTTGTTATTAAGTAAATCATGAATATTTATCCTCAGACTTGAGATACCAGGTAACTGCCGAGGATGTAGCTCATTTTCTGTAAGGTAGTCTAACGCTATCCGTAACTGGTAGTTATAAGGGCTATTTTCGGAGGTGATGCAAAGTTCGAGGGTTATGCTCGTAGTCAAGAAAGGATTTGTTCCTTCAAATTTGTTTTGAAGTTTAATACTGCTTGGCCACTCGTAAGGTTGACAAGATGTTTGCGTGCGCATGCCCAAAGGCTATCTGAAATATATTCAGATAATTTGGTAATCTTGATCAATTATGTATAAACGAGAAACTAAATTGTTAATTATGGAATGACCTAGATCCATATCCATATTAACGCGGTATTAGAAACAAAAGGATAAGTATGATGATAAAATCATCACATGGTTTTTTCCAGGAAACCATACTCAGGGTCGATCTGGGGGCATTGTGGGTGTTAAGCTAGACTAACCTATGTCATTACTATATTAGTGAATATCCAAGTGGGAGCTGTTAGAGTTAATGGATATAAATTAATATTTGTATGACCAGTTTCGAACACGAGACTTCGGGATTGCACACATGATGAAATCAAATAAGTACATTTTATTACTATCATTTATCCTAATAATTTGACTTGTTTTACTATATTATGTATGAGGATTGATACTTAATCGTTTACTTTTGTAATTCTCAGGTAAAAACAAGCATTTGGTGAAACTTAGCGATTTTGGACTAATAATGGAGCAAAACATGCATAAAGTAAAGAGTCTACTGAAATGAAGAAGATCAAGACTAATCTGCTCCAGATGCGCCGCATCTCACTCATGACATGCGCCGCATCTCTATCAAGATATCACCAGATACGATCCAAGATACAAGAGGACATGCGCCGCATCTAATCATGGAGTTACGCCGCATCTTCTGGCGGTGTACGAATATTCCTGAATATTATAATCTTGGACTCCACGCGAAGTTAAGTACATGCGCCGCATCTACTCCTTAGATGCGCCGCATCTTCCCTCAGACAGAAACTATAAATACCCCAAGACCAGACGAATTTCGTAAACGCATTATATTGGATTCGAAGACCGAACAGGAGAAACCTAGGACGAATTCAGTCAAGGAGGCAGCACAAGACACACCCAAATCAAAGATACAAGAGCTGTAAGAAGGTGCTGCATGTGTTTAATTCATTAAGTAGTTTTGTTTTATTGTGTTAGCAAACTTTAATTCATCAGGATTGGTGGCTTGTGTAATGTGACAACGAAAGATTGCATTCCCTTTAATACTTGCTTTCCCATCAATCAAAGTTTATATGTTGATGTCTTTGGTTACTACTTATTAGTGCATTGATAACCTCTGTGTTTATTAGTGGCTTGCGGGCATTTGACTGCGAGACATAATGTGGCTCCCACGGTTATTACTAAATTGATCACTTAGGAATAACTTTTAGACATAAGTAATCATTAAGGGTTTACTCGCCGATAAGATTAGGACCAACGAGAAAGGGTTAACTACATACACTTCATATAAGGCTATCAATAAAACAAGTGACAATCTACTTAATTATAAGGACAGCCCTCTTATTGTCTCGAGTATTTATCTGTGTACGTGTGTGCTACTTGCTGATTCATACCTATTGGTTTATTTTATTATTTAATTGCAAACAAATCGTGCCAGTCTCTCAGGCTGAAACCCCCTTGCGTTAGGATATTAAAATACTGATTAGAATAATGAGATAATACGTTCCACTCCTAGTGATCGACACTCTACTTACCATTATATTCATACTGACCGGGTACACTGCTCGTTAAGTGTGTGTGTTATTGATAAGTCGGCTAAATATAAATTTAAAACTTGAGTAGGCATTAAAACTGCTAAAACTATACTACGACACGCATACGCATCAAGTTTTTGGCGCCGTTGCCGGGGAGTGAATTGTTATTATCTGTTAATTTGATTAGTATTTTAATTAGGTTTTTCTTTTTATTAGATTAATTGCATCATTGTACTATTTTGCATATTTGTTGTATTGTGTGTTAATTGTTTTCTTTTATTTTTGTGTGTTTTATTTTCGTTGTGTGTTTTTATTTGTTTTTATTTTTCGTGTTTTCTGTTCTGCTATCGTTGTACTGTGCTAAATCAAACGATACGGCGCATCTGACCTCTCAGATACGGCGTATTGCGTTTAATTTTTAAAAAAATACAACGCGTTTAATTAATTCGATACGACGCATCTTTTCCCCAAGATACAGCGTATCTGTTTTTAATACGAAATTTTTTTAAAAAGCGATAAAGTAATACGACGCATCTGCTTTTGCAGATACGGCGTATCTGTTTTTGATAAAAAAAATTTCTAAACGTTAACGCCATACGACGCATCTGCTTTCGTAGATACGGCGTATCTATTATTTTAATTAAAAACAGTTTGCGAATTATTAAACAGATACGACGCATCGATTTATATCGATACGGCGCATCTTTCTGAATCAAAAATCGATATTTATTTTTAAACGTAACGAAAATACGGCGCATTAACTTTCGTTAATACGACGCATTTAATTTTAATTAGATAAGCTGGTTTTTGATTATTTAATTCGATACGGCGCATTCTTAAATTCTAAAGCGGCGTATCTATTTTCTGAATTAAGTCTGATTAAATTTTAACGATTATAAGATACGGCGTATCCTACTATTTGGATACGGCGCATCGTCTGCAGATATCAGCTATTTGTATTCATATATCCGTTTCTATATTCATTAATTTTTCTTCTTAGCGAACAGATCCTACTGATGCTTTTGTGATTATTTCAGAAGGAAAATGGAAGGATTCGGAGAACTAATTGACTTCGACTTCGAAGCCAATTTTATGAATGAAGTATTAGTGCATGAAAAATCACCCGAACATTACAATGGGGACTACATTGAACTTAATGACCTTAATGGACCATTAGAATCCAGTGACCTGTTCATAGATGATGTGGAATCTGAGCTGGAAGATGGAGAAATCCTAGATAGTCCAAAAGTCAACGTTATTACTACTAGGAATTACGATGAATTTGAGGGATATGATGGTTCTTGGGATTATGGTAGAAGGATCCACGCCGATTGTGCTTATAATTTGCAATTCACATGCATGATTGGATACAAGTGTATTGACGCCAATTTCTTTCCTATTTTACCAATCAATGTTATGTCAAGAAGGTTTTACAATTCCATTATGAGAAATAAAGTGGAGTACAAGGGAAAGAATGTTGTTGGAGCCTTCATTAATGTTCCGATCTTCGTTGGACGCTTTACTATTGTAACTGAGTTCGCCGTTGTTGAAGACATGAATGCCTATTGTGACAGCAATATGGGTGACGTGATTGTTGGAAAACCATTTTGTAGGGAGATCACTATTAATGCAAAACGATTTGAAGGAAAGATCACCTTTCAATGTGGAAGCGAAATTATCACCTATATGATGCCGCGAACTCACCCAAGATTTAAATATGCTACTAGCAGGATCTGCTACGAATTTTCTCCATTCCTTTTTATTAGTAATGATGATATAAAGAGAGGGATTGAATACCCATATCAATTGATGGAAGGATTCTACAACAGAGTGTTGCATTTGGGACCTGAATATATACGTGACGAATTAGTAGCTAAATGGATCCTACATAAGCAATGTGGGAATCACGTATTGGATTAAAGAGCTGAACGTGAGTCTAACTTGAAGACTCTGGAATAAAGACAAGTGCTTACCGGGAGACAACCCGGATTTATCTTTTAATTATTCTGTTTTCTGTGTCGAGTCAGTCAGGCCCGCATGAGGATACGGCGCATCTCAATTCTGAGATGCGACGCATCTCCTGCAATGGTCATATCTTATTTTAATTTTTCTGCATTTTTATTTTCGACTTTAAAACTATTTATCAATTTATTTTTAATGCGGCGCATCCCTGGTTAAGGATGCGGCGCATCTTTATTCTGATCCGTATTTATTCCAGGCTCGATACGGCGTATCTTCTTCCATAAGATACGGCGCATCGACTGACCTGATGATTTTCAGTTTTAATTTTTAAGTTTTATTTTTCCTAACTACTAATGTATTATGCAAGTTTGAACCTTTCTTATCTTAGGTGTGTTTTAAAGTGTTGGTGGTATTATAGTTTCCTGGATTTCCTGTGGATACATCAAGTATGAAGCTTTAACGTTCTAATCCACAAGAAAGATGATTTTTGCTCTTATACTAATGGAGGATCATACCGAGCAAATCTCAGGGGAGTTTTCCTGTTTTAATTCTTTTATTTTCCAGTTTTTAACCTTTTATACAAACAACGAGGACGTTGTTTAACTTAAGTGGGGGGATTGGAGAATTAGAACACTTAACAATTACTTGTCCTAAACTTTTTCAAAAATTATGCTTAAAATGTGCTTAATATATCAAACTCAAAATTTTTTAGCATGTTTTTGTTTAAGATCTAAGTTGCATAACTGCACACATGACGTTATTTTCAAAAATTATGATTTTTCAAAATTCACAAATCTATGAGTGTGCCGGTGACTTGTAAACTTTAGAACTTGGCTTGTATACTATTTGAGACCACCATAATGAGTATTATTTATATAATTGGAATGACTTGTCTAAATTGGTAAAATTCTAGGATTACACCCAAATGGCCTTTATATGTTATGTGTTATTAACTAACTACACTGGTTAGTTAACCCCCGTATAAACCTTTTGTTACTCTCATTTTTAGAGTAAGATACCCCTAGAAAAACACTCAGAGCCATTCCTTTCGTTTCTTACACCTATGTTTAAAATGTTTCGTTACACCCTTACACCTTAGCCTACCCCTGTAGATTAGAATCCGTGGTTGGTTAATTGCTATAGGCAAAGTGTGTTTCCTTACATTACCTGTGTTCGCGTGCGTAATTCATTATCTTTGGTTAGGTCGGGAAATTGCACAATGCAATTGGAGTGAAAGTAAATATTGTATATCTTTGAGTTTATTTTTCGTGTGTTTACTACTTTCACTATTACCGTTATTTCTGAAGTATGAGAAGTATGGAAAAATTATCCAGAATTATCATTATAGTGATGTGGTGAAATTTTACACATCTATGTTTATAAGTAAAAAAAAAAAAAAAAAAAAAAAAAAAAAAAAAAAAAATTGAAAAAAAATAAGAAAAGAAAAAGAAAGAAAAAGAAAAGTTGGAAGTTAGTTTTAACCAACGATGTAAAGTTATGTAAGTGGTCGATATCACCACTATTTGTTGTATTATATTTATGGATTGAATGGGAATTGGCAGTTACGGGAACGCCAATTAAGGTTTATTCTTTGATTAAGATCTTGTTGAGTATAATTCGTGTCTACCTAAAGCGTGTGTTTCAAGTGTTAAAGCGTGAGTTATTCGATGATATGAGTCTTATTCATGGGATGGTTAGGATAGTGATTAACCACACTTAGGATTTTAATTTATTTGTTTTGTTTATTTTTATTTTTACACCAATTTATATCCCAAATGTTATCCATGCCCTTCATTATTCTTTATCCAACCAAACCTTTGATTTATTGAGATTAGAGATTTGAGCAATC